>KK119006.1:0-141332 GCA_000611955.2 Stegodyphus mimosarum
ATTGTATTTAGCGTTGGATAGAATTTAATTTGCTGAAAGTTACTTATTGCAATTATTGTTTATGTTGTTATTATAAAGTAATCTTATTATAGCACTGACGCCTTAGTTGTAAATTAGGCTTCCTGTCCAAGAAGTGTACTGCCTGGGAAACGCAGTACTTGGGAAGGGGGCAATGGTACGGATTTCACATTTATTTGGCTATTTATTTAGAATTGTAATTAAAATTCCTTTATATTTCCCCGTTCAACACAGACGATTTTTGAAGAGAAAGCTACGTCGAAAAAAAATAAAAGTAAAAGAGCGGTGCATTTAAGGCTTAATAAATAAATATCTCGTAAATACTGTTGCCATCCAGAAAAATCTAGAAAAATCGTGATTGTTCTACTGATAATTAAAAAGCTTATAAAAGCCGAGTTGAAACACCTCATCTCAGTTGTTGTTGCTGTGGTAGTTGTAGCTGTAAAAAGCGAATTGCTGTTTGTTTACTTAATGCTGTAGCGATTTCGCTGTCAGATAGAATTATTTTATCTGTTTTGAACTGAGTTTTTGCTAAACGTTTGAGATATTGTGATATTGTGCGAATATCTGTGAAGAAATATTTCAGCATTTTAATTTATATCTTGTGGAAAGAACAAATTTTTGTTAACTTTTTGCGACTTGTGCATTCAATATATAACGAACCCGTACGCACGTAACAATATATATATATATATACTTACATTGTTAATGCTTCATTAAAAATTTATTATTGTTTTATTATTAAAACTAGCATACAAATATATAATAGTTTTAAACTCCAATAAGCATAATTATAATTTACTTTTAAGGAAATTTATTTTATGATTTATATATCATATTACATAATCAAGAGAAACATTCGTCAAGAAATGTATTAAACTTGTATTAGCTGATTCATGCTATCTTAGTAACAAGACTATCATACTTAAAAACTGTATTAAAACTGGAGAAAAATAAAATGGATCATAAATTCTATATTAAATGTTTAACAAATTATAAATATGCAATGGCAGTTATAAATGTACAATATAATTAACTTTGTCATTTATAAAATATTAATGAAATGATACTTTTAGAAATAATATACAAAATTTTCGTTTTCGTTTATAAATAGTTTAACGAAATTTTAGAAAAATATTTTAGGTCATTTCAGTTTTCCCGTTGTTGATATTAGTATTGAAATATATGGAATAACAAAGCTGCATCTAGTTAGGAAAGCAAAACATTATGAAAAGTATCATGCGACATATTTTTAATCAAATATATTTACTTCATTTTGGAATTCTAACATTTTCGTAAGAAATTAATACCACTGAAAAAATAATATTATTACTCTATAGAATAAACGAGATTTTTGCAAGAAGACTGTGTTGTTCAAGATTTTCTAATTCTAATTAATAACACATCTCGTACAGATAGACATATTATTAGGTACATATTAGATAGATAAATATATCAGACTGGATTATAAACGAAGTATAATTAATCAGGTAATCCGAGAAAAAGTATAAGGATCAAACTGAACCTAGTAAGCATAAAATATATACGTTACATTCAGAATTCTAAACGTTTACATAAACTGTTCTCGCAAGGCCTGCTGAGCAAGAATTCAGACGATCGAAAACTCACAGTCACATAATCACTTTATTTTCAACAATCACATTACCTACTGTTTCGATTAAACACAACAGTGATTAAATTTTGGAATGATTACTTATAAATAATAAGGTCAATTTAAGGCGTAATTTATCGGATGCACAATGACAATGTACTGTTATTAGATCTACATTTGGAATAAATATTTTGCACTATTTTCAATGCTTATAGTGTTGTGCACTTTTCAACTCAAAATCGCCCTGCCGTTAGACATTACGAATACTGATATTTATTAATAGCAAAGCCTAAACGTTAAAATACTTAATCAATACATATAACAGTGTAAAGTGCATAAGAATAATCTGCATAAAATGAACAAAAAGTAATTCAAAGAGTAATTGTAATAGTTTTGTAACTTACCTCAGGTATGCGACCAACAGGTAGTCAGCCATGTTTTTTCTGCTACTAACTTTCAATTGGCTGATGATTGGCTGATCTCCAGTCAGTCACGTGATTCTTCCGCGCGGCAACTAAAACGTTATATATAATCGTACAGGCGAATCATATATACTCGCTTACCTCCATATCACTGTTAAATTGATGATTGATTTATGGCGATGTTGCCTTCTTGGCTACCTGATTGAGCCGAACAAGCAGTCCTTCGGACTGCGTCATCGGCGATATTTTCACAGTCAGTCAGTCATATATACTCGCCACAGTTCGCTTTCAAACTGTTAACATTACAGGAAATTCTTGTGTAACTTTTTAATTTCTGTAACTTTACAAGACTTTTGCCTGTAAAGAATGACCTTTTTTTACAGTGCATGCAACAATATTATAATTTTGTTTCGATTAAATTTATTTATTTATATTAAAATACTTAATTTCCTCATAATCTAAATTGAGATTTTACGAAGCAATTGAACTTGGAGCATTCAGTACTTATTAATTGCACTAAATCAATTGTAAAATGATTCAGCTACTATCTGTTGTTGTTCTTACCAATCTCTGTCTGGCAAAGATCAGTGCAAGTTCACGACATTTATCGTGGTATGGAGACAAATGTGCCTGTCGTTGGTAAGAACCTTGAGCATCATATAAGTGATAGCCTGACTTTATCTCGAGGCAGTCAGCATCGCTAGCCACTGTCCCAGTTGGGCGGCCAACTTAGTAATGTTATCAGTACACGTACAAGAAAGCCTCTCTTCGTGAATGTTTTGAAATGTTTGAGTTACATGCTGCAAACTATTTAAATCAAAAATGATAATTTTAAACGACAGATCACAGATAAAAAAAAAAAAATCCTTTTTCAACCATACTTTTTAAACATCACACACATAAAAGAGCTTTTCGGTTTGTAAATAGCTATAATGTTTTCCAAATTTGAGAATTAATGAAACAGTTAACTTCAAATAATTTGATAATTAATCAAATAATTAAAACGGAATACTTGTATCAAATTTCTTTTATTAAAAACTACAAACTTTATTTTATGATTACTGTTTTGCAGGTGCTACATTATTAATTAAGTTTTATTTTATCTATTATGAGAAATAAACAGAGTACGCATCCAGAGCCAAGTACTAACCGTAAAATAAATGCCTTCCAAACTGAGATGATTTATCTTCTTTTATTGTTAGTTACGTTTTGTGTTAACCTATTTTCTATCACTCTTATTTCCTTTTGCACTTACATTGCAACGTCTTCTTTTCCTTCTTTTCCATTCCATTACTAGCTCGATTTACAGAAAACCAATTTTTTCTTCTTCCAGTAAAACTTATTAACTGTAGATTTTATTTCTTACCCCATTTATAAAACTATTGTGCAACTAACTAGGCAATATTTCGAACGTTTGTAGCCTTCAGTAGGATCTCGTTACAACAAGTTATTTTTAGGGTTCGAAGTAAATTCTAAAGAAACGTAATACCAGAGTAAATTATTAGATTTAGTGATGGATCACTCAAAAACTTACCAAGCGTTTGTAAATACTTTTAAGTACGTTTGTTTGACTGTAGCCATTCGACATACTATGACTAAAATGTTTTTCACGACATTAGATTTTCATCCAAAGATTTGTACAGCCTTCAGATTTTTTGAAGCAGAGAACATAAAAAATATGCAACCGTTACTCGAAACCTGACCTCTCGAACACGTGTCGAATATGCTTTCAACCACACCACGAAGGCTTGCGGAAAGGACATAGAAAATGCTTTATAACATTATGATACATCTTTCTGAAAAATAACATTTCAAATGAGAAAAATCATTGTTAATAGTTAAAGAATGGTGAAATCATTCATAACGCTTGTAAAAAATTCGAAGTCTGAATTTAAAGCCACCCCAAAGAAAATGTTTCATTTGAGACTGAAACCAGCAATTAGTTTTTCGTAATTTCTAATCAAAGACTAGCATTCCAATAATTTCCTTGTAAATTTCCTTTTCTCAGATCTATGCTAAGATGCTCACACAGTGTGTTTAAAATACTTCAATCTGTAAACAAAGTAATAATAACGGCCTTGATCTTCACAGAATACATCCATCTTTTCTGATATTACGAAAGATCACAAGGATCCTTACAATGAAAAATGAAGTAAAACCAAAATTTCGTCTGAATAATGAAATTTGATGACCACGAGCATGACAGACGTTAGAACACTTTCAGTTTTTTACAAAGAACGGACAGCTAAAAATTCATTTTTAGATAGCTCAGCAAAAGTCTCCCCAAAACCAAATAATTTAGTTATTTATTATTTTAGAATTATTACTAGATAAATAAAGGTTTCCGTGCATTATTTCTGAGAGGGGGTAAACGTTGTTGTTTATTCATCATTCTCCATTACTTTGTCTTTCAGTTTTACACATTTCTGAAGATTTAAAAGCCACACGAATTCAATATCCTGCAGGAATACTGCACAACGTTTTAAAATAGGAAGAGAAACATTTATATGGGAATGATGATGATTATCAAAAAGATGTTATGCATGTAACTATAAACATTATTCTAAACCTAAGATAAATAAGCGTTTGAAATTTTTAGGGTCAAGTAGGTTATCATAATTCACAATGTCTTTCCAAGAAACAGGCGATCTATACGTCCCTTTTCAGAAACAGAGGTATGGAACGTCTGTTTCTGAGCAAGCCAAAAAATGAAGATCCAGATTTCAAACCCTTAACAGAACTCAACATCCAAAAAATGACTTGGTAGGTTTTAATTTCATGCCATTGTAAGGTTATTACTACTAATTTTCAGTGACCAGTTATATTATGTTTCGGATCTTTACTGTGATTTCTCGTTTTCGTTTCCCTTCCAGAACGTAAATGAGGTAGAAAGTTAGGGTACTTTTGCGTAGGTAGCGCGCGTTGTTAGCGTAATCAGAAACAGGATGCGTTTATCAGCGATATCGTTTGATTAACTATTTTTTAAAGAGAACAGAAATAGTTATTACAGAGAGTACATTTTGTAAGGATGATGCTTTGATGCTTTATTTGCGTATTGTAGTTTACAGCGGAAATTAATTCCGCTGTAAACTACAATACTTATCACGGAATCCTACGACGTGCCTCCACATAATGGCTCATCAAATTGTTCCACCATGAAGCTGTGTACAGTAAGATAAAATACAATAAAAATAAAAAAGAGAAAATTGAGACCCATTGCCTCTGAAGGCTCACTGGCGGGTGAGGATGCGATGACATAATATTAACATTGTCCAGTCAGGAGTGTGAGAGCAGTCAGGTGAATCCTGCTGAGCTGCTAAATGTTTTAAAGTCCAAATTTGCAAATAAACTTAATACAAAGGTTACACATGTTATATACAAAAATAAAGCAAACAATATGCACAACATGAAAAGCAAGTAGATTATGATACACTATGCATAAACGTGATGCTTGAAGAAGAACATTATTGCAGGTCGGAACCTTCACTGAATTTTATTCTGACTTAGAAACCGGAAGACCTCTCATAATGTCCTTTAGCATGACTAAAGCCGCCGTAAGTTCACAGACTACAGTCTTGTCTTTTTCCAGTTTCTGTGTTAGCACAGTCACATCCGGAGACGTCGCAGTTTTCTTGAGCATGGTGCTATTTTATATAACTCTATCTGCGTAGGTGACCCCAGGGATGACTTTGGCAGATCGCATTTTCGGGTAGTGCATACAGCCTTTAAGCTTGCAGTATATTCTTGTCCACAGTTGGCGCAGCATGGGGACTCCGAGGAAGGTTTTAAACAGTCTCTAGACTCTTGTTCACCTCCGCATTTAACACAGCGGGATGTGTGTTTGCAGTTGACCTGCGCATGGAAGAATTTTTGGTCGCGAAAGCATTGCATTAGTCCTCGTCTGCCCTTCTATCTTTCAACTGTGATCCTGAGTAGCATCAGACATTCCAGATTAAAAATCTCTCTCGATTTTTCTGTTCGTTGTAGTAGGACTAGAAAGAGCGGCATCTTGACTATTTCCGAGCCTCTCCGTCTAGTAAGCTGGATGACTTTGTTTACCTGATAACCAAGTGTTATCAGCTCTTCCTGAATTTCCACTGTATAATTTTTGTAAAGAAGAGTTCATTGCGTCTTTTTATATGTCAGTTGCCAATTTTCAGCAACTAAACTTTTATACTATTTACCTGTTGCCAGATTTAACAAATTTATATAATAAATTCACAATAACAAAAATACAACGGGAAAAAGTTAAGTCGGCCAAAATATAAAATTTCAAGTGCGAAACACCCCACCCGGGTTGAAATATTACATTATTTCATAATTAATGAAAAAAATGAATACAAACTTATAATGACAGAACTTACAACAAATCTACCAATTAATAATTCAATGAGAACAAAATAAATTATCCAACAGTAGAAATATCATTATCCATAATGGGTAAAATACAAATTAAATAGGAATAATGGCTGATAGAATAACCGAATGTTTACTTTTGAAACTTAAATTTAAATGTGAAAGTCTGTCACCATCTCTTATTAATCCGCTTGATGAACCTAAAAAATGTTAAAAGCTTTAACCTTACTCGTAGGTTTAACTGAAGATTCCCTTTCTAAAGCTGATATCTTCGCAAGAAAATACTTTTTCTCGAAGTGTTTTAGCAAATTCTGCTCTTTCATATTTTTCGCATGTTAGTTTCCCTGTATGGGTTTTAGAAAATTTGCGCCTTTTGCAAAATCTAAAAATAAAGACTAAATTGTAATTACTTTATGAAACTTCTTACTGCGATTAAGTAAACTATCAAAAAAGAGTCATTATTAAATTTAATGTCACTTTAAAAGCAGTCTTCAGTTCATCAGTATAAAGTTTGTCAGTTGACCTACTGGGGTTTTGCAAAATCTGAGGGAACAGGTAAATTTAATTTTGAAAGGTCTGGTCCTTTCCACCAAAGTTCACTAGCGGCAAGTGCTTTAACTTTCAGTACTCTGGAGATCATGTCTGCAAGGTTGAACTCTGAAGGAATACCTTCAGAGATTAGAAGTCATCAGATATCTGCTGGATTTGTGATGCTGGGTTGCCTACAAATGTCTTAAAAAATTTTAAGGGGCCTTGAGCCATGCTAGGCCTATTGTAGAATCAGAATACAATTTCAGAGTCTATTTGAAGTTTATTAGTTTTGCGAGAAGAAGGCACACAGAAAGCTTTGACGTGGAATTGTAATGAATTTTGTAGAGAAACGCGTGATTTGCTGTAGTACTGATATACGCGTACTGTTGACTTCACCGACGCTGGACGCAGTTTGGATGTATATCACTGCACCGTAAAGCCTTTGAAGATGCATCTGAGACCTCAAAGTACTACCAAGTTGGTATCAGTTTTCAAAAAACATCTTGGCACATGAATGTATTCTAAATGTAGTAATACTAAGAAAATTTAAGATAAACAAGAACACCGAACAAGTATTGATTTAACAGTACAAACAAAAAAATCAGCGTTATATTTGACAACTTTCAAGAGACTAGTTTCGATAATTTTACCGAACTATCATCCTCAGCTGCCAAAATGCAAATCCACGAGCTAAGATATAGTGATCAGATAAGATAAGAATGGCTGGACAGGAGTTAAGCTACTGGCGCCATCTATTGATGAAACGAGAACTAAAATATAATTTCTTTAAAGGTTGAAGGCAAAGATGTTTTGGAATTAGGGTCGTTAACTAGAAATAATTTAATAATAAATATGCAGTAGCAATAATTAAACAAGTGCAGTAGTATTCTAATGAAGTTTTCCCATTATTTGGCAATATTTAAAGGTAGTGTTTCGTTCCAATCTAGCTTAAGCAACCCTAACTGTTGCATAAAGATCTTTGCTTTAACAATAACAGGACCCAAGAGTCCAAGTAGATCATAGATGCGTGCTATTTGAGATAGTACATCTCTTTTGGGGAAGTTAGAAATAGCGCTTATGCTTACTTTATGTGTAAAGGAATCGCTTTAACTATTCCAAAACATTTCTAGCTTTTTAACTATTATTTCTACAGAATTTCGATAAATCTTGAACTCTTGCAGTTTAGCGGTTGGTACCTTGTTACTGTACTACTTGTGCAAAGACGTTCCTCCCCTTTGGAGAAGCTGCTTTATTTATGACCAAATTTTTTCTAATTCATTGAATTCTGAAGAACCAGAAAGGCAATCGTCCATGTAGAAATATTGAAGGATTGCTCTATAAGGTAAAAGAAAGTCCTTTCCTTCATCTAGGACAAGTTTTGTAAACCTTTAGTGGCTAAATATGCGGCGGACGCGGTCCTGTACGAACGAGTTCGTAACTGGTAAACCTTAATTGGTGCGAATTTGCTATCTTTCCATAAGATTTTTTAAGCTTAGCTTGCGAAGAATTAACTTCAATCATTCTGAGTATCTGTTTAATGCCAGCAATAATGGCGAAAATGTGTTTTCTAAATCCAATTAGAATTGAGAAGAGGTTTTCTTAAAGCACATCCCTTTTGCACATTAAATCACTTAAGGAATACCCGCTGGATGTTTCGAACTCGCATTGAAGAACACGCGTAGTTTAGTTGTTTTGCTGACTGGACGTAGTACGCCGTGGTCTAGTAGAAAATAATACCCTTCATCCATAAGTTTACCTTCTTTCCCCTCCTCCATATGATATTAACCAGTTATGTAATATTATGTTATGTAGAAGTGAATTGATAGATTCCATTTAATAAAATACACTCACGTTTGTGAAAATTGCAACACCAAGAAGGAATCGTCATAATTGATTGCAATTGAATACACAGTTGAGTGGTAGTGGTACAAATAAATGATTAAATGTTCAAAGCAAACAAACAAGAACAAGAGATCAGAATCAGTATTTTGTGTGGCCACCACGCGCCGCAATAAGTGCTGCTACACGACGTGGCATGGAGTCAAACAAAGTTTGAATGTCTGACTGAGGAAGAGCATTCCATATCGTTTGTACGCGTACCCAAAGTTCGTCTGCAGACGCAACAGGACGAGGATCACGAGCAAGACGCCGACCAATGACATCCCACACATGTTCAATTGGCGACATATCCGGGGAACACGCAGGCCAAGGAAGAAGCTGTACCTGCTGCGCTGCAAAGAAGGATTTAACAATCCGAGCAGTATGAGGGCGGGCATTGTCCTGTTGAAATACAGCGCCTGGCAAGCTTTGAAGGAAGGGAACAGCTTCGGGCTGTAGAACTTCACGGATATACCGGTTGCTGTTCAGATTGCCCACAATTCGTAGCAATTGAGATCGTCTATGATATGCTATGGCGCCCCAGACCATAACTCCGGGTGTTCGTCCACTGTGGCGTTCGATAATGCACTCCGGAAGGTGGCGTTCACCGGCATAGCGTCTGACACGAATGCGGCCATCATGGTACCACAAATTAAAGCGGGATTCGTCAGAAAACACGACATGCTGCCAATCAGCACGCCAGTCTCTATGCTGATTGGCCCATTGTAGCCGCAGGCGGCGATGGTCGTGCGTTAGGGGGATCCTGTATAAAGGAGTCCGTGCGCGCAGTCCACACTGCAGCAGACGTCTACGAATTGATGAAGCACACAATGAAACACCTGTAGCTATTGACCACAGTGCTGCCAATTGTCTAGAGGAAGCTGTACGGTCCGTCCGCGCCATGCGGACCAGGTGTCTATCATCGCGAGCTGACGTCACATTTCGGGGTCCACTCCCGGATTTCCGAGTTGTCCGACACTCGTCCGTCCACTGCTTCCAAACGCGCATCACTGTGCTGCTGTTACGCTGCACACGAGAGGCTACTGCACGATACGACAATCCAGCTTCACGAAGGCCGATGATTCTCCCTCGTTCAAACTCTGTAAGTTGTTCAAATCTCGCTCTCTTTCGTCGACGAGGCATAAGTACAGATTGAGTTAACGTTTACCACTAGCAGATAACCACCGATAACCATACACGCCTCGCTACAGCCGTCTATTTATTCGGATCCATCAGCCGTTCAGGGGGCGCTGCTCAGCATACGTATGCGCTACGGATTTGCAATTCTAATCATTTGCATATCATGCGCTACTTTGCATTTCCTGAAAATTTCAGCTCACTCGCGTAAGTCCTTCATGTTGTTGCAATTTTCACAAACGTGAGTGTAGTATATCAATCCACACAAAGTGGATTGCATTTGTTGATAATACAGCCTTTGTAATCAGTGGACGCTCTTGTATCCCAGACATAAATTATTATAGTATTTATCCCAAAATTTTTATTATTTCTATTTGAGAAGCAAGAAATACGAACATTTTCTGGCGGATGCAAATAAATTGACCTTGACTCGTTTATGTTTTGTCGCTTTTGTTTCTCGTGAGATTGAAACTCTATCGTTTCCACGATGTCTAAATCTTGATGAGCAGCGGCTTGAACCTGTAAACGGCGAGGAAATACGCACGTAACGATGTATGATGATCGGATGTTTTCTTACAAACATGGCAAGCACTTTTGGAATTACACTGAGATAGTAAATGAAATTCGCTAAGATAGTTACAGCAAAGCCGATTTTTTTTACCAAACCCACTCGGTCAGACAATTTCATTTGTTTAAATTTATTGCAGTGATACAACGCATGCGATTAGGATTTATATGCCATACATAATTTATGTGATTTATTAGATTTAACCAAAAGAGTCTTTGATCGTTCCGGATTAAATTTAGATGTCATGTTAGCTTTAATACTACTTAAAATCTGACATCTTCTCTCTAAGAATTCCAAAAATGTATCAAAATCTGGTATTTCATTACCCTTTAATGTTACCTCATATTGCTTTCGTGTTTCATGGTCTAATTTGTCATGAACAATATTTAATACTAAAACATTAGATACTTTATCTCTTGCGAAATCTAAGATTTTTAAGGATTAAAGTTTTTCTTAATATTGTCTATTACACTCATGTCCATAAATTAAGGATAATGCAAAATCAGGCAAAGGAAGAGTTAGAAGCAAAACAAATTTGACTTATTTGTAAAGCTTATTTATTAAACAAAAGGTAAAGAGAAAAAAAGATGCTATATGTTTGATATTATTAAAAAAATTAGCGATTATTCTCCCTGGAGCAAATTACAAAAAAAACCTATTTACAAAAAACCAATATTACATGCTTGGTATGATTGTTAATACATTGTATGTCTCCCAGACGATGCAATATAGTTCGTACAACGCCTAGGCATACTGAGTATCAAATTATGGATCTGATCTTGGGGGATATTACACCACTCAAAAAGCAATGCTCTCCAAAGTTCCGATAGACATGTAGGAGGAGGTTGACAGGCTGCAACTCGTCGGCCAAGCATGTCCCATACGTGCTCTACTGGATTCAAGTCCGGTGAGAATGCTGGCCAGTACATACGGGTGATATCCTCCGATTGAAGGCATTCGCTTACGATGTTTGCACGGTGAGGAAGGGCGTTGTCATCCGTAAACACAAATTGAGCGCCCATGGCGCCCCGAAACAAACGTACATGTTGTTCCAGAATGACGTCCCGATAGATTTGGCTTGTCATGGTTCCAATTTGACCATGCAGGTCAGTTCTGGAACCCAGAATAATTCCACCCCAAACGAGCACTCCTGCACCACCGTAACGGTGTCGTTCAATGATGTTTTCTTGGTGATAACGGGTACCTGGAGCTATCCATATGAAAGTCCGGCGAGAATCAGACCGCAAGCTAAACCTGGACTCGTCGGGAAACATCACACAAGCCCACTGTTGCGGTGTCCACAATGCATGCTCTCTACTCCATGCTAACCGCAGGCGACAGTGAGTTGCAGTAAGTGGAACGCATCTGACAGGTTTACGAGCACATAGACCAATCTGCCCTAAGCGTCTGTACACGGTCTGCCTTGAAATTGTCGTACCAATGGCTGAAGAGAGCTGACGAGACAGGTCTGAGGCTGTGCTCCGCCTGTTTCTTTTGGCAGTAGCTGCCAAATAACGGTCCTCGTTCGGCTTTGTAACTCTAGGGCGACCTGTGCTGTAACGTCTACTCACATTACCATCATAGTTTTTATTCTCGGATCTTTGTTCTAAAGCTTTAAAAAGTAAAGAAAAGTTATCATCTGATGTTTCTAATGATTTGGCTTCTCCATTTAACTTCCACGCTTAAGTAATGGAACTTTTTATTTTCGGAAAGTTCTGTGTCGAAAACTGATCATTACATATATTACTTTCGTCTTTAGGTCTGTCAATATTTTGATTTGTTACAGATTCGTAACTTTTGCATTTAAGTTTATTGATAGATGTTTTAGACTTACTTATAATTTTTAAAAATCCTCATCCATTTGAGACAGGAAAGCTTCCGCTTCTTCAAACTCATCATCTTTGAGTATTTTACATTAGTTATTTTTAGCACTTCGAATTTTTCATGAATATTTACCACCATATCCAAATGAGCTTGTAGCTGCGTGATATCAAGTTCATTTTGCTTTTCTGCAGCTGTTAGGGCATTTGAAATTCTTGTTAATTGTCCTCTGATGTTTGCGCGTTTGCGATTTAAAGCAGCAATGTCCGTGCTCATTGTTTCAAACTGATAGTACTGTATTTAATCCATAGGTTCAGGTTATTCTGTGGCTCGCTTGTGATGTGCGTAAATAGCGTGCGTAGTTAGCGTAATCATTAAAAAAAGATGCGATATCGTTTAATTATTTATTCTTAAAGAGAACAGAAACAGTTATTACAGCGAGTACATTTTGTAAAGAAGAGTTCTTCGCGTCTTTTTATTTGTCAATTGCCAATTATCAGAAACTAAACTTTTACATTATTTTGTTGATGCTAGATTTAACACATTTAGATTTAACACATTAACATAATAAATTCACAATAACAAAAATGAGACGGGGAAAAGCTAGTGGGCCAAACGAAAAAGTTACAAGTACGGAATAGTATTTAAAGCAAAGTTTGGGAAGTTTAATTCACAGCCTATTCTGTCTCGAGACGCCACATTATTAGGCCGGCTAGCTCAAATAAGATAGTATTATTCGGCTTTGGTATTTAAATTTGATATTTATTCGATATTTAAATTAAGACGCTTAGAGGCAACTTCGCGTTAATTTGGATTGTATAGTCTTAGACTACTAGCTTTTTAATTTGAATTTGAACTTACTATTTCTTTCAAATATCTCGCCTTAAGTGGCTGGTGGTAACCAAGAGTCGTACATTTATGTTCACTTCTGTTTCTTGAAATGGCTTATCACAGATAATAAACCGCTGTTCACAACAGATCTACCTTTTAGCGCAACATTAATATTTTAGCTATTATGTGAAATAAACAGAGTATGCAAAATATGCAAACTTTTTTACTGGAACAATGACAACGAAAATCGAAGAAATGAATCAAATCACTATCGATGCATTAAAAATATTAAAGCTCAGTTTCGATTTAATACTCCAATATAGGAACAAATGTAATAATTTAAAATTCGCTTACCTATTAACGATTAAATGGAAGGCTTTAATTAAAACCGAACTTATTCTGACATCACGAACACAATAGTCAAGAAAGAAGAAAAACATACATATGAAGTCATAATTCGCGATTTATTTTTCTTATTCGTGTTCGACATTCTCGTCAAATCAAAGGCGCCAGTTTTCCATGACAACTCGGGCGAACAGCGCCATCTGACGTAGAGTCCGTACTTTTAGTTTCTACAACTGTGATTGCACTTAGCATGGAAAGGGCTTGGGCATATAATTAAAACTGTAATAAAACAATTTTTTGGGTACTTATAATTAGCCAAATCATCAATTCGTGTACATCTAAACTTCCGGCGAATTCCAACTGAGAAACTGTGGTTTGAGTGGTTACGATAGCCAACATAAACATCTGTTACAATTGTAGACGTAAAAAGAGATTTTTGTCCGAAATTAATGTTCTTAAAAATTCTTAAAAATTTAGTATTAAATTGTATGAAGGGTTCTATTTTATTGAGCTATATATGCCTTTTTTTGACTTCCTGAATTCGTAAGCCTGTTTAAAGAGAACTGGCAAGCTGCATCAAAATTATGCTTAGATATGAAAAGAGATACATTACTATTATTGCTCAAACATAGCCTCATCATTATTAAAATAAAAACATTTCTTTCACCTATCCAAGATACAAAGCAATCCACTGTCGAAACCAATGTTGATGCATGGGAAATAAAAACTCGAAGAAGTTGATTCATCTTATTATATTATATCTACACTACAACATAATACAATTACACTAAAATATATACATTATAACAATTTCCGAGACATTTTACTGTTCCATAAAGTTTTTAAAGCATCTCAATCCGTTCAAGTCACGAGGGCTCGAGAAACCCTTTTTTTCCCTACCTCGATGACAGCAAACGCCATCTGTATCTCGTACATCAAATGAAGAGGAGATTTATTTTTAATGTTTGTAAGATATTAATCAGTTTTACAACACTTCTACTTTTTTGATTTTCAGAAGCAAAATCAAATTATGGTATCCTTAGTACAAGAACACACTTCTAGAGGGTACAATTTACGCACAGGGCGAATCAGTATGTCATTTCCAGTTTTCAGTTTTACAACTCTTACACGTCCATCACTGCTTGTACAAAGTTCTTGCCCACGAGCAATTGGCCAGTACATTCTTTTAAGGTTCTCACAACCTATTAGCACGATGTCTCTAAATTCACAGTCCTTTTGGCCTTGCTTTTGTACTAACTGTCAAGATACTCCTTGCGGAAACGGCTTCGAAATTGTTCTCGAACCTTCTGGCAGAAACGCTGACGAGCCAAGATTTTATTTCAATATAAGGTATCCTAATCTGCTCTACCTGAAACTTTAATGTCCTATAAGAACATGGAAGGCGTTAATGGTAGAAGATCGTCAGAGTTATTTGACACATAAGTAAGTGGTCGACAGTTTATTACGGCTTCCCCATCACAGATGATGGTGAGTAACTCTTTGTAATTGACTGCAGCTTGTCTAAGACTCTCAGGATGAAATTCTTGTTTGTGCGGATTAGACGCTACCGCCACCCGCCCCACCAAGCAGCAGCGGGCAGAATGAACTTCCAAAAGATGGGATGCAAAGTTTCCTAAGCAATTACCTTTACCAAGTCGACTTTTTTCAGCATTGCAAATGTAGCGATGAAATTTGCGCCTTTGTCTGAGTAAACTATAGATGGCCGACCTCTTCTGGCCATGAACCGACGAAATGCTTGAATGAAGCATTCGGTACTTACGGATGTCACTAGCTCCAAATATATAGATCGATACACAGCACATGTAAAAAGTACTACCCAGGCTTTGTTTTTATTTTTGAGAATCAGAGGGCCACATAAATCTATGCCGGTAACTTCAAATGCGAAAGCATCTCGAACTCTGTCTAATGTTAATTGAATGGGTGCGTTTAGCTGTTAATCGTTTACAGCAGACGCACTGTTTAACCACCGAACTAATTCGCCGTCTTGTACCAATGATCCAGAATTCTTCTCTAATTATAACAGTTAATGCTTGTATGCCGGCATGAGAATGCTTTAAATGGTAATCTCTAATTAAACAGTCAGCAATATAATGCTTAGAAGGTAATAAAATCGGGTACCGGACTGCATAAGAATCAACTCTTTTGGTGATTTTCGTTTTTACTTTTCATAAGCCACTCTGATCTCGTACGGTCAAAAGACCATTGATGGAGTCTCCAGTCTCTGGGAAACTCTCCCCCTGAACAACTATGATTTTAGATCCTGTATCTCGGAAGCAGACAGAAGAGGCTCTTTATTTACACCTTTCTTTTGACAACTTTTGATAAATCTCTTTATATAATCTAAAACTCTTAACATTTTCGAAAATTTAGAGAACTTCTCACACCACTTAACTTTATCCGCTTTTGTAGTTACGCTAAGATTTATATTTAAATTTATGCCTTTCCTGCGCTCTAAAAAACGAAAGTTTCGGCTTAACCTCTAATCTTGGCCAGCTAAGCTCTAGAGCCTTTGATCTAAACAGGCCCTCTCCTTCAATTTAATTCGGAAAACTGAAGAGGGGAAGAATCACGAGAAGGTACATCAGCTGTGTTAGAATGACCCGGTATATATGGCCACTCATTTGCTTTAGTGAAAGTGCAAATTTCCTTCACGAGATTGCCCACAAAAGTTCCCCACGCATCATTTCTTTGAATCCAAGATATGGCCGTGGTGAAAAAGATCCAGAAATCCAAGATATGGCCGGTTCAAAAATATTTTGGGATGTCATTTAATTTAAGAGCTTCTGCCACATATTTGGAAAGCCGCACGCCCAAAAGACATGCCATAAGTTCTAGACGGGGAATAGTAACTTCTTTTAAGGGTGCGACTCTTGACTTAGCCACTACAAAACTGACTAATGTTTCTTCTTTAGATTCAAATCTCAAAAATATTACTGTGGCATAAGCATGCTGGCTAGCATCACAAAATACATGAAGTGTCCAGCAACTTCTATCTCCAAAACCTATAATTCGCGGTGTTCTCAACTTATTCAAAATTTGTAATTTAGTATGCCACCTCGAAAATTTACTTTTGATACTATCTGGTAATGGAGTATCCCAGTCTGCTTTTATCGTCCAAACTTCCTGTAGCAGTAACTTTGCAGGCAATAAATCTGATGTCAAGAAACCCAAAGGATCAAACATTGTCTGCGTTAATGACAAAACAAATTGTTCGAAACCAATACGGTCTTAATTTCAATACAAAGGTTTTCTTCTTTTCTGTTCCAAATAATCCTAAAACTGGTACAGAATTCTCCATTGTGGACTCAGCGCACAAAGCACTTTGGGTAGTTCGACATCTTTTTCTACTGGGCCATAGGTCTACATGCGTTAAGTATATTTTTGCTTCAGCTAATATTTCAGTAGAATATTTCGCAAAATTCCCAAGCTCCTTTTCGTCATCAACAGAAGTCACACAATTATCAATATAAAAGAATTTATTTAATTTCTGAGCAATAGAACTTTGTTCCTTTGGTACTTGTGCCAAATGAACTGCAATAACCGCCCCTAATAGAAACGGGCTGGACTTTACTCCAAAAACTACCCTTGTATGGGGGAAACCTTCAGCACATTATCTTTCTTCCACCATAAAACTCTTAAAAAGTTCCCTATCTTCTTTCCGTAAATCAATTTGTAAAAATGCACGCTGGATATCAGAGGTTACGCCAATGCATTTTTCCCTAAATCGTAAAAAAATTGAAAGGATTTCTTTTATTAAATTTGGTCCTTTTACTAAGTAATCATTAAGAGAGGGCGATCTATTAACTTTACATGATGCGTCAAAAATAGGTCTTATCTTAGTCGAGACACTACCTGGTTTGAATAGTGTGTGATGCGGTAAATAGTGCCCCTTATAATTCAGTTCATCGTCTGGTACTATTTCAATTACATCCTCTTCCATCCATTCATTAAAAATTCTATCATATTCATATTTATGTAAAGACTTGAGTTTTCAGGTAACACTAAACAATCTTTTTTCTGCTACATGACGATTAGAGGGCAATTCTGCTTCATATACTAACCAAGGTAATCCGACACAAAAACGACCATCTTCGTTTCTGGAAAGAGAGTTTAAAAATTGTTCGTGGGCAATTTCTTCCTCAGCAGCGTTAACTGAATTCTGATGAGCATCTAATTTTCCGATCGTTTCTAAGCTCCAAAGATCGGAGATTTTAAAGTCGTGGCCCACTAAACTTGCACACAAAATGGAAGCATCTTTATATTTGTGATTAACAAATTCCTCCGATGCACCACAAGCTGTCCAACCAAGTTTCGTACAAACTGCTGTTAGTCCTCCTTTTAATTGTTTTACTGATCCCGTGTGAACTTTTCCATAAATATCACTACCGATGAGCATTTTTATTTTTGGACAATCTGCTCCCAAAACCGACCACCAAATGTTGTTTCGTTTTAATTCTTTTAATATCGGACCCTTGTGTACCCGAGGTGTATCCCCACATATTATATCTTGATCTAAAAATTCAAACTCTAGATCTGAATACTTACGCGGAGTGGCTGAACATAATTTTACCCGATATTTGTTATGCAACTTTGGTTCTGTTCTGGCACCTCCAAATAAAGTAAGAGCAACATTTTCTTTGGAGACAATTGGTAACCCCAATTCAGTGGCTAATGATTTCAGAATGTACGATTTCTGGGAACTACAATCTAAGAGCACTCTAATATCGTTATGCCTTTTGACAGCTACTCTTACGCATAAAGTCATTAAAGCTACGTCAGCGGTACAACTTTCCCTGGCTGTAGCCGTGTGTATGTTGTCTATTTCTGATTTTTCTGTTGGAGGTACAGTTTTGTTATTATTTTCTGGGCACAAAATAACTGGGTGTGATTTATCACAAGCAAAACACTTAACAAACTGTTTACACAACTTTGTCCTATGATTTGGTTCCAAACATTTTAAACAACATTTTTTCTCTTTAACTTTAGAAATCCTTTCATTAAGAGATAAGGAACGTGCATCGTAACAATTTTTTCCATCATGCATTTTACCACAAAAAATACAAGCATGTTCTTTAGTTGTAAGAAACCCTGTGTCAGTGAGAACATTAGCCTCTTTCTTAAATTTAAACTTACTTATTTTTTCCCTCGTTGCTTTATCATGATATCATTCTTTACGACTAATACCATAGAGTCCATTACTAGCCAATTTTAATCTCTCTTCACCCTCCAAGTCAGCCTTTAAAAATTTCATTAAGTTGGTAAGGCGAGAAATATGAGTTGCTTGAGGCTGGTTAAAGAGCGAACTCCTTTGCCTCGCCTTCAAAACATCCTCCGTGAGACACGATCCCACTATCAGAAATAACCACGATGTATTTTCGCTCGATTTAAGACCTAAAGATTCTAAGGCTCTCCTAAGCTTCAATTTTATCATACAGTTTATCAAGAGGTAATTTATCTTTGTGATCTGCCTTCACATTAGAAAGAATTAATTTAATTAACTCCCTAACATACACTTCTACTAATAATTCAGGTTTCCCAAAACGTTTCTTCAAAGCTAAAACAGCTTTATCGCATCGGATAGCTTTGAATAAATTCTTTAGCACGTGATCCGGGCTTCATATACTGAATCAAATAGGAAAATTTGTCACTTTCATATAAATCAGTGTCAGTGTGAATTTTCTCAAACTGCGACCAAAACGGTAGCCAATTTACCAATTCCCCAACAAACTTCTTAAGTTCGATTTTCGGAAGTCCATACTATTTAATCTTACTACAACAAATACCAGCACCATCATTCATTTGATCTCGTTTCTAAATTGATTTCATCTGAAAATTGCAATTTGCATTAATTTGCCGAGTTACTTTTATGAAATCGTCAGAATACACCTCGTGTCTTTCGATTGCTTTAGTAATATCATCCTAATAATTATAAAGCTGTTGCATACTTTCAGGCCTCTATATATTTTTTACGCTTTTCCTACGCGAAATGAAATGATTCCTTTAGAAAAAATCATTTCATTTCTAAAGTTCAATGAACAAATCAAGAATTTTATCATCTAGTTTTTTTATATCTGAATATACTTTTTGTAGTTTAGTAAGTTTATTTCGTACTAAATCTACAGAAAAATCTTCTTTTACTAACTCCAGTTTTAATATATTAGCAGTTTCTGCAAAAGAAGCACGTAAACTTGTCCGTTTAAGTTTCAAAGCCTTTAAAGTTTCCATATTTAACTTTCAAAATAAAACAAAATGCTTCACAAAATAGTTTCGATTTCAAACTTAATTGTACTTTAATACATCAAAAACTATCTATAACCCTTAAAATATTTTTTAAGTTTATTTCTTAAAATCATATCGCGGGACGCCATTTTATATTATTACTAAAACATAGCCTCATAATTAAAATAAAAATATTTCTTTCAGTCATCCGAGATACAGAGCAATCCAGAAAACAAAAGATAAAACTTACTCACTTACCTGGGTCATGGACTTTATAAGAGATAGACTAACCCAGTGAGCGGAGCGCGTGTCTCTCACATGTAGGCAAGAAGGAGTAGGGACGACCTGGTTTACTTTAACACTGAAACCTATGGCATTTGTATCACATAACGGTTTTTAATCATTAAATGCGTTATATTGTATAACTGACGACATTATGAAAGTCACACTTTTTACAAATAAGATTTAATATATCTCATTAAAGCACTTTTTACTGGATTTTGCGCATTTGTTTCAAGCGTAATTTATATATAAACAGCTTTACTTTGGTAAAACCGTAAAAGCTTTAAACACAAAATTGATGAATTTACTTTTGCGTATAAGATTGATACCCCTACGCTTTGAAATACTCCTATGATTGATACCCCTATGCCTACACGATGCTTCGAAATAAATAAGACAAAATTAAACAAAATCTGATATTTTTTTTAGTTTTATGAGCATTTTCAGGTTGTGGTTTTTAAAATTATTATAACATTAAAAGACGATCATTTATTTGATTATATGATTATTAATTGTTAACATTGCAATATGATCATAAAATGATTACTTATTTTAATAATTCATAAAATTCAGAACATAAACGTTTCTGAGTGTAATGGGGAAAACTAATAAAAAGATAAAATAAAATAAAATCCGGAAGCACTCAGATTTTACATTACGCCCAAAGGGACTTTTTTAGCGTTTTGTGTGTTACCTTTATTTAATATCGTGTTCTTCGCAAGTAAACCATATAAAATGCAATTCAACAGCAATATCACAAAATATTTGAAAATATATCTATAGAATTTCTGCGCTGAAGATAAAAATGTTATTTTCCGTAGTGTTGCCATTGCTCGCTTTGAAATCTTTATAACAAATTTGTGAAAGTTTTACAAAATATGAAATAGATTAAAACAAATTCGAAATTCGGCGGTCCAAGTGCCCATGTTCGGCTGGAGGATCACATTATTCAAAATTGATGGCTCTAGATACAGTCGTTGTTTCACAGTGCGAAAAACATACATGTATTCATGCAGATTCTTTATTATTTAATTTCTTTAAATGCAATACAGGGCGATAATATTTGGTGGCTGTAATTTGCAAAGTGAAAAGGACATTTATAGTGAAACAGCGCAAAATGCCGTTTGAAACTAATAGCCTTTCTGGGCTGTTGGTCCTTTGGACTAATAAATTAAATTCACAGTAAATAAAAATATCTTATGCCGAATTAGAAATAAATTTTAAAAAAATAATCCTTACAAAATACTATACTTAATTAATTATTACACTCAAATATAATTTTAACATTAGAATAAATGTATGAAAATTATTAAGGTGTTAAAAGTGTTTATCACTATTATGTATTTTGAAATTTAATTGAAATAAAACTCCTTTATAGAAATTATCGTAAAATATTCACCTGTAATTTTAAAACAGCAGCACAATTTACAATTATAAACAAAAACTTTCAAAAATTCATTTTTAGGCTTTTTAGTATTTTTTACTTATTTGCACCAATAGAAAACAAAAATATTGTGAGAGAAAATTGTTTGTTTGAAATTCTCTATTAGTTCAGGTTTAAAATATTATTTTCTAAAAGAAGTAGTTACAAATTTCCTTAAGCGTAGGAAAAGCGTAAAAAAATATATAGAGGCCTGAAAGTATGCAACATCTTTATAATTATTTGGAACGTTAATTATGTTTGATAAATATGCCAAATTTTTAAAAATCAATCTCATTTTCAAAAATAAAAATATGTAAACATTCTAATTTGTGAAATAAGGCGCTACAACTAGCTTTTCTTTGACAATTATAGGCTCTGCAATAGCCAACCATTGTTAAGTTTCTGCTAGTCGTCCCTAATCCTCCAGATGTGGTCAAGGAGACAGCCGGGAATGCGTCAGACGAGGGAGAAAACCCATTTGGGTTGGTCTATTTCTTATAAGGTCTATGACCTGGGTAGTGTGACGATGAATCGAAACCAATGTTGGTGCATAGGAAACAAAAACTCGAAGAAGTTGATTCATCTTATTATATTATATCTACACTACAACATAATACAATTATAGTAAAATATACACATTATAGCAATTTCAAGGACATTTTACTGTCCCATAGAGTTTTTAAAGCATCTCAATCCGTTCACGTCACGAGGGCCCGAAAAACCTATTTTCCCTACCTGGATGACAGCTAACGCCATCTGTATCTCGTATATCAAATGAAGAGGAGATTTATTTTTAATGTTTGTAAAATACTAATCAGGTTCACAACAATTACAGAGACAAGAAAATTTCTTGTTCTGTTACGTTTAGCTCTGAATAAGTGCATGTTTTACATAGATCATATGGCAGTAGTTAATACCTTTAAGAAATATTGGTAAATCTGAGAATTCTTTTTAAAGACTCTTGGGATAAGTGTACTTTAATTTTCTTTTAATTCTTTGTGACGTAACACCAGTTTCCCTTTGATATTACATAATGATTTGTTCAACCATTAAACTTGACATTTTCGTTGCTAATAAAAACACCAAAGGCGTAAAATTGCACATAAGATTGTCGGCTCAAGATTAATGATTATGAAGAATGCATAGTATTCTATTTTGTTTGTGCATTTAAAAACATTTAAAATATCTTCCGAACAACATGTATTATGATTAAGGGAAGAACAAATCTATTATTCTCCCAGATTCAGATATTTTATTCACCTGAAAAATAATGTTTGTCACATAAACTAAATCGAATACCCTTCTGCGATTTTTCTTCTTTTGTGTTTGGAGTTCAGGCTGACAATGAAAATGAGATCATTGATTTTCTTTTTCCTTAGCTTCTCCTCCCCCATCATTATAGAAGTCTTTCCAAGTTGGGATTTAAAAATTTTATAAATGAGATACCTAAATTTTTGAGCTTTCTTTTTCTAATGGTAAATTTGCATATATTTATTCTTAAAATGTTCTCTTATGATGCCTTGATTGTACAACAAGCATTTATTATCAACGTATCTTTCATCATTATCATTTCAGTCACTGGAGCATATATTGATTACCTTTATCCGTCTTTGCTTTAGGATCATTCACAAACTCTTCATTTCTTTACTTTTCTCCCTTTTATTTATTTATATATTTATCATCATTGTGCAGTCTTCTTTTAACTTTGCTTAACAAATATTCTGCAACATTAGACTGAATAATGCAATATTAATATTCTATGAAACTGTGTGAAACTTGGCAGTCAATTTAAATTATCCAGTTGACATATCAAATTGTCAAATCACATTCCATCTATTGTGATAGAAAAGAGTTTAATGGGAAAATAACCATAAAATTTCTAATTGAAAAACTAGAAATGCATTCTTCGAAACAATGACTTTAATTAAATTAAAAAAACAAAACTTCAGTTAAAAAAAACTTATGTGCACATCGAAAGACTTTCTTGTACTGCCTATAAAATTATACACATTTTGTTGCACTTAATTTAAGTTTATTTTCGTTAATTATTCTAAATTAACCGATCAGTTAAAACAACTCGAAAATGACATCAAAAGTTGCAAATTTTGAATTTAAATATCTTGGTCAGTATTTGTCGTACTGTCAAACTTCTTGAAATTCTATTTTTTTGTAACGAGAATAAAACGTTCCGAAATATATGTATAGGAAAGGGGAAACAGCATTAAAAGTTAGATTTCGTTATTTATCCAAAATGTTTTTATTAATTTGACACTGCCAAATTATGAAAATTTTCATCATTTAAAACACTTCTGTAACTGGAAGTATATGACTACTACTAATGACTGCGAAAATAAAGGCCGGATAATATCATTTAAGCCGGTTGGGGGGTGTACGTATATATCGGCGATTGCAATAAAATGAGAAGGTGCACAACTTAGATGTTATAACAGTCTCTATACAAATTTAAATGTTCTACGTCTAATCGTTTTCGAATTATACAAGATACATACATATATAAATACGTATGTACTTACATAAAAACATCACAAAAATATATCTTTTGAATCAAGTTTAAATCCATTTTACAATCCGTTTCGGGAACAAAGAATCCATATGTACAGACTTCAAGCCAAAAAAATCCCCGAGTTGGATTCGGGTAAAGTCAAAATGGATATTTCCGTTGAAATAGGATACACGAAATTTTCGCAATTACAGAAACAAGTACAAGAAAGTCAAATTTAATTCTTCTATTGAATTGAGTGCCAGATAGCAACAAAGATACGGAATGCATTATGCAAATTGATTCAAACTCAGATCTATAACATCATGGAAACTGCTGTATAAACTCCGTTTTATATTCTTTTTGAGAGTAGAGGTAAAAGAAAATTTCCAGATGACTGATATAAATTTAGGAGTGAAAGTTATAAACGACGAGTCACTTTTGGAAGCCCGCTGGAAGAAGAAATTCTTACTGCGTAAAGATGAGAGATGATATCGATTCAATATACGATTCAGATACTTTACAAACAGAAATCGACAGCTTATGTTCTTCTAAGATAAAAAGGTTTTATCCAAAATACTTTTCCTGTTCAGAGCATTAGATGATTGTCTTCATGAAAACGAAAGTGTTATTCCTTAAAAATATCCCACAGCCGAGACTGCAGCAGAGCGTATGTTTCTATGAAAACGAGGCAATGATTTTTATTTTTTGTGGTTTACTTATTTTGATATGTTTCTTTTGCTACCGTTCTGTTTTACGGTTGCATTCAGATGGTAATGTAACCTGGCTAAGAAACATTTCTGAAATTTGAAATTCTTAATTCTCGCATATTCAGTAAAGCGTAATAAAGGATTTTCTGAAATACGGAATTTTTGTCGTCAATACAATAATCCAGTGTTTTTAAAAATAATGTAAGTAGTAGAAGCTTTATACATGAATCTTATAAGGTATTTCTTCCTCCTTTTTCGCATGCCTTCGTGGTGTAGTGATCAGCACGCTCAACGCGTATTCGACGAGGGCTGGTTCGAGTCCCGGCGATGGCATTGATCACTTTCCCACATCTCCTACTTCCAAATAAACTAATGACTCTACACAGTTTGCTAGAATGTACACAAGACTAATTTACGAACATCTATTGTCAAAATACTTATTATATATTCAACAGGACAGCTTTTAACACATACAACGATATTTATTACAACATATATTATAACCATATATAAATGGATAACAAGCAATTCAAAAAATAAGTTGATTTTGACGCAAGCAAATGAAGTTTGTGCACCACTAATTTGCATTGGAAACATATCCTAAAACGTAACTGAAAAGAAATAATGTTAATGTTTGATACGTAACTAAAACTACTTTAGTTTGCTAACCAGCTGCTTTCTCATAAAAATGCTGCTCTCTTGTTTTTTTACTAGCGTTTTTCAACCTTTCATTATTCGCGGCCCAGTTTTCAATCATAATATTCATCGCGCCCTCCCGCATAGAATAAAATGTATACAACAATAATATACATTGAGTATTTTGATTTCTGTTTTTAAATTATTTTTAACTAAGTGCCAAAGCAAGAGTAAAAGCCAGCCAACGTTGGCGAGAAACCACATCAGGCATTTTGCCAAGCGGGCGGTGAACAGATGAAGCGAATGGAAGCGATGAAAATTTAAATATTGTATTTGAAATGAAAGCCAAACCGGGAGATAACGTTAAAAGGACACGAAACTACAAAAATTCGTTAATAAAAGTTAACCTAGATGGGGTGAGTTAAATTTAGAAACTGGGAATACTTTTTTTGGAGCAATAAAAGAAATAAAACGGAAGTATGACTAAAGAAAAGCGAAAAAATAAGTAATAAAATTTGTGGAAGCCGTCTCGAATGTTACAAATCAATTGCAGTCCATACCTCTTTCAAATGATACTGTTGCTCATCGAATTGATGATATAACTGAAGATGTACAGTGTCAACGTTTCTCGAAGTTGCGTGATGAATTGTTTTCAATACGACTTGATGAAGCAACAGATAGTAATAAAGATGCTCATTTCATTGCCTATGTTCGATTTTGTGATAATATGTCAGTAGTAGAAGAACTACTTTTCTACAAACCAATAAAACTCAAAGCAACAGAGCTCGCATTATTTGCTATTTTAAATGATTTTATGAACGAGGCAAACATAGGTTGGAAAAATTACATCGAAATGTGCTCATTCTACGTACGGAAAATTTCCAAGTATACGAGTATTTGTAAAACAAAAATCGTATCAGTGCGTCTGCACATTGCATGATCCACAGAGAAGCTTTGGCTTCCAAAAAATTAGTCCTGGTCTGAATATTGTGTTAACTACGGTTGTAACCGTAGTAAATTATATCAAAATGAGATCCCTGAAATCAAGAATCTTTTCCGCACATTGTAAATACGTGGGTGCAATACATTCGGCGTTACTATTTTATTGGGAGGCAATATGGTTATCACGTGAGAAATTCTTGCAACGTGTTTATAAATTAAGAGAAGAAATTGCCATTTTCCTAGAAGAAGAAAACAGACCGGAAGTCGAGAATTTTCGCAATGGTTTATTTTTGATGAAATTGAGCTACTTGGTCGACATATTCGAGAAATTAAATAACTTGAATCTTCAACTCCAAGGAGCAAATACATATATGTTGGATACGAGTGATAATGCTTTTTGTAAAAAATTGGAAATGTGAAGCAGAAATTTAAAGCAAAAAAACCTAACACTGTTTGCAAATGTGAATGATTGTACGAAACTTTACAAGGCTGAAGAAGAACATGTAAAAGAACATATCTTGTTTTTGTAACCATTGAAAATCATTTAGCCATGCTGGCAAAGAATTTTAAAACTATTTTCTTGCTGACGACAAACTGATAGCAAGTTACAAGTCAGTTAGGGATCCGTTTCATAAGACTCCCAAAGAACTCTCATTTGATGAGGAAGAAAAATTCATAGACTTCACTACAAATGACGAAACCAAAAGACAATTTAGTAATAAATCGCTATTTGCATTTTGGTCAGGAGTAGAGGATTATTTTTCTGCATTAAAAACAAGGGCATTTCGCATTCTATTACCATTTACAACATCTTACCTTTGTGAAACTGGATTTTCTGCTGTGGCTTCTTTGAAGATAAAATATAGGTCTCTGTTAAATGTAGAAACAGAACTGAAAGTAGGTATTTGTAATGTTAAGCCTTCCTTCGAAAAGCTTTGCTCTGCAAGGAAGTCACTAATAATTATTAAATTTGTTTTTAATTTGTATGATTATAAGGTATTTCTCCCGCCTTCTTCGCACGCCTTCGTGGTGTAGTGGTCAGTTTGCTCGTCTCGTAACCGAGAGGTCCGTGGTTCGATTCCCGGCGAAGGCATTGTTCATTTTTCATGTCTCCTGCTTCGAAATAACCTAATGTCTCTACGTGTTTTTTATTAAGTAAGTTTTGATATAGAAGTTGTTTTACTTTAATAAGTTAATTATTAAATATGTCGAAATGTATTTTGTTTTCTATGTGTATGTGTGCTTTCCTTTCAGTCAGTTAATCAATTTTTTTAAATAATATTTTCTCTTCGATATTCTCGTGACCCACCCCTGTTGACTGCTAATTTTGTATCACAATTTATCTCAAAACACCTTTTAATGTCATATCTTATCGACTTCAGTGTTCACCTTGTTCTTTAAGATTGCGTGAACCGAACTGTTCATGAAAAGAGGCGTTTCACTTACTTTATTATTATTATTATTATTATTATTATTATTATTTTACTTTCTAAAGAGTAATTTAATTACATAAAACATATTATGTAAAATAATGAGTTGTTTATTGTTGTTGAACATTCAAAATGAATGTATTTTTCAACTAAGAAGGTTTTTTAAGGAAAAGTTAACTTTTGTTACAAAGCAGAAGGAAAATACGGCATATATGTAAGATTTAAAAAGCCTGAAGAAACTAAAATAGTACAAAAGAAAAATTCAGATATGAACATTCGCGTTTCCTTCCGTAAGTAAAATGTAGAAGAAATAAACGATGTACCTTTCTTGCAGAAGTTTTAGTCTTTGAGCTGAATAACTACCAAAACAGAGGACAAAATCGATTTCACAATACGACTGTGTTTTCTATCTCTGCCCTCCATGTATCACTGTTTGCTTATTTGTTTCTCAAAAGCTATTGATTAATTACTTCTTTTAGGGAGTCGCGATTTCATTGCATCAGTTCTTTAATGCCTTCTTAAGGTTAAAACTTAGTAACTATAATATTTGGGATAAACAGATAACATACTTTTCTGAGTATAAGACCAATTTCTTATTTTACTTTTCATTTTACCTTTCTGAATATAAGACCAATTTTTTATTTTACTTTTCTGAATATAAAACCTTGTTCCGATATATTGTTTTTCTGAAATTCACAGTCTTAATTGAACTAATTGTTTGATTTGAAATTCATACTGGAGTTCGCTTATTGAGGTCATCGAGATCTGTATACAGAGGCCTCTGCTCTTGCAGCAAAGTACACACGAAACAAGCTCCTAATTAAAATCCCTCCCCGTAGTCAACAAGGCGGGCAAATAGATTTTACCATTTCCTTACGTTAGATGAAAAAGGTGAAAATACCCGCCTACCTTAGCACTCATAACGCTGATCAGAGTTTAATAAATTCCTAAACTGGAGGTCAATTCCTTGTCATACCCCTCTTTCCGCCTAATACCAAGTTCGTAAAAAAAACGGAAACGACTTCCTAGTTGCTTTGATTAGCAGGAGTAGGGATAAATTTATTATTATTATTATTGTTATTTTCCCTGAGTAGTAATTACAAATTCTTCCTTGTGGAAAATCCTCAACATAATTTTAGATCAGCTACGAGTTCTATAAAATAAAACATTTCATGCACTAAAAAAATTTCTCGTTGTAAAATTACTTAAAAATCTGAAAACATGTGAAGCTCTTTTAAATGCCTAACAATACGACTTATTTTTTACAAGTCAAAATTTTTTTCCATTTATTTTTCCTTGCACATTCAAATGTCTTTTGCTTATTAAAATTCAGTGCGAAACAGATTTTTTGTTTTTGTGGAAATAAATCTATTTAAAAAACATTCTTGTAAAATGCAGGTAATTTTTTTACTTCCTTGTAGGAAGTAAAGGAAGTATTACAACTGCGAAGCATTTCGGGTATCATATTTCAAAGGAAATATCCATTTTGACCGTTCACTAATCTATACGGAATTTTTTTTCGTATGTGTGACGTCTTTACGTATATACAGAATAAAGGACTCTTTCTTCGAAAACGGATTGCAAAATGTATTTAAAATGGATTCAAATAGGATATTTTTGAGACGTCTGTACGGACATGCGTATGTATGCGTGTATCTCGCATAATTAAAAAACGATTAACCATAGAACTTTGAAATTTCGTTTGTAAGACTGTATAAATGCGTAATTCCCTTTTTTATTGCAATTGGCTATACATACACACATACACACACATATATACATAAGAATCAAAATTGTCAGCAATTTTGCAAACCAGTTTTGGCACTGGCGTTCTTCTCAATATACCTTCTCTATACGCAGCGGATAATTGTTACCAGCATTTTTACCTTTTCGATAGTAAAAACGTGAAATATTAGGAAAACGCTGCTTTTCACTTCCCATATTTGAAAGGGTACCAACCAAAAATTCTGCGTAGAATCAATCGAACCTTTTCACAAACAAGCCTTATTATATCAAATGTCAAAATACTGTATATAATGATTATGCAGCTTAAGTGTGAAGCTGGCTGTGAAAAATATAATTAAGCTGTGAAAAATATGAATTACTTCCCTCGGTTGGGAAAAAAACGAAATTACTTTCCGAAAAATCGAATAGACCTGACAAACAATCTGACTGCTTAAAAAAGTAGTTTTTAGTAAATGGAAGATTACTGCTTTCGTTTTCAAAATGTGTTCAACGTTTTTAGTGGTATCGAAGATAAACAAAGGTTTATTTTTGTCAAGTGAATTATAAACATTTAAATTTTATGGCAAAATTTTAATCAATATTTGCATAATAAGGTATTATGTTAGGGTAAAGAATCGTAGATGGAAAAGCTTGATTTCTTTCTCACAAAACTCATCTTCAAAACTAATGTTACATTTTCTTAAAAACAGTTCTTAAAAAACTGCCTTAAAGTGCCTACATTTTGTAATTAATCAATCGCCGTTAAAATAAATATTGAGAAAAAAGTTTAATTCAGCGTATAGGAGACTTGGTACCTTTTATATACCAGGCCAACTTATTTACCTTCCTCTGACAGTATTTTCTGATAAATTATGTCGCGCAGTGGTAACAACCGCGTTAATCCTTTCAACTCTCTTTCTACATTTCGAATTCTGCATTAAAGTAAAATAATGTAAGGGTTCTAAGATCGTGAATAATTCAGTACAATCACGAATGACATTGGAATTCCTTTGAAGCTTTTATTTTTGCTATTTATTTTTTTCCTGTGAAAGTTTCAAAAATATTTTAAAAGCATGTTCTGGTCAAGAAAAATTACTCTGAGAGCAGGTGATAAAATATTTGCTTACGTTATTTGTGTTCCGTTATTCGTATTTTCGTTTTGGTACATAAAAGTAGTCTTTGAAGTTTATCTTATATGACAATAACGTAACGAAAAACCTCCAAATATTATGATGTTCTTATACGTACTTTTAAAGTTTTAATTATTTGAAAATTAGATTGTTCGACTTAAGTTTATAAGATATTTCTCCCACCTTCTTCGTATGCCTTCGTGGGGTAGTGGTGGCATGCTCGAAGCGCGTGCGAGAGGTCTACGTTTCGAGTCCCGGCGCAGACAGTATTCGTTTTTTACGCTTCCAGCTTCAAAAAAGACCTAATATCTCTACGAGCTCATCAAAAATATATAATTTTAGAAATTTTGATATTCTTGTAACTGGAATAAATATTTATTTTCTGAAGTTTCTGTTTAATTAAACGTACTTCTTTAGTTAGGAAAAGTTGTATAAGTTTAGATTTCTTTCTGATATTTTTTTCGAAGCAGTTCGATGTTTAATTTTCCGACTCCGAGATGGCCCAATTCCACGATTTCCCAATAGATACAATTGAAAGTAGAAGCGAGGACACACTTCTGTAGTAGCTAGTTGTTCAGTTCTCTGCCTATTCTTTTCTCTTACCACCGTTCTCCCAAGATGATTTCGACTCGCCGTGTATCTTGACTTCCTCGTTATCGCACACACACTATATGCTTACAAACAACTATACTTTCTCCGAGATTCGAATCCGGCCTTTCGGGTCGGCATTCAGTGTTACTAACTACTTTTCGATTATGAGAAATAAATGCCCATCTGTTGTGCTGGTCTGGCCTTTGGCTGCGGCTTGCAGACAGTGAGTTTTTCCATCAAGATCGCAATACTCTTCTTGGTATAAAATGTTAAGTCAGAAGTTATCTAGATCGGTCGCCCGTCATTACAACTATCGCCATCGGAGATCCGTCACTAAACAAATAACCCACTGCACGGCACGATTTTCCTTCACCACGATTACCGGACATCAAGATAAAAGCCCTATTATTGAAGATTTAAACGTAGAGGATAAAACTAAGAGCAAAAAATGAATTGAACATCTCGCTTAAATGTAAACTGCGGGGAAAAAAAGGACATTTCTATATCTCCCGTTCAACTGGGCCGATTAACGAAATTCAAATTGCGTTTTTCATGTCTCGAAAGCGCGACTTGAGATATATATTAGATTTATACGAGCGTATCACTGCTATATACTAACATATATAGCATTGTTCTAACACAGATATTTTGACACAAAAAGGATTTTTGACATATCATTTTTTTTCCATATTTCGATTCTACGACTCAAATTATGCCTAAATATTAAATTTTTAAAATTAGGTGCAAATTTTACGGAGAAATTCAAACATTTAACTTGGCGATTTTTTTTCAGTTTGCGCCAAGAATAATTCACTTAACAAACTTCTTAATACATAGCAACATACTTTCCTATCCGTTCCATTGTTCCATCAACTATTTCTGGTTGTAACTTTCATTTTATTCAATGTTAGTGGCATAAGATACAAGAAATGGGTCTAGTAAAGGAATATAAGAGAACGAAGATGTAAGAAATGTCTGTAGAATGATTTCTGAATTAGCTCACTTCCCAATAGAACACATATATCATGCTTGGAGCATTATATGGTAAAAATCTTTTAGCATTCACAAACTTACCACATTCATTGATTATTTTGTCGAGCAGTGGATGGACAATTCAAATATGCCCATTAAAGTATGGAATGTAATGGACAGCGTCATAGGACAAATAATTCTGTTGAAGGGTGGAATTCCGAATTAAATGCAATCACTGGCAGAAACCAGCCTAATGTGCACTTATTAGTTAAAATACTAAACAAGGAAACACAAAAGTGTCTTTTAATTTGAAATTTAGAGAATTAGGCGACCCTCTAATAAAAAGGAAAAAAGCATATGTAAAATTGGATGAAAGAATTGAAAACATCCTAAGAGAATTCGAAATATCAAACAATTTAGAAAAATGTCTAAAATCTTTAAGTCTTGTAACTAGTTGGACTAAATCCAATGGTAAATGAAATTTATGCCTTTATAATAAAGGTTAGTTAGTATTTATTTATTTGTATTTATTTTTCTTTTATTTACTTGTATCTGTTTTGTATATTTTACTTCTAGTGTTTATTTTTACTTACATTAATGAAACTAATTAATTTTATGGCAACTGCACCTGTTCTAATATTTATTTTACTCTAAAATATAGTTTTCCACAAAATTCCTGAAATTTGTTCATACCCTTCATTATACTGTTACTTACTATTAATTTTTAAATATTTCTCTAAAGGTTTTTATTTTTATTACATTTCGCTATGTTTAAAATGCATTCCCACTATAATATCATAACAATTTAAATATAAATAATTAAATTTGATTAGCATAAATGTATTTTATCGTTGTAATTCGGTAATCGAGTGCAAAAACAGAAAACTTCGGTAAAAAAAAAAGTTATCCCACTTGAAAAAGATTTGCCACTTAAACTACTGTTTAAATTACATTTGTGATTTTTAAAAGTATTTACTTACTTATTTATCTGCACCCTTTATCTGTTCTAAGATAGGGAAAAGATGTGTCCGCTCTGACCACGTCAGCTGTAACCACACCACCTGTAACGTAGCCTGTAAATTCTAAGAACTGAACTCTAGCTTAATTCTTAGAACTCTAAAAACACTCTATGTAACTGAAAAATTATCACGCATTTAATAAAGATTAATGAAAGTGAAGCACATTTAATAATTTTATGTTTTAATTATATTAAATATGTATTTCACATATTTCTTAATGTTCTTTGTAATGGAAATTAATGTATGTACACTGCGGAAAAAAAATGGACAGTTCCATATCTCCCATTCTACTGGGGCGATTGGTGAAATAGAACTGCCTTTTTTTTTTTTTTTTCGCACTGTACATTATTAGTTGATGCGTATGACAGTGAATTACTACTTCTGACTTTGACTGCAAATAGAGTTTGAAACTTGAAAAATTAATTTATTTAATTATTAAATTTAATTTGTACTCTAACTAACATATTAAACTCTGATTGATTTTAATTTGTGCTTGTTAATATATACCAACTGCAATCCGCTATGTAAAGTTTAACCTTGGGTTGGTAATGGTGAACAATACAAAACAGGCTCAGCCAGGGTTTTTTTAATACATCCTAAAAATTTATGAAAATATACACTATTTTTCTAGAGATACGTTCCACATATTTATTTGTTTTATTTATTTCATTTTAACTAGCGAGCGAATAAATTCAAGTTATTCAGATCTAGCAATGTAATGTGATTCTTTTTCACTCAATTTCTAGCTTAAATAATAATTTGAATCATAATTTTAAAATACCCGAATCAGAATTTAAGCATCACCATGTGATAGACACAAGTATATTTCTGTAAGATACAAGATAGTATTTCTGTAACCCAGTTATATCTTATAACAAGGATTTTAATACTATGGTTCCATTAGTGTTCATAACATTTTAATCCACACTGAATGTTTTATCTCTGTCTTTAGTTACGAATTGACTTTTCTTGCCAAGATAATTAATTAAAGTGATGTATGTGTAATCGCTTTACAGTAAAATTCACAACTTAAATTCAAGTTCTTAGTATAAAAATTAAGAGGTTGCTCACATGAGGTAGCGGTCAAATCTTGAAGCCAGTTACTCGAATCTCTCACTTTCGGTTAGGTAGGTTGTAACACATAAAAGTGATAAAAGTTGTAACACATAAAAGTGATGATAGGTTGTAACACATAAAAGTAACATATTCTACTACTTAAATAGTTCAAGTTCCTACTTAAATAGTCATAGTACCCTTCAGATGTTACCTAAATTTTTCTCGTGAGTTATCACTACAAAATTAACTAATTTCTAAACTCGAAAAGCATAACTATCTAACTAAGTTTCTTCTATCTCACTTGTGAGTAAAAGGTTACAAACAAAATTACCAGTCGCCTTGATTTGGCAGTGAAAGAAGTAGCCTTTCAACAGCCTCTCAAGTTATAAACCTAAATACTTCCTAACTGGAGCTATAAGTTATTGATCGACAACTAAATTTACTTCAAAATCTTAACTTACCAGCCAAACTGAACTGATTTCATACTCTGCTTTCTTTTAGAGAGATCGCTTCCTTGAGAGGGAACAACGATAGGCATTAACCGAACATTCATCTAAACACTCAACTACTATAACGAATTATTTTCCTTACTTTATAAAAACCTGCTTTCAGTCTGCATGGATTTTCTGGAATGAACGAGTCTGAAGAAGATGATGTGAATAACGAACACAGAAGGTGAAAAGGGAACAGGAATCAGAGTAATATTCGTAAATTTGAAAGACTGATTTTAAAGGTTTAAATATATAACCCTCTTCTTCAGCTACAAAGGTGCAAAAATCGTCTCTTCCTCCCCCCTCCACCTTCGCAGCTGAAGAACAAGGTTCAATATTTAAACCTTCGAAATTTATCATCCAGGTTTACTAATATTACGCTGATTCTTGCCGCCTTAATATCGCCAACAAACTTATCAATAAACTTAACCCTGATGTCTAAAAGTTAGGTTATTTGTATATAGACCACGACAGCTACCTGCCATTGACTATTTAAGGCTGGAAATCAAGTTATTACAAATGTGATAAACTAGAAAAACTCCAGTAAACCGTGGTCGAAAAAGATGTGCTGCACAATATTCTTGAAGAAGACCAGGTTATTTTGGACACAAAGAGGAAAACCTGCTGATCCATGTATTTTTGAAACATAGTAACTTCGGCTACCGTAAAGTCTAACGCGTGATAATATCCCAAACAGATCACTGATCTGAACAACAACAGTGCAGAAAACTTCTGATCCATGTAATTTAGAACATAATAATTTCGGTTATGGTAAAGCCTAATGCATGACAATATCCCAAACAGCTCACTGATCCGAACCACAGCTGTACAGAAAATTGTCGTTATTCTTGTAGCATTATAAAAACAATCCCAGTATTTTGAAACGGATTTTCATCACTGACTTAAACCAGGGTTCATCACTGTAAAACAGAAAGCGCAACACTGAGCGGGATGGAAAGTACCAGCGTTCTAAAGTAAAAAGGAGGAAACAGTTGTTAGGTCATTTTGAAGAAGCAGACATGAGAAATGAGCAATGCGCTCACCGGGATTCGAACCAGGACCTCTCGAATACGTGTCGAGTATGTTGCCGTTACACCACGAAGCCATGCAGAAAGAAGGAAAAATACGAGGGTTGGAACTTTAATAGTGGCAACTATTAATTTACAAGGAATACAAAAGTGATTCATGTCACCATGTTTTACAGTCCTTCAATATAATCGCCAGCATTGTGTACAACCCGTTTCCAACGATGTGGAAGTCGCAGAATACCTGTAGCATGTAGCAGCACCTGTTTTGTTGATAGTTTGAATGAACAGGTCTACTGCCACAAGAATCTCAGGAACAGTTTGGAAGCGAGTGCCACGAAATGATTCCTTCATCTTAGGAATTAAGTCATAGTCACAAGGGCTTAGATCTGGGAAGTATGGTGGATGGTAAAGCACTTCCCAGCCCCATCGCTTGAACAAATCAGTCACAGCTTGCGCTGCATGCGGCCGAGCATTGTCATGCAAAATGAGAGGAGCGTTCTGCAGAAAGTGTCGCCGTTTTTTTCTCAAAGCTGGTCGGAGATAGTGCTCCAAAAATGAGCAGTAATACTGCGCAGTGACGGTCTGCTGTGGTGGAACGGTATGCGTTAGGATGACACCATCACAGTTGTACACGAGAATCACCATAACTTTCACATTGCTGGGGTTCTGACGAAATTTCGAACGTCGTGGTGACCCGTGATGACGCCATTCGTTTGATTGGCGTTTCAGTTCTGGCTGGTATGATCGGGCCCAAGTTTCATCCAGGGTAATGATACGGCGTAAAAAAGCATCTCCTTCGCACTCATAGCGCTCCACGTGGGTTCGGGCAGCATCGTATCGTAGCCATTTCTGCATTTCCATCAATTGATGTGGAACCCATCGTGAAGCAATTTTTCTCATGGACAGGCTTTCCTTCAGAATGTGCAGCACAGTTGTATGCGTTAATCCTGTTTGTCCGGCCAGCTGACGAATCGTTTCACGGCGATCACTGTCCATTAGTGCGGCAACAGCTTGCACGTCTGCATCGCTGACACTCGGACGACCTGGCTGCAGCATGTCTGCCATGTTTTGACGTCCTTCATTGAATGCTTTCACCCATCTTGCTACGGTTCTGTAAGGCAATGCAGATTCTCCGCAAGCCTCTTGAAGCCCTTGATGACACTGTCGTGCTGTACGACCTCTGGCACATTCAATTTTTATCCAACATAGTTGTTCTTGTTTTGAAAACATCCTGACAACACTTACTTTAGACCGCGAGCTAATACAAGGATCCGTTCTTCGCGTCACTCCGCATGCGCGTGACGTAGGCAGGACGAGTCTTTTTGATGAGAGGTAAGGTAGGTATGTAGTTCACGTGTGGTATACGCGATATTCTTTGGTTTTGTTGCGTAGCCTTTTTTCAGCTGTGTTGCCACTATTAAAGTTCCAACCCTCGTATTATGTACTCCCCCTTTTAAAGAACGCCCGGGCATTAGGGGACCCAATTGCCAAATCTAGTGGGGAAGAATCATCATCCACAACCTTTTAGTTCAGGCGCCATTGTAGAGTCATTGGGATCTTTTAAGTAAAAACACGAAAAATGAGCAATGTTCTCTGCGGGACGCGAACCTGGACCTCTCGATTATGCGCCGAGTGTGCTACTATTACACCACGAAGGCATGTAGAAAGGAGGGAGAAATTATTTTATACAATAATGGCGTTTTGCGCAGAAAATTGTTGTGACTTTTTTTAGAAAAATTCTATTTTTCTATTCTATCGCATTTTCAAAAACCTAATGACCACCTATCCAAAATACTGTATTTATTAGCGCATTCCTAAAAATTCCTGCCCTTTTTTATTAATTTTATAGTACGAATATCGAAAGGAGAAAATTATGCGAATAATTTAAGAACGTGGATTTGGCGACTAGAAAACAAGTTTAAAATATTGATGGATAAACTACTAGTAAATATCACAATGTTACTTATGTAAAAGAAACTTCAACAAGAATACACAGTATATTAGCGCTACATTAGCTAATAAGATATCTTTTTCAACTTTTCTGCATCTTGAATCTTACCCTGTTTTGTTGCTCTCAGTTACTAATCCCTAGACGATCTCAATCCATTTAACGGACAGACGGTAGTACTAGTTTTGTCTGTGTTGATTACCACGGCTTGCAAGTCGACGCCATCGTCATCCGTTGTCATCATCTTCGTTTAGTCTGTCTTCTCAAGTGCAATGATCTTCTGAAAAATGAACAACCTGAGATATCTCTGTTTTCCATTGTTATTACTGCCTTATGAATCAGAGTTCATGCACCCAAATTCCACAAGAAAATCTATTTGCAAGACAAAAACAATCAGTACGTAGGAAAGCTTAGGGGAGCTCGCTTTCTGAAGGCTTTGAGGAAGAGGAAGAGTACACAAATACTTTTAAAAAAATTAGAAATTTGCGCTGAAAAGCTAGGGGTAGAACTGCGCGAGCATTATGAAGGTGAAGCTCCTTATAGAACGATGAGATGGAGACGCTACCTTATACAGAATGTCCGTATCGAAAAATAACAGAAACATATATCAGTCTGGGTTTGATGAATTGTTTTTCACACCTGCTTTACAGGCGTCATCTGGAATTACTGAGCCTTCTATGCACTTGAATACAATCTATCACTTTGTAGTTCATCGCACCATATGAACTTGAATAAATGGTGCTGACCTAGAATCGAGAGTAACTGGAGAATTATTCCTATATGAAGAAGTCAAAGGAAAAGTATGAGTTGAATGCAAATAGAGAGGTTAAACAGGTATTCATCTACAGTTGATAAAAGTGGCCTTTAGTACCAGTAAATGTAAGCAAATTAACATACATCATTTCAAGAAGAGAAGAAATGTCTGTAGAAATGTCTTTCTGAGAGCTATTAAACAGATTACGCTAGCCTCTTTAGATTTCTCAGTCAAGTATGGATTTTAATATTTATTTAATTTATAGCCTATTACTATGATGGAAAAATTATATAACTTACTGAAATTACAATAAAATTTCTACCATTTATGCAAAACTAATAAGTCCCCGATTCTCTGACGAATCGAAAAAGCGAACACGTGAAGCTGACTATGGTATGAGAAGAAAGTATACATGAGTGGGAGAATTAAAATATCGAGAACAGACTCAACTACAAAGTTGTATGTATGTTGCCGGCAATGTGAAACGCCGTCTTTCTATAGAATGGTTATGCATTTTTAGGCATTCTGCATGCCACTACAGGCATAGTAAATTTACGATGTTAATGCAGGTATGGTACAAGTATAGATAAAAGCTCATAATACGCTGCATAAACAAATTCACGAAGGCGGAGCTAAATGACGTCAATAAAAGGATGGGACTAAGTTTGTGATGTCACAATGTACTCTCCATAGACACTATAAGAAATAGATCAACTCAAATGGGTTTTCTCCCTCGTCTGACGCATTCCCGGCTGTCCCCTTGACCACATCCGGAGGAGTACGGACGACTTGCAGAAACATAACAATAGTTGTTTATCGCACAGCCTATAATTTTCAAGAAAAAGGCTGGTTATAGCGTCTCATTTCCCAAATTAGAAATTTTACATATTTTTATTTTTGAAACTCAGATTGATTTTTAAAACTTTATCATATTTATCAAGTTTAATTAACGTTGCGAATAATTATAGAGGTGTTGCATACTTTCAGGCCTGTATATTTTTTTAGCTTTTCCTATGCTGTACCAAAATTTGTAACTACTACTTTTCGAAAATAATATTTTAAATCTGAACTAACAAAAATTTCAAACAAACAATATTTTCTGTTAGAATTTTTATGCTTTTTATTGGTGTAAATAAATAAAAAATACTAAAATACCTAAAATGAATTTTTGAAAGTTTTTGTTTAGAATTCTAAATTGTGCTGCTTTTTTAAAATTACAGGTGAATATTATAGCATAATTTTCATAAAGAAGTTTTATTTCAATTATATTTCATAATACATAAGAAACGCATTTAACAGCTTAATAATTTTTGAACATTTATTCTAATGTTAAAATTGTATTTAACTATAGTAATAAATTGTGTTAGTATTTTATAGTGATTATTTTTTAAAGTTATTTCTGATTCTGTATAAGATTTTTTCTTATTTACCGTGAATTTAATTTATTAACCCAAAGAGGCGATAGCCCAGAAAGGCTATTAGTTTCAAAACAGCATTTTGCGCTGTTTCACTGTAAATGTCCGTTTCACTTTGCAAATTGTTGCCACCAAATATTATCGCTCTGTATTATATTTAAATAAATTAAATAATGAAGAATCTGCATGAATACATATATGTTTCTCGTATATATGTATGTATACATTTATTCGAACGTGGGCACTTGGACCTTCGAATTTGTTTTAATCCATTTCATATTTTGCAAAACTCCAACAAATGTTTGATTAACAAACTCAAAGAAGTCAATGCGAGCAATGGCAACACTGTACGGAAAATAACACTTTTATCTTCAGCGCGGAAATTCTACAGACTTGCTGTTTTCAAATATCTTGTGATATTGCTATTGAATTGAATTTTTTTCCATTATCCGCAGAAACGTTTATGCTGCGAATTTTATGAATTATTAAAATATATAATTATCTTATGATTATCTTGTAATGTTAATAATTAGCGATCATATAATCAAATAAAGGATCGTCTTGTAATGTTATAATAATTTTAAAAACCACTGCCTGAAAATGCTCGTAAAATTTTTAAAAGATATCAAATCTTGTTTAATTTTGCCTTTTTTGTTTCAAAGTATCATGTACTATCAATCTCATACACAAACGTAAGTTCATAAATTTTGTGTATAGATTTTTTACCGTTCTAATAAACTAAAGATGCTTATACAAGAATTACGCGTGAAAAAGGCCCAAAATACAGTAAAAAGGGCTTTAATGAGATGTATTAAATCTTATTTAAAAAACGTATGACTCTCATAATGTCATCACTTATACAACGTATCACATTTAATAATTAAAAACAGTTATGTGATACAAACCCCACAGGTTTCAGTGTTAAAGTATACCAGATCGTCCCTACTCCTTATAAGGTCCATGGTACTCTCCATGGACCTTATAAGGAAAAAATGGAAAAATTTATTGCATGCCGAAGTTATCAAAATATCAAAAAGAGAATAATGAGAAATCCAATTTAAACCCCAATAAATATTATTAAAAATACAGTTTGCAGTTAATACAATAACAGAAATTAAAAACAAAGATACGCTGCACATAATATACCATATAATACTCTCATTCTCCCCATGTACACAGCGATCTGTTTCCGCTTAAAAAATCAGAGAATTGCACAAACTCGGCATCGCGCACAACATCGACATTGGGGACAGCTTCGCCACGAAGCATCAGCCATAATCACGATGCCCCTAGAACAGTTTCTACTTAAACATACTCCCCAATGTTATGAAAATAAAAGAGAGTTCCTGTTTTTAATCTTTTAAAATATGCCGTTTCAAAAGTAATAGATAGCAATCTGAAACACAGAACAAATAATTTCAAAAGAAGTATCACACATTAATTCGAGTTCTAAAAAAGAAAGTGGCATTTCCAGAAGAATTCCACATGGACCAAAATTAAGTTACCATAACAATGTCATTACCTAATAACAAAATTACTAAATTTGACGTAGATTCCATACTTCACTTTAGTCAATATTAATAAATAAAGTTCATCTTCAGTCCTCGGTTTCGGATGAATATATTTGTGTCCGGATCTTCGAAGAGCAACCTGTTTTTCCCTTTTAAGTGATAATTCTTTTGTCCTTCTGTCTCGCGGTAGCTGAACGTTTTCCAGCAAGCGAAAATCACCAATGATCCGGGAAAAACATTTGCTTTCATTATTTCTAATAATGACTCAGCAATAGTCACTTCAACCAATCTGTGACAGTCTCTTTATTATTCTTAACTCAGAACTTATAAAATCAATCCTGCTCTTAACCAGCTACCCATACATAATTAGCACAAACCATACATGCCCAATTTACTCTTCGTAAACCACGATACCTTTTGAACAGACCTTTTTACGTTCGCCTCGCATAGCTAATAGCTATACACATCTACTCAAACCTATTTATGCAGTTCTTTCCCTCAACCAATTTCATATTCGTTTCACAAATCGACTTGACCTTGCAATCAATATTTCCTCCACTCAATTATGTTTTTTTACACTCATTCTCTCCAATTGACAAAAAAAAATTTAATTTTTCATATATACTCTGGAAGCACCGACATCAGACATATTTATTAAAAAATTCTTTGAGCCAAAGAATTTTTTTCTTCTTTTGGGCCGTTACGGTTATAAATTTTCAATCGTTTATTCGGTATTTTCAGTCGTTTGCTAAATCTGAACAATGCATTTTTGAGAACTAATTCCTTGTGTTAAATGTTAACAATAGTACACAATACACAATAAAGTAGATTTATAAAAAACAGTCTCGCGCAGGAACATTTTAAAGGAGTATCCAGTATTACGTCATAAAAAGGCGTGTCCAAGGTTTAAGAGAAGTAAAACATTGTCTTGATTTGTGCAGCGTCTATGATTGAGCTTAAGTATAAAGTATGAGAATCATTTGAATATGTGATACACTTTCATTAAGCATTGTATGTAATACTTACGAAAGACAAACTCTATTTAGGCAGAGTATGGAAAGAAGGTCATGATAAAGATTTCATTTAAATTCTGTAGAATGCCGTATTTCAAACTTTGTCGGTAATATATTCCTTCTTCGACAATACGTCGTGCAGCACAGTTTAGACCTAATTCCTTGTTGAACGAATTTTCGTATGAATATCATGAATTTTGCCAATCTTGAGCAAAGTGTAAAAGGCAAATGGCAAATACTAAATATAAGGGGAACGCTGAAAGTCACGGTCCTCGCCACGTGATTTTCGAAACGAATCGACAATATATTTCATGCTTTTTCAGTTCGTCATTTGGGATTTTCGTTTCTAGTCTGTGGTTTTTGAGATTGGCGATAAGATTAAATGAAATTAAATATTAAACAAATGATATTAAACAAAATAAAACGAAGGTGGGTCAATCATTTCATTGTTGTATTGTACAGCATAACTCCAACTTTGTGCAACAATGAGCAGTAAAGTTAACAAAGTAAATGAAATTATCAAATTAATCCAAAATTTCCTTGTACGCTATGTTTCGCGTAAGAACACTATTAAACATTGTTAAACCTTCATAAACGTTGATCAGCTGAGTGCATCCACGCCATACATACTTTTTCTCTCGTCTTTTCTGAAGTTTTGTTCTATTTTAGTTCGTTAAATTTTTCATTACTGTCTAAAATTGTTCTTTTTCTTTATATTATCAAAAATTAATGCCTAGAGAAGGGAACATTATTGCTTTACTTTATATACCTTATGCTTTACTTTGCATATATTTTGGATATTTTCAACACTATAATACAAATTCACTACTAATAGATCAATACTCAGTTATTTTTTACCAAATGTCTTATTACACAATTTTTTGCGCAAAATAAAGTACTATAATTATCTTTTTTCTTTATACTATAAAGTTCCGCATATATTATGATTTTCCTTTCAGCTGAATAGAAATAACCTGCCACTAGATGAAAATTTCATTACTTATATCCGATATAATAGTTATAACAGTTAAGAGTTCAGTTTCCTTTTATTAACAAGACATTCTTCTCTTTCATTTCAAAGCTTAGGAAAGAATAGCATAGTTATTGAAAACCAAAAATATCCTTCTGAGCGGATGTTGCTTTGATGTTTTAATTACATTACTCTCTTTAATTAAAAGTCGCGTTAATGCGCAATAAAATTTTTACACTTTTAGCAGTTACTAATTAAATTCTTATAATCACTTCCCGACAGTCTTTGTCTTATATTCATACAAAAGAAATTTCTAGATATAGAAGCCATAACTACAAAGAGTAGAAGCCTGAAATTTTTTTTAATTCTGGTTATATAATCCTTAGTTATTTTTTATAAAATCCATTTCTTTGGAATGTTGCAAGCTAATTTATATTTTGAGTCGTATTTTCGGTCGTATTTTTGCAGTATCACGCAACTTGCATGATTATCAGAAGTACTGGGTGCGTCATAAATTCGTGCAAAGTTCAAAAATTTGTAATAAAAGAAGGAATGCACGGAAAAGTTTTCTGTTTGCGCCAATATCGTCAGAAAAACATTGTAATTTTTTCAATAAAAAAAACAAAAAACGTTGCAAAAGTAACCGACAGAGGGCGCTCACACGTCATACTGAGATGTTTTATGCAAATCAGGCTATCAATAGAACACTTGGCTGGAAACGGATCCGTCATTCGAAGCCGGCAACATGCTTTCTTTACCAGATCGGGCGTGGGCGGTTACATTGTTCTACAAAAATGTTGAATCCACAACTGTTACATTGCGAAAGTTTTGCACGGAGAAAGGACTGAAAGAGCAAAAAAGCCCTATTTTATTGAATGGGATACGGAATTTAGTACGACGTTTTAAGGAAACTGGGAGTTTGGGGGATCGTCAACGAAGTGGCAGACCACCCTTGAGAGCGGGCTGCGTCCATGTGGTACAAATTGCCATGAAAGATATGGCAGCCGAGACATCAACGAGAAGTAGCAGTGCTCGTGGAGCTGAGAGAAGAACGGGCATCCCGGAAGCGTTGATTCGACGTATTCTGCACGGAATTTTGGATCTGTATCCATACAAAATCCAGCGACTTCACCAGTTATTACCGGCAGATACAGATGCAAGACAAAGGTTAGCTACATGGGCGCTGGCACAAATGGAACGTAACCCACAATGGTTGCTGAACGTCATGTGGACGGATGAAGCTCACTTTTCACTGCATGGTGACGTCAATACGCAAAACAGTCGTATTTGGGCGACGTTCAACCCTCGTGAATACCAAACCAGCCACTGCATTCTCCTCATGTGACTGTTGGTGTGGTTTCACCGCGTCTTTTATTCTCGGCCTTTTCTTTTTTGAAGAACCCTGTCCTGTATCCGGCATGAAAACCTGTACAGTCACTGCAGCACGGTATCTTATGTTTTTGCGTGACCACGTTGTGCTTGCATTGCAGGAAAGACATGCCTTACCGGTTGTCAACTTCATGCAGGATGGTGCCCCACCCCACATTGCACGTGACGTCAAGACGTTCCTGTTTGAATCTTTCACCGAAGACCGAGTGATAAGTTGCGGTTGTATGATTCAGTGGCCCTCAAGATCAGCAGACTTGACCCCGGTAGATTTTTGGTTGTGGGGATACTTAAAGTCTCGTGTGTACCGGGGCTTCTCAACCACACCGGTGGAACTGAAAAATGCCATTCGACTGACCTTCGCTGCCATCGATGGCGACCTTCTACACTCCGCTGTAATGGGCGTAGTGACGCGCCTGACTTGCCTATTACCTTGTGGTGGTAGTAATGTTGAACATCTGTTACTATAAAATAAATGCATAATGTCATGTTATTGTGATGTGTTTGATTGCCTGTTTTAGTTTGCGTGATTTGAATAAAACGTCTCAGCATGATGTGTGAGCGCCCTCTGTCGGTTACTTTTGGAAGCATTTTTTTGCATGGAAAAAACTCCAATGTCTTTCTGACCATATTGGCGCAAACAAAAAATTTTTCCGTGCATTTTTTCTTTTATTACTAATTTTTGAGCTTTGCACGAATTTATGACGCACCCGGTATGCTAAAAACAATGAAATATTTTATATCTGCCTTTACGTTTAGAAAATGAAAGATGAAATGCCTAACATCAAGGTCACTTGATCCTTACGGAAAATTTTAAGAGCTGTTTCTGAACTACATAAAAATGAGGCAAATTTTAAATTTCTTTTTTAAGTAATTGAACCATAAGTAATCTGAATCATAAAAATGAACTGTTGTTATTCGTTTTACGCAACATTTATACTTGAAGAATCAAAGTTCTATATATAGAAAAAAATTCCAAACACTTTGCTATGGAAAACAAGAATATTACCGTATTTCCTCGTGTATTTTTCCATTTTTTACTTCCTTGTACGAAGAAAAGGAAGTGTGGTAATCGCGAAAATTTCCGGTGTCATATTTCAGCAGAAATATTCATTTTGATCGTTCCTGAATCCATCTGAGCAATTTTTTGGCATGACACCTATACCTACAGACATTCCCCGAGGATCGACTGTGGTCTACCTACCACGTTCTGGCTAAGACGTGTACTTAGACAGACTGGGCTCCTAGGGTACATAATCAGTCTTCACAGTGACTAGAATCATCGATTGTTCGGTGGTTTGTTCAGGTTCGGCATTTTGTATGTGGGATTGCTATAACATCTACTTGTGGGCCTCCCTTGTTTATTGCAGTCTCAATAACAAACGAATATATACATATACATATATCCTCCCCCTTACTCGGCTTCCAAAATATTCATATTTTGGTAATGTCAAATTTTGAAGAAAAAAAACTAATTTCTGACAAAAAAATTAAATCTAACTTTTAATGCGATCTCCCGAATCTGTACATATATTTGGGAAAGTTTTACATTAGTTATGAAAAAAAATTTTTAATTATGAGAAATATGGCTCTCGTACGATAAAAATTGATGGATTATTTGGTTTCAAAATTTGCAATTTTTGATGCCGTTTTCAACTTGCCTTTAGGAATCCTTTAATTAAATTAGAATAGTTCGAGGAAATAAATTTAAATGAATCAGAGCAAGAAAGCTGCAAAGAACTTTAGAAATGAAAAATAACCATGGATAAACTACTGATAATATCACAGTATTATTTCTTTGAAAGAAACCTACGCTCCAATAAGAATGCATAGTAATATTAACATTGCAGTAGCTGACGGGCACGTCGCTTTGGGCTTCATTACCTTGTAAAACCCCAGGGCCACCTCACATGAATGAGCCTTGACCACATCAAGAGGGACAAGAGACAAGAGGGATATCGGAAGAACGACGGAGAAAGGGGACAAGCCAAAGCCCCGTATTTCAGAAGCTCGAACTCATCAGCTATAGATAAGTCTACAATGAGCTGCAACGTAAAATACAGAAGTAAGGTGAAATTAAGTTTTGAAATGTTTCTTAAGTGTCAGAACATCTGTCACATCTGGGTGAGTAATCGTCACAAAATACATTTGAAGTAACAAATGCAAGTGAAAATAAACTATATGAAATAATAATACAATAATGCATATTTATATTGAACACACTCAATAAAACTAAAAATGATCAGGGGAATAAAATTTAATGATAAACTAGGCCTTAGAGAGAAAAACTACGTATAATGGAGGAATTCAAAAATTATGCGAATATTTCTTAAATTTTTAGAACTTAGCTCTAAGAGCTAGGAGGGATACTGCGCAACGAAATGCGGTATTTTTGATTTATCTGATGTTTTAAAACGGCGATTGAAATCAGTGAGCCATTAAGAATCATTCTTCTTTTGACATGCTCGAAATTAATAATGCTTTTAGTTGAAGATTAAGCTTAAAATTAAAGTTAGTGCAAGAGAAAAAATTTCTATCATAAAAATAAACTTTACTGTGGTATTTTACCTAGCCGTAATTCTGCATGATGCATTTTTTGCACGCCAGTCAATTGAACTAAGAGTATACCTGGGGTTTAGAAAAACTGCTCTTCATGAACATATAATGTAATAATAATAAGAAGAAGGGAATGTAAGTTCCAATACAAAGTAGCTACAGAAGATTGAATAAGTACCTGAACTAAATAATAATAAGTGTACATTAGAGTAAACTAAATAAATCCCAAAACCTTTTTCTGCTAATTTGTTAATCTATATGTGAAAAAATTATTTTCTGTCAATGCTAATAATTTTACAAAGTTCGGGGTCCGTATAACATCGTCGTCTTTAGCCTTGAAAATTCGTATTTGTATAAACAATAGACCTCAGTAATTATGAATTGCCTACTATTCAATGCAGCTTTTTTAATAAAACCTATACTACTCAAAACTCAACAAGAAGAGATGACTGTATATGAATTTTGAATTTAAAATTTCTCCCCCTCAAAATAAGCTCCATATAGCGGTATTAAAGGTTATTCTTGATTTATAATTACTGTATTGCCTCGCGTATTTTGCCCCCTTGCCTACTTTCTACCCTGGCTTTTTAGCACCAGGTTTTGAAAATTTCAAAAATATTCGCATAATTTTCTCCTTTCTCAGTGTATACAAAGATGCAACTCCAATAAATTTTTAAGTGGGTTCGTCTACAAAATGATTGTTCATCCTACTAACAAACAGGAAGAGTCACACCCTCCCCGTGAAAATCTCGCGAATCTTTCAGTTCTAAATGTTGAACTTTATGCCAGCTTAATAAGAGAACGGAGCCATCACAGCAAAGAAAACACAAACTGTACTATTTCACCGTGTCAGCTGCACATTTGCCTTCTGTAATTAGTTAAGCATGATTTGAGACCTAAGGATTAGCGGAGACAGCAATAGGGACGTTTGGTATTCAAGTTACAGTGAAGCAGAAATGAATATGCATTTTTATTGGATGCAATTGGATGCATTCTCATTGGAAAGTAGGTTTCTCTTATTTTGATAGTTTTCTGTACTTTATGTATGACTATTTTTCATTTATTTTATTCTTACTATTTCCATGTTCATTGCAAATTTAATTTTTCTCAACATTTTCCCTACTGATTTTCGAACGATAAAAATGGTAAAAAAAGAAGGAGGAATATGCCTGGAAATACGATATAAGCTTGTATTTAGTTTGCTCATAACGTTTGTTGCTGTGGTCAAAAGCTTGTTATCAATTTTTAAGCTGCTGTCTGATAAGCTATTGAGTTCAAATTTTGTGCACGCACTATTTGTGAATGACAGTGTAATGTCATGAAGCAATCTATTCAAAATTCTGTTTAAATTTTTTTAATTTAATATTGCAATGATTTTTCCCCATACCTTGGTTTAAAGAACAAATTAAAACTTGAAAAATTTTATTGTTTGTACCATCGGATAAGGTGGTCAACAACAACTTTTTAAATGAAATTTGCGTGAAATTTCTAACGTTATTTCTTATTTTTTGGTGAATTTTTGAAAAGTCTCTGGAGTGTTTTCGAATTTTTGTAACCTGTTATTTTTTAAAACTTCAACAGCTAAATACGTATGAGTTACAAAGTTTTGAACTTTCATAATTCAGAGATTCTAAAACATACACTTTTCTGTCTTTTAAAACCAAAATGGCAAAGAAATATTAACCAGGCCACTTCACATAAATCCACTTCATATAAACGTTCGTCCAAAATATTGTTTAGGATTTTAAATACTCATAACTAGTGAATTTTTTTGTTTCCTTTTAAAAACGCAAGTACTCTAAGTTGATAAATATACAAATTTGATGGTGGCCGCACTGTCACAAGATCAATGTATTCTGATTATTAAAACTTATTATAGAAACAGACCTTGTATAAAAGAAACGCAAAGAAAAATTCATGAATCATTCGGCACTTTTAGTCATCCCAAGCAATTCACAAGCTAGTGGAAAAATTTTAAACAACTGAATCTGTTCATAATAAGCCATCTTCAGAGAGATCAAAGGCTGCATATTACACTGAAAAAATTACCAGTTTATGTGACAGTATAGTATCTGATACATCAACATCAATTCCTTGATTTTCTCAAGAATTACATATCTCTCAAACCAGTCTTTGGAGAACTTTGCATGAAGATTTGAATAACAAATCCCGAAGTTTCTCATCAAAACACCTTCAACGATGCGGCGCATTTCACTTTAAATGATCATATCGAAAAACAGAATTTTAGCATTACTGATCTAGAAGCACTTCAAGCTAAAATATATAAGGTTTGGTGTGGTTTGTGGTCTAGAGGAATCATTTGTCCCAAAAGGGTCTAATGATTGACAGTGGTGATGCTGTTACAGTGAATGCGTTGCATTGCAGAGAAATGGTTACTGAATGTTTTTGTAGTCTTAACATCACGGAATCGACATTTCTGATGTTTATATTCAACAGAATGGTGCTAAAAGCCACCCCACTCTAGCTAAAATTGCGTTAATGCGCCATAAATGTTTTGGATGTGTTATTTCAAGAAATAGAGATGTGAATTGGTCGCCGGGTTTTTGTAACATGACACTCTAGGACGTTTTCCTATAGAGCTATTTAAAAATAAATTTGTACGCCAGGAAACCTTCAATCATTTAATCTTAAAAGAAAAAACAGTACTCTCCATACGGGAGACTACAGTATCGACGACTGAAAATGCCATACTTAATTATGATGTACGCGTTGATTGCTGCCAACGTAACCTGAAGGAAGAGGAACTATCAGTTCTTCCTTTTACTTGCAAAGCAGTTACATAGTTCTATATTTTGTTATGTGACGCTAATCTGTGAATTCAATTTTGCGTTTTGATTTCGAATAAGCCGACAAAGGCTATTAATTAGTAATTCCAGGAGATTTCAGGTGATAGCAGATTTTTTTAAAGTTTTGCGTACAGTCTGAGTCTGTCATTGCTAAATTTAAGTAAAAGACGAATTAAAACTCGTCACTGAGAAATTAGACCTAACAGCTTTCCGGGAGGCCCGAAAACTATTGATGTAAAGAATCTAATAGGTAACTGTAACCTTTTACCTTTCGCCAACCTATATACAAACGTAAAGGAGGTAATGTTTTCGGTTCAAAAGTTCGATAGTGAGTTTTCAATAAATAAGCGCGAGTGAGGGTCCTCGCAATATGTTTTTTGCTATTCGTATAATTATGTCTGTTTGTCTGTATGTATTTGTATGCCCATTTTAATCCATGATAATACCTATATAAGTTTCCTACAACTAAGTTGATGATATTTTGGGTAAAACTGGACAACCGGAAGTGGTACTTTACTTGAAGTTCATAAGAGTTTTTAATAGACAAGCAGAAGTGATGTCTTACTTGAAGTCAATTATTAATAAAAAGCTATATTAAAATATAATTTAATATTTTCCAGTTTTAATAATTAAGACTTTTAACTCAATGGGACCAACATATTTGATTCGAGCTAAAATTCATAAGCAGAAAGTAATACTTTGCTTCAAACACAGAACAGATTTTTATGTAAAAATATGATATAATTCAATTTTCAAATTTGATATATAAACCTCTCATATAATTGAGAACAATATTGTATAGATAAACCGGAAGACGTATTTTGATTAGAAACCTTTTAAGTAAAACTTTTAATTATAAACAGATTAAAATGAATTTACATTTGTTGAAAATATAGAAATAACACAGAAATTAAATTATAAAATTCTTCTAAAAATAATCTTTATTTTAAATATACTATAAACATTTGCAACAGATATATAAAACAAGAATCTTTTTTCAGCATCGGCGTAAAACATTGGATTAAAATCCAATTTCCAAAATTCCAAGACGGCTCCTTGAATTAAAATCTTAAGATCATTTTACTGCGTTGCCACTGAATCACAGTAGTGGAACTGCATGCAACTTGTTGACTTCTTACACCCTCCCCGTCGCTGACGACTTCAACTTGCAGAAACGGCAACGCAACCGGCTTACGTCTTAACGGGGTCTTCCTCTTTTTCTTACATTGGCTGACATTCAAGTTAAGAAGTTGGGTTAAGAGCAGAGGTGCGAAAGACGCCCATTTATTCTTCGGTTTGTTGGTACTTACTATGGCATAAGTGGATGGAAATGTTTGCGTAAAAATAATATAGGTTCCATCACGTCTAGGCAAAAACTTGGTTGTTTTCGGACTGCGATGCTTTTATCATAGGATGAAATGTGATCCAGAATTTGTCACCGGATATGAACTGGCGACAAGTTTTTTTTTGGACGATCGGCATATTTCTTCAGTTCATTTTGCTTGATTTCAGCTATTCCTCTAATAGCTTTCCAGTAATATATTTTACATACCCTATACAAGGCTCCTTTGAAACCATGATGGCCTGCTGAAAGAGCATCATGGTGTTATTTCAGAATTAGAACTCTTTCATGTGATAGAACTACAAATTATGCTTCTTCTGACTCAATGAAAGTCAACACAACACTTCAGAACATTTGATTATCTTTCTCAGTTCTTCATCTTGTAGTTGTTGGCTCCTTATTTCACTCGAACTTCTTGAGGAGAGATATAGTATCCAACTCGTATGGTTCGTATTCTTGACGTTAAGGCCTGGATAGCATATCTGCCCCTACATTTTCCCACAAAAATATTCAGTTTTCAGATTGAATACTTTTAGTTGCAATGCCCATCTTGCAAAACGACCTGTCGGAAATTTGAGACTCATTTTCCCGTTCAGGGGTTGATTAGATGCTATTATAATGTCAGAGCGTTCAGTTGTTTTATGCCCAAACAACAGCAAGCGCTTCTCTTTCTGTCGTTGAGTAGTTCCTTTTAGCAGAATTTAAAAGTATACATGCATATTCTATCGGATTGTACTACTGTCTGCTTGTAGTACACTCGCTCCGAGAGCATGATTACTTAAATCCTTTCCTCACAATGAAAGATTTATACTAATCAGTCTGCTTTAGAATAGCGGGATTAACTAAACTTTTCTTCAGGGTCTGAAAAGCAGGATCTTCTTCTCTTCCCCAAGACCAAATAGCTTTCTTCTTTTAGATATTGCTCAATCGCCTGGCAATTTCGGCAAAGTTCATTCAGTTTTATGAGCATATAATATTTCGATAACCTAATAGCTCCAAAAATCGGAGATTTTAAACTCGTGGATATATAAAACACGAACATTTATTTAAGCACGTAAACCCGTGTAACAAATATACAAAAGAAGAACATTTATTTAAGCATCGGCATACAACATTCCATCGCAATATAATATCAAAAATCCCAAGAAGGCTCCTTGAATTAAAATATTAGGAACAAAACATCGTTTCACTTTTGCCACTGAATTACCAAAAGTGAAAGTGCACTTTGAAATTTGTTACACATTTTATTTTTGTTCATTAAAGACCAGTTTAACTGCCCAATGAAATACGATAAAAATGAGGATGCAAATACTTCATTATTTTGCTATAAATTTAGAAAAACCAGCTTTTACTCGTAGCCAATACTGCCTAATAAAATACAACCAAAGGTTTTGCATTTCGGACCCTTCTATTTATTGAAATAGCAAATTAGATTTGGTTTGCAGACGATCAAGCGGAAAAAATATTTTGCTTAAAACTCATTTTTATTTAAAGTATGGCACTGGCGGCAGGTTATGTAGGCGCGATATCAGATTTTTTAAAACTTGATTTAGTGAAAAATGTAGTAGACACAACATTTTAGCGACGACTATAAAATGTGGTGAACCAATTGTTTTGCGTAATGCAATAGGAACATGAGATTAAGTAATCCTTATCAAAGATTCCATCTATGACTTCATATCACGAATAATAAAATTATAGGCACTTAAATAACAAACTATAATAACTGAAATGCATTGTTAAAGTCATTAACTTTAAGAATTTATCAACAGCGTCCAAGCTTTTATTTATAATATGAAACTGTAAATGACTTTTGTAAGGAGAATTATTTAATCTTCTGCTCTCCTTTAAATGTATCTCATAACTATATGATAAATTATTTTTTGTTTTTAATTCATTAATTATTTTGTGAGTTTTAAATAATAGCTTATTTTATAAAAACTGCTTTTTTTTACACAAGTTCACTTTGAGCTTTTGCTCTCTCTCTCCTGATCTTGCTGCAATAGAAAGCATTTGGCGTATCCTGTGTGGTTGAAGTTCCCATATCCTTTAAAACACAGATAGGCAAAAGCCGGCCCGTGTGTCAGATGAGGCACTTTTAATTATCTAATCCGGCCTATTCTGCACTTCCTCATTCATCAAGATGAGCTCTGTAAAAAGGATTTGACAATGGGTCATGTCTTTAGTGTTGTAACAAAAGTAGAGAATTTTATCCAGAGACGAGCCCTAAATCATCAGCAGTTTACTGACTACTTTTAAAGTACATTGAAAGTTAATTTTAAGAAATACCGTATATACAGAAGTGAGACAGCTTAGCGTCGGTAAGGCTTTGAAAAGTTTCAAGAGTTTATTTGATAAAATCATAATTTTCTTGTCATTTAAAGAGAAAATCGAATTTGGACACCACATGACTTCTTTGCACGCCCTATTTAATTATGCATATTTTTGATGCACTTCATTTAAACTTATTTCTCTGAATTAGTCTAACTTAACTAATCGCTATCTCAAGGCAAGTTGAAAATAACATCAAACACTGCAAATTTTGAAATTAACTTTTCCATTACCAATACTCTGAGAAAAATGGAATAAATGCTTTAATACATCAAGTCCAATACCAACGTCGATTAAATGCTGAAAAACTAAAAAACATATCACCATGGCGTGAGGGATCCGTGAAACATATGTGTCTCTTTGGTGTGTTTTAGTGTGACACATGCGTTCTGATGGTACTGAAAGTAATGAATGAAACTGCAATGAGAAACTAAGTTATTTTTACTCATCTCAAATCATTATCATCTTTTCAGAAAGATTTAATAGCGTAATAAATACTCATGGATCATACAGTGTAAAACAATTTTTAGAAAGTGCAGTTTTGCCCACTGTATATATAGTTTTTATCATTTTCCTCTTTGACACATCTGCGATTTAAACCTTCTACAGACAGGTGATCGCCCACATTCAATATATGTTTTGATGCGTGCGTGGCATAACTGTTAACTTACGGAAGAAGAAATAACATGGTGAGTAGTATAAGCTAAATTACTACTACATTTTTTTAACTGTCTGGTGTTGCCTTGCATTTTTGTGCTAATACATTGGGCAAGAAATCTGTATGGTCCGACACAACCGAACACTGTGATGCATGTTCATCGTGTGATGAATTTCGCTTGTGTAGTCTTGAAGTACCTGGATTTTGTAACGAAAGTTTCTCATCCGAAATTTCTTCAGAAGAGGAACTCTTATTGGCAGAAGAGTCAAACTTATATTCGACATTTCTATCTGAATCATCCAGTTCGTCATCTGAATCCGTTTCATTCAATAGACGCTCAATTTCCTCAGATGACAATCTTTTTAGCCTATTCATGATAGTTACAGGTCTAAATGATCAAAACAGCAAGCCTTTGAGATAAGAGCTTCAGTAATACTTACATTAAGCAATGGGGCAATAATGTCCAAATAAAATATACCACTAGGACACTTATGTCCCGTATTATCTATTACTATAATAATTACAATAAATGTGTACTTACATCGATTAAACTCCTTATTTTTATAATAATTTGTGAAATTACAACTGCACGAGACTTCACTTTGTAATACAATGCGTATAAATGACTGCCAGAGAGAAAACATACCGCGCTATTGCAGAATACCCAGAATAAATTTATTGGGAAAGAACTCTGCTGCCATCTATTGGAAGGAAATTATATTGAATGGTTAGGGTTACGAAGGAATAGTGGGGTATGCATTGATAGGAAATTATACTGAATTGTGTTAATAAGGAAGTGTTAATAAAGAATAGTGGGGCATGCATTCCTACTAATACAACTCATGTTTATCCCATAGGACATTTGAAACTGCCCGCAAGACATAAATTGGCCGGTCCACGTGGTACTGGTCAATTTTGTGGCCTGGGAGTCAAACTTCTAATTTAATTTTTTCATAACGAGTATAAACGTTTCCCAAATATAAGTACAGAAACCGGGAGACCACAATAAATGTTAAAATTCGTTATTTGAATTTTTTTTTAATTTGACATTGCCCAAACATGAATATTTTCGTTCTTTATTACCTATAATCGGAAGTACACTGCTCTCCAAAAGTTAAGGAACAGCATGGTTTTTGTGTCTAATTTGAAAATGAAGCAACATGGAAATAAGGAATTTACAGGACATGTTCACTAAACAGTTCTTTAATGAATGCGACATAGAATGTGTCTAAAGTTCAACACAAACATGAATTACAACAAAAAATTGCCCTCTTGGCAGGGAAATCCAGTCTTGGAGAAGTAGTATATCATAGCTTTTGAGGAAAAATGAGATGGCAACATTGCAAAAATGGCTTCTAATAAGGAATGTGTCCACCACTAGTTGCAAGGGAATTTTAAGAAATTTTAAGGGGAGTAGAGGGTGAGCATATACAGATATACATGCATATATATATATAAACTAAAAGCATCTAAATTAATTAGTAAATTGAAGTAAAAGCAGGAAATTCCTCTATAAGGCAATAATTGCAACTGTGTGTAAGAGGTTTAACACAATATCAAAACAAATCCAATTAAAGAGAGAATTCATTGTAGAACAATGTCAGAAAATAAAAATTCGAAAGGGAAATATACAAAATTATGCAAATAAAAATTAATCTCCTTTTACTGAAATTCAGAATTTTTCGAATTTGTTCTACTATGAATCCTCTCTTTAATTGGATTAGTTTTGATATTGTGTTAAACCTCTTATATACGGTTGCAATTATTATATAATAGAGGAAATGCCTTGCTTTTATTCTAATTTACTAATTAATTTATATGCTCTAAGTTTATTCTACTTTAATCCTGCAGCTATAGCGCAGGACAGATTCAAAAAACTTTTTATTCGAATTTTTAGCCTAGTTATATATATATATATATGAGTCTGATTTTGCCGATTACAAGCTTGGTGCGCAGCTAGATGTTATATTAATTCTATGTACAAAATTTCAACCTTCTACGGCTAATCGGTTTTGAGTTGGGCAAGCTACATGCATACATACGTATGTACGTACAAGCGTCATTAATCAAATGCCTTTTGAATCCACTTTAAACCCATTTTACAATCCTTTTTTGAAAAAACAGTTGTTTATTCTGTCCATACGTAGATATCAAGCAAAAAATGTCGTCTAAATGGATTCGGGAACTGCCAAAAGGCTATTTTTATATAAATATGATGCCTAACATTTTGTCGCAATTACACTACTTCCTTTACTTGGAACAAGGAAGTAAAAATTAACTGCTTTCTTAAACTGTAAAATGATGAATGGTTAAATGGTTTTTCCTTTTCTGTTGACATACTAACTTATTTGAGAGAACTAAACATTGACCTACAAGGAAAAAAAGCAATGTGCATTTAATATATACTAAAAATCACAGCATTTATGGCAAAACTTAATTTACTTGCTGAAATTGTGGAAGAGAAAGAGTTAAATCACTTAAAAACATTGGAATCACGACTAGAAAACTTACAAATGATGAAAGCGAGATTGAGGATGGCAGTATGGAAAAATAATGAAAGAATTATACACTGAATGTCGCAGAAGATTTGAAGACATTAAAAAACTGAAACACGTATGTCATTCGTAAGTATGCTATTTAATTTTAATGTGCAGCATGCTCCAGTTTACATTCAGTTAAAACTGGCTGATTAGCAGTCGGGTAATGTATTCAAGGAAAAGTTCCACTTAAACGAATTAAGGGCATTTTATAGTTCCTAATGCAGATAATTTCAACAATTTTATGGATTGTGTCCAAAAGTGTTTAGTTTTATTTAGATTGACCGATTTATGTTGTAGGTGATTTATTTAAGGACGTTTTCTTTAATGAAGTACACGAAATATAAATATCGATCGCAAATTACTGATGAAAATTTTCCTTCGGTATTAAAGATAGCTGCAAGCGAGTTGGAACCTACTTTGGATTAAATAATCGCAAACGAACTTTAGATATTTCATGTCTCACACTAAGTCTGTATTAATCATAATTGTTTTCCAAAAACAGTATTTGTAATAAAAAAATATGCAAAGCTACAAATTTTTAAAACTGTTTGATTAATTATTGATGCCTCTTCCTTCATATTGCTTGAAATTTACTTATGCATTTTATATTTTATTGGTTTGCTCACACGCAACTGGACAACTGGAGAACCACAAAAGATCGTCATAGCATCATCGCGCCTTGCGACAGCCCTGTCTGCATGATGCACTATATCAGGCATCTTTAGCCATTATGGTTAAGCATCAGTTTCTATAATTGCCGATTTCGTTTCCGCCACATGCTTTTAGTTTCCTTCTCTTTTGAGAAGTTCAGAATTTTATTATAGTTGTATGCATTTTCTTTTCCCTCAGGAGTGAATTCAACGAATTCCTCTCTATCTGTTGTACTTGAGGACAAAGAAAAATGCATGGTTTTTTTTTCAGAAAAGTAGAAGGAAAAGACAACCTACTGAGGCTAATCCTAATTTCTTCCATTTGGGGTGTTTGAATTTTTTCTTTTCTTGGTCGTAAATAGCATCCTCTTCTCGAGGATGTTTGTAATTTTCTGGTCAGTGGCTCCAAATGTCCATTCTTCTTAATATTCTTTAACAAATTAAAAATTTCTTTCGGGAGCGGGCAAGTCTTTGCATTTCGTCCTAGTGTCCAAATGAGACAATTCTTTTTGAAATGTTTAGTTTACCGTAAATTTTCAAACTCTCATTAATGATGCGGTATTGACTACGAAATTCTTTCTCTTTATGTAATAGTTATTTATCTGAAGCAACAGATATGAAACGTTTTACTTGTAATGATTATTCAGGATAGATGCACAAAATCTAGTTCTTATAAAGATTTCATTAAAAGTTTATTGACTTTCTTTGGTAACATAAACTGGTATCGAACTCCTAACAGACTTGGAGTCAATTATCGCTGTGTTCGAAGTTAACGACAGAGACTTGAGAAGGTTAAAATAACCTTTTCATTAAATTAGAACTTGATCACAAAACGCACCTCTCGTGTTCGACAAGGTCACGATCATGTGGTGATGAAACTTAAAATAACAGTCAAATTCAAATTAGAAGTCAAAGACTACACAATTTTATTTAAAACTAAGTTGGCTCAGAACTTCTCACTGGCGTACAATTTAAATGACGGCAGCTATAATGCAAAGTCGAATAATTAAAATTCTGTCAGAGCTTGCAAAACTAAATAACGTAGCCTTGAGAGGCAGAAACACGCTCTATCTTTCAGGCCGACTTAATGCACTTATGTATTTCTGGTGAGGAAACGGAAAAAGATAAGTCTAAATCAGGTCTAAATCTAAGGGTCTAAATCATAATAACTGATTAACAAAAATAATAATAATCTTGCAAGTTTTCATCGATTAAATATGTAACACTTTATTAGGTCCGCAACGCATTTTTATTAAACGGTTCTGGTATCTCAGCACGTAATACTTAGTTCCTAATTGTATCCAAAGTATTTAAGTTGGTTAAAAATAAAAACTATAAACGCCGTGGATATGGTTGTCTCTGTATCCAAAGTATTTAAGTTGGTTAAAAATAAAAACTATAAAAAATATTAAAAGCATGTACTGAAAGAAAGAGGCGGTATATCAGAATTTCACCATTGGTCTTACAGGTATAGTCCCGCCGTACAAACTGTGCAACTCCGCCCAAACTTTGACAAAAACCGCCCGTGGTTTCCATCAGCGACACAGCACATAGGTTTGCTGTGTCGTTACTGTTACGGTCCAATGTTGCATTTTCGTTGCATTACATTTGTGATCAAGATTCAGCGTCATACTGTGATGTGGATATGGTTGTCTCATGGGTATCACATACACGTCCCAGCAACCCTTTAATGAGACTACAAGAAAATTTTCATTCCCCCCATCCCAACCTTTCATTGACCGTGCCCACGTAATTCTTCTTTAACGGAAGCTATCTTTGCTCGTTAATATTGCTCGTCCCTATCACTTAGTGATGTCGTGCTCTAATCCCTTACACGATTCATTGTTAAATGTTTCAATAATTCGAAATAACTTATTTTTTATGCTAATAGCTTGCGATTTTAATCATTTCTTTTTTCTTAAGTATATTGATAGCTCTTAGCATGTTTTTTCTTGGTGTTATATTAAGAAATCTTCTAACTATGTATAGTCTATGATGAATGCGTACGCATTCTACCGTACTTGGTGTTATCAAAGACGCTGACCAAAGAGTTAGTATAACTTTTGTCTTGAGAATTTTAGCGACTATTTTTTAGTTCTCAACCGTCTGTTAACTGAACATCTCGTTACTTGTAAATTTCAAGTAAGCGCTGTTTATTATATATTAATATAAAAGATACTAGTGAGAAAAAATATGCAATATTAAAAAGATAATTTAAAAATTATGGACAAAAAGAAGAAGAAATTGACAATCGATTCACTTTTATTTGTATTAATAAGAGTTCGGAAGCAAAGCATCAGTAAACGTTTACTCTCATTTAAACCTTTTAGTACTCGGAATGAGTTTTATATGATAAACATAATTCAAATTTTGTTGCTATAATGTGAAAAAGGAATTTTTTTCATGCATTTAGTTTACGTCGTGCTCTGCTATTTTTGAAACTTAATTTCACAGATTCATTGCTTACTTCTATGACTATGCGTGGTACCTTGTGTCACATTACCAATGAGGCCGTATTGTCATAACTAGTTTCTAATTTTATATATAATATGTTTTAATGAAACTTTGTGATTATTATAATTTTACAAATGGCATATTCTTTTTTATGCTGAACATTTTACGTGCTTCTTTTATGTTAAATTATGACAAGTTTTAACATATAACATATTTAAGTTGATATTATTAAAGTAAATTCCTTTATTAGGAGATTTAATCACAGAAAAATATTTTCAATTTAAGTTAGATTATTTGAATATGGCAAAACACACAAGGGTTACCTAATAAGAGAAGTGATGCCTCTGTGGTTGAATTTTACGGAAAACTCGCTTGTTTTCACATTAGAAATCAGGAAAAACCACGAAAGCCAACAATGCGAATGTGGTTTTTTTCTTGATAAATTAAGAGAATATAATTATAGTATTAAATTTTAAATGTATACAGTAATTATATGAACTACAACAGTATAAAAAATACGCAAATTACTTTTTATTAGTACTTATATATGAAGGACGTTAAAATCTCACCTGCTACAAAAGAGCGTAAATTAATATTAATTCTTATCCAAAAATGCATTTTGTAAACAATTCGAACTTGAAGCCGTATTTTAACAGATTTTAACTCATAGAAATTTTTATAATTAAATTGATAGTAAATCGAAATGTATATTTAAATTACGCCATTCGAAACTTTATCCGAAATTATAATTTTATTTTAAATTAATGTATTTCATTCCTGCAAACAAGAAACTTTGTTTTGTTATTAGCAATTTTTAAATTACGTCTAACCATCTAATTACATCTAGTTGAATTATCTAACCTAATTACATTTATTTTCATAAATGCAACCCATTTTTCATTGAATTAGAATAAGTAAATGAAATTATGTTTTAATTACATAGATTCTAAAAGCAGAAACGTAAACTTGTTTCTTATTTATACTGTGCTAAAAGTTTTAAAACAATTTTTTTTAAAACTAAGTTTTAAAAAAATTTAATATTTTAAACAAATCATATAATCTACGTTTCTTCAATTAAAGTTCTACAACAAAATATTTCTTTAAATTGCGTCTAGTAATAAAATGATAAAATCAGTACTAAATATATATTACTGAGTTTGTGACACTTGATAGTTGAAAACATTTTTAATCCTAATAAAAAAACTTAAAAGAATTCTATAAAAAAGGGCCATCTGTTCAGCATCAGAGACATGTCATCAGATTTTAATATCTGAAACAAATCTCAGAATTACTTCTTCTAAATATTTTACTACCAATCAAAATCTTATTTATCTTGTATTTCTACCCCATTACTGACAAGTGCCTTATTCGCCGGAAATCGGCACGGCTCTGTGTTGTACGGATTAATCCAGATTAAATTAAAAGTTTTTTTTAAGTTATTGTTGTAAAATATAATATTTTCATATTATTTAAATCGAAATGAAAATTTATATTATGTAAAAACGAAATTAATTTTGGATTACACAGATATGATAAATAACTAGAATTTCGGATACCATATTTCCGGTAAATGGAACTTCTGTCTGTTTTCATGTGTATGTCAAATCAGAAGAGCATGAATGTGCGTATTTCAAATAGCTATATTTTAGAATATATTTTCTGAATTCTCACAGTTGCGCAGTAAAAATCATATTAAACTAATATGAAATTCTCAAATTAAAAAATGGTTCTGATTTCCTTCTATATTTGTAGAAATGTGTGGATAGCAAAGAAACTTCCATGATTTGCTTAGGCTTTTACAACATTCATGTATCTCTGGTATTTCTCGGGATGCTAATCGATTCATTCTCAATAATAATTTTTAAATTTCTTTTTAATTATTATGTAATAATTATTAATCTTTCCTTTTACGTTAGTGTACAATAAATAACGCTTGTCTCTCTGCATGTATTGATTAAAATATGGAATTGATGAAATTTATTACAGAAACAGCTAAGTTTCATTAAGTTTACCGAAGTTGCTACTAATAGTATTTAAGCATTGCTATAAAGTTAGTTATGTATTATATTTTCAGGTGCGAGTAATGCAGATTTTGCATAGTTGAGTCTTTGTAACAATAATCGTTTTATGAAATGGAATTATTAATTCATGCAAAATTGTTATGCTTTTGCATAATAAATTGTGTAAATCTGTGTTAAATTTAAACTTTCACTATTAAGAGAGCAAAGCGTTTAAGAAATGCAGAAATATATGATTGTATGCGATTCAAATTTATTAGCTAATGAAATGCATTATAAGCCATTTTTATTTAATACCATTATTTAAATATTTTGACGCTCTGCGATGTAAGAAATTTATTTCAAATTTATAATAATGTGGAACTTGTAATTTAAATTGCAGTTTGTAAATGGAAAAATGATGATGAAAGCAAATGCGCGAACTAATTATAAATTTTCTATGATTTATCTCCGAAACCATGTTTTCAATCGACTGATTTTGGCATCAATAATTGTTCGTTTACTACTCCAAATAAACCACAAATTCCTAATCTAAAAATTAAAATTTCATTTTAATGAACGATTGTGTTGATGTACGAAATTCAGAACGTAATATTTCGTTTTTCAGAAGGTAATACTTCGTTATGCAGAAAATATGTATAATAGTGTAAAAATGTTGAGTTAAATTCTTAATAAGTTGGTGAAAAGAACTCAAATTTTTAATACAATTTTAGAAAGAAAGATCTTTAAATATTAAGTAAGAAAGTTAATTCTAAGCAGGTAATACCAAAAAATAATGGAATGGAATGTGCTTAGAATGTGCTCACTTTTGGATGATATGTAGTAAATTCCGAATTTTCAGGTATGCTTTATTTTATATATATGAGTAATTTAATCATAAATGGATGATAGTTATATAACCTGTACTATGATGAAATTTCTCATGATGAAGTTGAAACTTTTCAATAATTTAAGAATTTCGAAGTTTCTAGAAATATTTTAATATAATGAATGAGCAGTATAATTTCTTACTGGTATAAGGCACTTTCTCCCTCTTTTCTGCAGGCCTTCGTGATGTAACTGGAAGCACATTCCACGGGTACTGGGAAGGAGGTCCGAAGTTCGAATCCCAGAGAGAGAGAATGGCACATTTACCAGTCTTTAACATAAAAAATCCGAAGCGCCGAACTGCCCCCGAACTTTGAAAAGAACCATGTCACAAGAAACTCCAACATCATAAATCCTAATGACCCCGGATTAAAAAGACATTGCAGTTATCCATTTTACCGGAGGAACTCTAAAAATGTTATTAATAAAAATAATAATAATTCTCTAATAAAACACGGTTACTGCTACATTGCACCAGTCGTTTAAAAATAGTGCAGTGTTATGTGACATGTCATTCGCATTTTTAATTACATTGCAGTCATAGTACTTTGTAACGTTATATCAAATTCGAAATGTTACGTCACTTCAGTGGCTCAGTGTGACGTCACATCAGTATCTTAGGGTGAACACACAGCAATGTCGTAGTTTGACTTCACAACAACGTCACACTGTAACTTCACAACAATGTCGCAGCATGATTTCACGTCAACGTCACAGTGTGACTTAATATTAACTTCACAGTACGAGTCACATAAACGTTGTAATGTGACGTCACATCACATCACAATGTGACGTAACAAAAATCAGACATTTTGACATACCCATAATGTCACTGTGATGTTGCGTGTCATGAATGTGATGTTGAAAATATTCCAGTGTGACATCTTTGCAAAGTTACAGCGACTTTACCTTGCCTTGCGTTTGGAGCCACTGTCACTAACTTCTCCAGAGAGCTTTCGGCTTGCTGTGTATTTTGAGCTCCCCCTTGCCGCACAAACATTGCAATACTGCTACAAATAACCATACCTTCGCCGTTATTCGAACCCCGGCCCACCGGTACGGCATTCACTGTCACAAACAGTTATACGGACTGAGCGGCTAAATATTAAAAGCAGCAAGTTTAACACTGTTTCAACGAAACAACAATTAAAATTCAATAAGCACAAGCCTGCCAGCAACTGCTGCTGGCCGCTATGTCTGGCGCGTAGCCCAGTATCTGAAATAACAGCCCAGATGCCGGGTGTCTGGGCTATTACTTCATATAATTTCATAAGCTTAAAAAGCTTCATTTAAAATTAAAAAGTATCACATTTTGCATAGCCGAGATGTAAAACATTAGTGTGCCAAATTTAGAGTTATTTATTTAATGAGAAAACTTTTACAAGTTGTCCCTTAAAGAACAGATTCTCCATCAAAGACAAGTTGTCACAGAAATCTTGAATAATTTCTGTCACTTCAACTGGTCAGATATTAAAGATAACGAAAAGAGATATTTTAATAGAAACTGAAACGCAGCATTTATCAGATAAACAAAAACATATGTATAAATTACCGAATTTACTTTCAAAGAAAGAGCTTCTGATAATGCTTAGTATTTCCGTTGCACCCTTTGTCTAATTGATATCTTTCTAAAATGGAAACGCTTCATTATTTCTTTAAGTACTGATAAAATTTTAAGATATTTGTACGTGAAAGCAAACTAATTTGGGAATTAAAAATGTTTTTGTTAAAAAAAAGACAATTCTTTGCAGCCTTAACCACAGCGAATGAGAATAAAAACAGCAGGTCATGTCTCAGTTCAGCAGTTATAAAATTCTATCCATGGGAATCGTGAGAATTTAATATTTCAGATTCAATAGAATAATTAAAGGAGAAATTAAGTTCTATAAATATACGACTGCTGTTTAATAATCAGCGAAATATAATGAATCACTCCTATTCCGAGTAAAATAAATGTGTTAAATGGTTTATGTATGGTTTTGTTAAAAGTAATCACATACATAGTTTTGTTAAAAGTAAACAAAACCATGCATGTGATTAAGTTTAGCTTAATAATCTCAATTAATTTCCAGCGGGAATTCTTTTTGTATATAAAAAATTATCCGTGAATCGATGTAAAGATTTCGGATTTTACAGTGAAATTAAATTACTTTTGTTTTCTAATTTATAGTTTAGTTTGGTTATTAATACTTTACTTTCAAATGTACTAAAATAAAAATAAGACAGCACCTAGTGTAAATTCCTGCAGTAAATCAAAATTTAAAAGATTTCTTTCCAGTTTGATTAACAGAATTGTTTTTACGATATGATAATAAGACATGAAATATATTAATTTTCATTAGGAATTTTTACATACATTAGGAGTTTCAGGAGGAATTTCGTCCAAGCAAATTCAGTTTTTAATTAAGGTAATCGTCTTAGCCAGTTCTGAACTGACCTAAAGTCATTTCCTTTCAATACACATTTAAATTTTCGTTAGGATTTAGGTCATGTCTGGAATCTTTTGCAATTAAAAAAGTTATTGTGTAATATTTCTTTATTACGCAGTTAGTCTCGAAATATTTACATTATAATTTTGCGTTATAATTATTCAAATAATGCCTCATAATGAACTAACCTTTTTGAAAAATTAATTAAAAATAAGAATCATGCATTTTCTCAAATTAAAATATAATTACATTTTTATTTCAGGTAGACAAAAAGGAATCAAGACGACAATTTAAAAAAAAATAAGCCCATGCATTTCGTACTCTTCCAAGCTATTTTTTTCAAGCTAACAACCAAAAATATTCTGCTCCTCGAAATCTAAAGCAAAATAATATAAAACGTTTCTATAAAACTAAAATAGGGGTCAATTATACTTGATTTTTCAAATCAAGTGAAAAGAACTCTTTTTTTTTCTTTTTTCAAATTGCTGAATGTAAAATGTTTTATCATGTGTTTGCTGTGATAATAAATTTCGTTTGTCGATGAAAATAACTTCTTTTTAATAAACTTATTTATACTTTCAAAAACGTTCAACGATTCATATTGATGAAACGCTTGCATCGTTATTAAAGCCTATATTTTATATAAAATTTGATTTAATATATCAGCATTGTGTGATTATATTTTTTTCTTCATTGTTATGATTTGACTGGTTTGGCTGATTCTTAACTGTACAATTTTAAGCAAGTTTATGAAAAAAATTAATTTTTTAAAGTTATAAAATTGTTTAAAAGCGATAAAGTAAAGTAACTTTCATTTATCTTACATTACATGAACCATTTTCTTTGAAAATAGTGTTAAGTCCATTTTATATTATATGAAAATATTTAAGAGTTTTGCATTTGAATGGTTTGAAATATAGTGGTATATGTTAATACGCTCATTTTTTGTTTTTAAATATTGAATTGATTTAAATTTATAATGTGATCGTTTTAAAAGTATTAGTTTAAAGAAATATATACTTTTAATGACCTCAAATGGACTTACACCACTTTCAAAGTCTATAAAAGTGTGAAAATCATACAGTTATGAAATATTAAATACGGGATTTCGATTGAATCAAACCATTTTTTATGAAAAATGTATTAAATATATAAGATATTTCTCACACCTTCTTAGCATGCCTTCGTGGTGTAATGATCAGTACACTCGGCGCGTGTTCGAGAGGTCCGGGGTTCGAGTCCCGGAGAGAGTATTGCTCATTTTTCACGTCTCTCAGCATAAAAAATTCTAATGTCTCTACAGTGGCGCCCAAACTAGATAAGGTGGGGGATGATGATTCTCCGCCACCAGGATTTGGCAATTGGTTCCCCTAATCCCCAATCGCCCTTTAAAAAGGAAAGCATATAAGGTATTTCTCACGCCTTCTTAGCATGACTTCGTGGTGTAATGGTCAGCACATTCGGCGCCTGTCCGAGGTTCCAGTCAAGGCTGGGGCATTGCGCATTTTTCCTGTCTCCTGCTTAGAAATAACCTAATGTCTCCAAAAGTATGTCAAGAAAGGAATAAAAAGGCTTTATTTCAATATTTCTTCAGGCAATGCCATTTAAATTACTTTAATTACTATTTTATATTAATGTATACCATTTTTCATGTTTATCATTGCGAGAACGTTTTTGAAAATAGTGATGATGTATTGGAGAAATACAAGGTAATCATATCGTTGAAAGTTTTAGGTGTATTTTTACGATGATATAAAGGTGCTAGTATTATATTTTCAAATTTTCATAAATCTAGTGTCTAAATAAATCTAGTGTTTTAAACTCCGCATTTTCATCTAATGAAATTTTGTACAACATTGTATATGGTTTTTTTTTTAAACCCTTATCTAACATACCTTCAGCCAATTTACCTCTCTATTTCTTCTTATTAGATACGCATTTTCTATTTGCATTTGTATTTTTTCGTCTTATTAGATTTGCATTTTCTAGTGGTTTCGTTGAAAGAAAATCATCGCAATTTATTTTATGTAGAATAAACTTTTTATGTTTACGGCACTGTTTGTTATATGATAATATAATAATGTGTTGGAATATACAGTAGTTCTTTTTTCTTAGGGATATCTCGATAGTTCCAAAATCATCCTCCTTTGGTGGATAAGAATGTCCAGTACCAAAATTACAGTGAATGAACAAAACTTGTTATGTCATTAACAGTGTTGCCACAGATATAAAAACGAAGTAGAGAAATTATGGCGTGTAATTTTTGAACTAAATTATTATGCCTTTGCGGAAAGTGGATTTATACCACTTTAAAAATAATTAAATTTGTAATTTCACTGACTGCATAAATTTATTTACATTGACAAAATAATGAAAAACGTACTTTTTGGAGCACTATTTATAGATAAAAAGCTCATAACAGATTGCATTCGTTGCTATCATTAACTAACTTTTTGTCCAAAATGAACTTAACCACTTTCAAAGAAAACGGCTCACTTACTACCATACTCCTGAAATGAGTTCTAAAACTGAAATTTGCTCCTAATCACGTAAAACATTTACTGAGTTTAATAGTAAATCAATGTTTATCAAACCAGACTTTCATTTTTGTAATTTATTAGTATACAGAGTTATAGAAATAAAAAATAACAACAATAAAACAATAAAGCTTTTATTCTATGACATATAATTTCATATTAGAGAGAAAATATTTAAGTATTTTATGCTTTTTAGTTGCCAGTCAATTAATTATTCAGAATAAAAGTCATCGCCGAAATAAATCCTTCGGATAACGTTGCAAATTTCAGTGAAGTGACGGAAATTAATACACCCTCCTCGCCAGCCGCCAGTAATTGGTTGGGAAAATAACAAAAATTTATCCTAAGTGAACTTTAATTACGTCGACTAACTTTTATCACTTTGACATCTCGCTATTAGTAAATGTTTCCATAAACCTGCGTCATATTAGATTTCATATAATTCGAAGAAAATATTAATGCCAAACATTTGTTTAAAAGTTCTCGTAATAAGCAAATAAATGCAGGGTATCGAAATTTTAATTTGACGTTTCTAGTGTCAAACATAACATCACATCGAATTACGATGCGCAAGAAACATTATAAAGATAAGGCATTTTCTTTTGCCTTAATGGACTTACTGTACCAGCGCTTCTCAATTTTTTTTAGTGGGAACCCCTTTTATGAATAAGAATATGTTACTGCCAATATACTTAAATTTTTGAAACCCAATTAATTAAAATGTATTTAATTTTACTTTGATGTTAATTAATTAAGTTAATAAAAGAAAATTTGCATTGGTTTTTAATAATTCGAAGATATTATAGCTTGGATAATCTTATTAACGAAAAACTAAATAAATGATGGTACTCCTTAATGTTGGTACTGTATGAGCCTGCCGATTCTTGCACGGCTGTTCAGTGGTAGGTATATTCTGGTATCATGACATACATCAAGTCAGTTTCTGTCTGGTTTTTATTTCATTTAGTGATGAAAACGTTCGTATGCAGATATGTAAATGCAAATTGAATTATAATTTTAATGCACCATCGTACAGTTCACCTACTATGCTTTCACTGGTTATGAGGTCCTGAAATTATTCATACCTCCTGCTTGGAATTTCATTTGAGTCTGGTGTCATTAAAGCGTTCAATTAACTGTACTCTTTCATTCAATGGTAGTTTATCAATTTCAAAATCGAAATGGAAAGGATCAAGAGACCATGAAAATTTATTGCATTTGCCCCTTGAAAAATAAGTTTCAAATTGTGATTTCAGAGTTTTGAGATGTGAACATAAGTCATTCATAATTCTTTTCCAATAAAGATATAATTTTCTGCTAAAAAAGATTCCAAAGATGTAATTTTCTTCTACAGATGAGTGAAAACCTTTCTGTTTTACACAACTAATCCACAAAGCACGTTTCCTCTAAAAAATTTAATTTCTCATGGGTACTGAGAACAGTTAAGAATAACATTGTAGCCAGAGATTTAATTCATTTAATTCTGAGAATACACTAAGCTTTGATTCCAGTGAGTTTTGAGAAAGATATACCAGTGTACTTAGCCACATGTCATTAGCAAGAAAAGATGTAAAATCTTGTTAATTCCTTTACAAATAACAGGACATTTTTGCAAATCCAGGCGAACCACTTGGAGGATCACTTGTGTCCACAAACCACAGTTTGTGAAAGGCTGGTGTAACTGATAGCATGTCAGACTAGTTATCGGTAGGTTAGAGTCGAATTCCAGGTAGGGCATTGTGGATTTTTTTGTTTGTTTTGTTTTTGCTTCCAGCTCTGACAAATATCTAATGACTCCACTGTAATGCCCAAACTAAAATGTGTTGGACAATAATTCGTCAACACCAGGATTTGGCGATTGGGTTCCCGCTTCTGTGTCTTCGGAGTGTAACTGGAAGCACGTCCGGCTAGCAGTCTGAAGTTACGGAGTTCGAAACTGTTGATTTCTCTTGTTTCCTGCTCCGATAAGTACTTATCAACTTATAATAGTTATATTCAAAATAATAGGCGAAGAATGCAGACAATATACTAGTAGCTATAAAACCTAGAAAACAAATGCTAGAATAAGATAGTGTTTTATAAATCTGGACGGGCAAAAGGCATTAGGTAATTTAGAAAATGAAACATTAGGTAATTTAGAAAATGAAGCATTAGGTAATTTAGAACGTAAAGCATTAAGTAATTTACAACCCGAAGCATCAGGGAATTAAAGCTAAATAAAATATGGCCCAATTGCATAAATAAATAGACGCTAATTACATGTGTTACACTAAAATGGTAAGCTTTGTCCTCACGACTCAAGCTTTAACCGTGAGAAAAAATTTAGCGTTGTTTTGTTGCCAGATTTGCTTTTGTTATTTAGTTTGGTAGGAAAATTATTATTTTCCTAAAAGTAGTTGCAGAAATATATGTTCTTACTTACAAAATAATTTTAGCCCGGTTCATCGTATTTAATAGATTTTTTTAAATCTCTGTTCATCTTTAAATGTAACCTCGTACCTGTAACAGTGTTATGCGGTAAGGAGGATTTTATGAGTAATTATTTATTTATCAAATGCTTGACCACTGACCATCAGGTCATTAGACAATCATACGTAATTATTATTTTTTTATTTGTTCTTTCTTGCTTAGAAATCTACGCTTTTGTTCTTCTCTCCCCATTTCCAAAAAATTAATGTTGGTCGCTTTCGTAAAATGCAGACATCGTTCATTACGCCTGAATGTTACAGCTGAGAAATATGACCATAGGTATACATAAAATTTTTGTCAATTTGTATTTTTATGAAATATAAAAATTCTGATTTGTACTCAACATGGCTTTCTTGCACGGAATGTGAAATTATACGCATTTTTTCTGCATTTCATTTAAGCTTATTGAATTCAGTTAAATCTACTTCGTCGATATCGCATAAACCAGAATAGAATAAATGTACTCTTTAAAATTCACTATATTTATTTACCATAGCGACACTCTGACTCTAGGTTCACCTAACAACGTTACATCAAATTCATTTTATAATTCAGAATGCACAAAAATTATATCATCTAAAGAATTATGTAATCATTGCTACAAGTTCTAGTCAAATCATATGATAAATCTAAAACGATGTATAAAAGAAATTAAACAAATAAAAAAGAAACAGTTTTTCCGCAGACGATTCAGAGCCGTTTACCTAATGCGCATGCGCTACTCGTAAACAATCTCCTCTGTCCGAGACAGACAGGCGACAATATTCGCTGCTTACTTCCTCGAATTTCATTAGAGATACATTTCTCATTCAATTAATTCAGTTCTTACTCCGTGCCAAGGCAAAAATACATAAAAACTCAAAATATCTTCATTAAAAATTGAAAGATATAGCAAAACATAAAACACCAAATACAGTTAAAGCAATTAAAAAACACCAAATACAGTTAAAGCAATTAAAAAACAGTTAAAGTTAGAGTTCTGCGCAAAAACAAGCAATTCGGAGAGCAGGCAAGAAGGCAGACTTTTCGGTGCACAAAACTAAAAGTTTCCATTTGGTCCCACTCGGCAAAAAGACACTGAAGGTGCAGAAAGACTTTCACCATGCTGCTAAATTTCAAATGTAAACAAGTACGGAAGCTGTGGTAAATAAAATTAGGCTTAGCCGCACTTAAACAACACTTAAATTGTTTATAATTCTACAACTATTGCATGCAGATTAACTAAGGGCAAAAAAACCTTAACCGGAAGATAAGGACAACATAATTCAACCGTTTTTAAAGGGATATATGCGAAATTTACCGTCATATAAGAATAAAAAAAACTGAGCTCACGGAGCAGAGTAGCAGAGTGAGTATATATATATATATATTCATATATTTTTTGGGCCGCCGATTGTAACCAAAAAGGGAGGCGCCCAACTATATGTCATAGCAGTCGCATATAGAAATTTTCAACGTTCTGAGGCTACTCGTTTTTGAGTTATGCAAGATACATACATACATACGTACGTATGTACTGACGCCACGAAAAACTCTCTTCTGACTCCATTTTAAATCAGCTTTATAGTTAGTCTGGGGACTCAAAAACATCGTTAAATTGCATTCGATAGCTCTCAAAATGAATATTTTCGTTAAAATATGATACGCGGAATTTTTCGTGATTACAATACTTCTTTTACTTCGTAAAAAAAGTAAAAAAGAATGGAAATTGTGTTTTAAATATGATTTCTTATATCTCGCTGTGCATTTGTGACACTGATGAAAAATTGATAATCTTCTGTTATCGGAACCGGATTCAGAAATATATGTATGTATGCAAGTATGTATGGATATATGTATTCTTGTATGCATGTATATATGTACGTACGTATAGATGTATGTATACACGCGCAGGCATGCATACACATTCATACATACATTTCTGAATCCTATACCTATAACAAAAGAATATCGAAAAATTTTATTAAATAATAATAATATTTTTATGATAATTTTTTGTTTAAGTTTTTGAACTTAAAACAAAGCCCGTTATGCAAAAATGTACCAACGTTCTTCAGGAATCCCTTGTTTTTATTTATTTATTTTTTTTCATTTTTCAATTAGCATTAAAATACAGAATTTGCTCGTATGGGATGTATTTATAAATACTTATCGGATACTGTTAATTAAAAAACTAAATGCTGGTAAACAGTTAATTCACATTTAACGGTAGATTCCTAATTAACTTAAAACGGCTTAAACGATTTTAATGGTGATTAATACTGAAAAGGAATCAAATTACTCTCCAAAAGGCGATAAAACTGTTATTTCGATAACTGTTTCACTAAGGTAAATTAATTAAAGGGTTGTATTTGGATGTACTCATTTATGGATTTAACTGATTGTAAACCTAAAAATTAAACTTTATCTCCTCTACAATTCTTTGTATTTTTTCTAGAATGGATTTTTGTAGGAAAAATAGTGTGCTTAGTATAGAATATATTCTGATCACTAACTCGTAGATACCTTTAAATTATTTAAGTAGAAAACCTAAAATTTCAAATGTAAGCTTGGATTCGATTCACGAATCTTCTCATTTGCTGATTAGATTTTTGTTTACCGTTTAACACCAAGGTATCGAGAGCAGGGAATTTGTGATCATCCGTTATATGCATACAAAGGCAACTGACCATAATCACGCTATGTGTTTTCAAAATAATGCAAGGAGCATACATGAATTAATGTCATGAAAATAATTTCTTTGAGACGTTTAAATTTTAAAAATTAACTTTAGTTTCATAAAATAACATTAAAGAAAATCTGATCGTATAAGTGTATAAATACTCTAGTTTTTGAACCCACCTATGAGCACAGTGATTCTCTCATCAAAGACAATTTCAGTACACTAATTGACGTACATTAAACACTAATTATTGGAATGGATTAAGACAATATTATGATTAACCAGAAACAAAAGAGCATACACGGAAATATTTCCTTATAATCTTAATCAGAGCTATCAAACTCTTTTTACTTGATACCCACATACTTTAGACATTTTTCTTCTCTTAGCACCAAAAATCTTATTTGATTAAAAGCGTCAATAATATGTTTTGAAATAGTCTCATTCACAAATCATTAACAAATCACACGCACCCATGGCTGATAACGTTCTAATGTGAAAACCCACGGATGACGCCGACGGTACTTCTATTTTAAGAGACCTCAGAGTTCTTTTGAAGCCTTGGACAGCGGCATAAATCATTCTGATGTCTGAAGGGTGGGGTATCTTGTCAGGCAACGTGCGTCTTTCGCCTTTAAAACAAAAAAAAAAAAAAAAAAACCAAAAAAAAAACTAATGTCAACTTGATTTACGAAGGAAAGGTGATTGACCCTAGACAAAACAGCTTGCTCGAATCCGGGAGTGGAGGAACAGCATTCGATCTCTGTTCCTCGTATGCAATCCTCCATGAATGATGTTCGCCGTATGGGGAATTGTGGAATGGAGAAAGAACCTTTTGATTTGAGAATTTGTCCATCCGGCCGCCAAAGGCTGCTGCAGTCCGTCCACTCTAACATCTTTCGGCGGTCACCAGGCACAGGAAATTTATTCATTGTTGCGCGCCACTTCGGCAAATCCATAAATGATTAGATCTCACTTGATCGTATTTTTTCCATAGTGAAGGAAATTTTCTTTCACTATAAAAAGCAACTTGCTACTTTTTTTTCCGAAATTATCAGTATTCAACGGATCAGAACAACACATTCAACATCTTCAAAAAAAGAAAAACGACTGAAAGTTTTTCGTTCAATTTCTCCCTCCCCCCCTTTTTTTATGTTTTCCAAAAAACATACTCAGATTTTAAATTTGATTATTTAAATGTCAAGCGATTGGTATTATTATTATGGGAGTTAAATTAACACCCCGAATAACGCTTATTGAAGGCGCTAAGGCAAAAGAGCTAAAGCTACACTGACTACCAATAAGTATTTGGACACCTGTGATAGAAAAGAAAAACTAACTTTATTCAAAATCAATAGTTGGTAGAGCCTCCACGAGAGGTAATTACAGCGTGGACCCTCCGGGGCATACTTTCCATAAGTCTTTGTATGACAGCTAGTGGTATTTTCTTCCACTCGGAGAAGACATAGAAGTTCCTTCACCGATTTTGCACGGGTAGTGCACCCCTGAATTCGGCGATGCAACGCGTCCCAGAGGTTCTCGATAGGGTTCAGGTCTGGACTCTGGGCAGGCCAGTCCATTCGATGAACTCCATTGGCACCATACCAAGTCTTGGTTAACGTCGAAACATGACAACTGGCATTGTCGTCCTGAAAGTAACAGGGGTCCAACCCGTAAAACTGCCACAACGTAGGAAGCACATTGTCATCCAAAATAGTGCAGTAGGCATCGGAGTTGAGCTTACCATGAATGGGGACCAAGGGTCCCAGCCCATACCAGGAGAAACACCCCCAGACCATAATTCCACCTCTGCCGAACTTGACTGTTGGCACAATGCATTCTGGCAGGAGACGTTCTCCAGGTAGACGCCAGACCCAGACCCTGCCATCCGAACGGTAAAGGGTGAACCTTGATTCGTCACTCCAAAGAACCCGTTTCCACTGATCTACGGTCCAATTTCGATGTGCTTTGCACCACATTAACCGAGCAGCGCGGTTGGACTTTGTGATCAAAGGCTTATGGGCAGCAGCACGACCATGAAAACCAAGCAGATGTGCTTCCTTACGGATGGTATTCATTGAAACAATACTCCCGGATGCCTGTTGAAACTCCTCGCGGATGAGGGCCATCGGTTGGGTGCGGTTCTTCCGAATTTCTCTGGACAGCACTCGTCGGTCTCTATCTCCCAGTTTCGTTGGTCTGCCGACTCGGGGCACATTCCGACAATCACCGCTCACCTTCCACTTCTTAATCACATAGGCCACTGTCGATTTTGGGTACTTCAGATCGCTAGATATGTCCCTTAAGGATCGGCCACATTTGTGATACCAGATAATTATACCTTTCTCGAAATCAGAGAGCTCCGAAATACGAGGCATCTTGCATGCGACTAAAGCCGATGCTGTTTCCTACACGATATATATCGGCGGAGTCCGTGACATACCTTAGGACCGCAGATATCATCATTTGCATAGGTGTCCAAATACTTATTGGTAGTCAGTGTATTAAAGGTACTAAGGTTTGTTGCTTAGCAATTTCAATAATTATATTTACATATAATAAAATTATTATTATTATGCACCTAAAACTAATAATAATAATAATACGAGCCTCACAGATTTATGTAAATTTTTAGAAAAATGCTCCTCGGATTAACCATTAAATAGAATAAAGAATTCTAAATTGCCGTTAGAATTAAACGTCATTAAACTGACATAATACTATACAGTCTCATTCTTCTGGGTAGCATAAAATAACGAGTTTTAAGAGATTGTATGAGAAATTATCCCGGGTCTTAATGATAACAGAAAATTAGAAGAAGGGTGTAAAGAACCCTTTATTCAATTAAATATAGTTGCACACATGGCCCCACTTGGCCTTACACAAAGCCAACACTTCTGGCTTTATTCAAACAGGTAACGTTGAACTTAAGATGTATTCAATTTAGCCTAACGGCTCACAGAATAATTTAAAGCGCAATAAGTCTCGTAGAAGTCGGCGAAAATAAACTAAATAGCAAGAAGCACTCAGCGCCACAGAATCAAATCGCTAGTAATTCATACTAGCAAAACGCGCCTTCCAAGCAGGCATAACACGCTCTAAAATCACCTCCCAAAAACGTTCCCTTAAGTAGCACTTCTTTCTACCTCGCTTGAATACACGCGTGCTAGCTTATTAGCATTCTGGTAGAAAAGTCTGGTTAAAAACGAGACTGAAAGGAAAGTTGCCTTAATTGAAAATTAACTGATAGTAAAACTAAATAAATCCCCACATCACTAATGTAGGTTTATGAATGTACGTAAGAAAAAACAATTAATGCACACTTTAGAAAGAAGGAATTAAAACTCATGGAAAATATCGCGCACATTTACATTTCAGGTAGAAGCTCTGAATTTAGACTAAAATTAGAATGCAGCAAACAAACAAGACACACAAAACTTTCCTTGAAACTATTAACACAAGAAAAAAAACTTAAAGGTTGAATAAAATTTTATCTTAAGGGAGCCCTCGAGGCTAGCTTTTACATAAACATAGATTCGGAAAAGCGAGCCAAAGAAAAAAAATTCTATATTGAAGCACTCAGAATAATTCTAAACAAGTAAATATTGTTAGTTAGAATTATTGATTTTTCAAATAAATTCTCTGAAGAGAGCCTCAACCCTTTTGCGGGTTGATGTGAGTTATTTAAAATTTTTCTTCTGTTCGTGACAACTTTTCCATTCCGAACGTATACAATTCCATTACAGAAAAAAGAAATATACATATATTATTCATCCCCAAGTGCTGCTGTTGTAGAATATTTGATTCTTTCAGTATTCTATATTTAGCGTCGCAACAAACAACTTAAGTTTCTTTGCTCTTTTTCAGTTCATTTTTTTTCGTATATTTGTTTATTTATGAAAGACAACTATCAATGTTAAAACTCAATTAAATCCTTTCCTGATGTATCAGTGAATTTACCACATATGAATAAACTTCTGTATGCTTAAGAGACTTGTAAATAAAGCATAAAAACTGCAAACAACATAATATAGCGTAAGGTTTTAAACAAATCTAGAAGTCTATAAATTTTAATACAATTTAAGAAATTAGCTGAACAATATTTTTTTATGTATTTCTATAAATATTCGTACTGTACTATAGCAAACCAATTCAAGTTTTAATCCATTTATTTTTATTATCCAGCAGTTCAAGTTTTCATCTAGTTATTATTTTATGTAATTTTACATAATCTTTATTTTTCCCGCTTGATTTTGCTAAAATAAAATTATTGAAAGCCATTTTATCTCAAGATAAACCATGGCAAAAAGATTCTTCAGAGATTTGTTTTGTTTAACGTGATATTATCTCTTATGATAAGTTCAACATTTTATATTTATAGACTAGTAAACAAGCAAAATGTAAAAATAATTTGAAGACTTTTACAAAAACAAACAAATTCAACAAGATACGTCCAACTATAATCTTTGTTGGAATGGTTTCCTTCCCTCATGCTAAGTAGAATGTTACAATGCTAAGAATAACCTACTCAAGTAAAACGAAAACTTCTCGCTTGGGATTTTCATACGCTTTCACCACTGCGTGCCATTTTCCCTTCCAGAACAATTTCTTTAGAAACATTACGGGGCCCCCATGGTTCAGACGAAATTCTGATTCACATAAAGACTTAAAAATTGATTCATCGGGCTACTCAATAACAACTTCTTTAATAAGGCAACCGCTAATGACACAGTTAATTATGCTGATAACTTCTAGAGAAAGATTTTAACCTACGTTTCAAAGCAACACGCATTTTTACATAAGATATTTAACTATTTTATCTCTCATTTTAATAATTATCTCAATTTCCCCTTCCTCCCTATTTTCATGAAGCACTCGCGGCGGTCATTACTTGGGAGAGTGACCACCCACATCACTGAAGCCAGTCAATCATTATACCCCACCCTTTCTCTCTCGGATTCGTCGGCTCCTAGCTAGCTGACTTCATCAATTAAGTTTCATCTATTATACTTACATCATACAGTGTTCTTTCCATCGCACAATATTTCTCAGGACAGCCCTGAAATTGTATTATACACAATCATTCACACATCAATGACCGCATCTGAGGTTATCCATGGGAGGTTTTGCCTAATCGGGGTATCTGAGGCAAAGAATATGCATTGTTAAGAAGGAAAACTTCGCAGCTGCAGAATAGGCTCCCTTCGAACGAAAAGGCAAACAGCTGCGCATGCGTGAAATATCTGTCACCAAAAAGGGCCAAAGCTCGAAGCTGATGTCGATGTTCGAACAGGTTCGACGGTCACGTTTATCAAGTGTTTAAAGCTGTGTAACTCCATTTTTTCCCCTCCATATTGACGGATATAAAATCAGACATCAAAATGCGATATGAATAATGGAAGTTCAACAGCCAGTGAAAGTGAAACTTCACCTAATATTTCATCATTTCCCTGGTGAGCTCTATTTCTAACTTTTTATCATTAAAATTAAACAATTGATGTAATTGCTGAATGTAGTACATACCATTTTTAGCATACCATTTAGGTAGCTTTTTATTTCCATGTTGACAAGCGAAATTTTATCTAAATATACGAATCATGCAAGTTCTATAAAAAGATTTTCATACCCCACATTGCAGTAATAACATTTTTATTGCCAATCCTTTGCAAATTTCTAAATGTTAGAATGTGTGAACTAATAATTTTAATTCATAAAATGTAGAAAATTGAAGGCCTTAAATGTAAATTAAAAACCTTTCTTATGTTTCAAAAATAATTTATGATTAGTGTTATGGAAATCTTTAAATATTGTTTTACATGTAGCCGTATATATTGGCACTTATATATTTGCAGCAATTTACATATATTATCTGATATTTTTTAATTTTATCAGTTTCTATAAAAAGGGAAATTCATAGCATACTATTTTTTTTATTTTGGATGTTTGATCGACTAATTTATTGTATATCTTTTGCTTAGGAAAAGGGAAGGAGCTACCAAAACATGGTATCGATGTTTTTGTTGTGGTACAACACCTTGGAAAAAACCAGAGAGAAGATTCTTCGGATTCCCTAAGGATCCCGTTAGGTAAGAGTTTGTAACTTATATTTATATACATATATAATTTATAAATATTTGATTATTATATCATTATCAATCGGCTGCATTCACGATTTAGCTCATTCAGCTAGTGCTAGCAACTGCCCTACATATCGAGAGGCACTGAAAAAGAAAATTCAACAAGAAGCTTAAAATCTTTAAATGTTACAGTTCCTTTCAACTGACGCAACAAACACGTTACTGTGCACAGAGAGTATTACAAATTTTCTACAATGCAATTTACAACGTTCCAGAGTTGCAACTTCATTAATTCTTCAGACCCTCAAAGAACTCAATATTCACATAGCCCTCTTGCAAGAACCATACATTGTTCATGATTCAATTCCAGGACTACCATCTTGTTTTGAAGATTTTTACTCTCATTCTAAATTATCTGTACTGGTAACGATTAGTACAATACAATTGGCTCCATTTCTGGTGTCACAGCATGTGGTCTCTGCGTTTATCAGCTTTGCGGGCGAATCTTTATTGGTTTCGTCGACTTATTTTCCACCATCTGAAGATTTGTACAACGATTTGCATAAACTTGACTTCTTACAATCAACTCCTTTTCAGTATATAATTGTAGCTGGAGATTTTAATGCTGGTAATACCTTATGGGGTTCATTCAATGACAACGTTAGAGGAACAGCAGTATAGGAATTTTCATTTTCTCATCACTTACACGTTCTCAACACCCCAGACAGTCCACCCACCTTTCGTACCACAAGAACGCAAGGTTGGATCGACCTGATTTTACGCAACAACTCTTCGGCTCAGTACTTACAAAACTGGCGAGTCAGAGATAGACTTGTTAGTTCCAGTGACCATCAAATAATTACATTTAATAAACAAGTCTCTCGATTTTCAAAGTATAGATTCAAGACAATATCAAGCAACCAAAATAAATTTATAAATCATTTGGCTCCTTCAGTTGGATCACTTTGCCTACAACTTGACACAGCTTTTACTAAAGGTGATTTGGACAAAGCTTATAATAATCTTATAGACAATATTTCTACTGCCTGCAAACGCAGCTTCAAATTGAAATACTTTAAACTACACCAACAGGTTGCATGGTGGACCCCAGAGCTTCAGCAACTTCGACGAAATCTCAAACGTCTTAGGCGACGGGCTCAAGGGAAGAAATCTTCACCTCAGCGGCAACAGCTCTTCGCAGATTACAAAAGCAAACAAGCTCATTTTAAAAGCAAAATAATACAAGCAAAACGAGACTTTTGGAGGAAACGTTGCATCAAAGTTTCAGAGCGTTTTGGCACAATCTTCAAAATTGCAACTGATAGGTTTTCCATCCTCATTCTATCCCAGCTTCGATCTTGCCAACAGCTTCCACGCAACAAGAAATTACGAAATATCTCTTGACTAACATCTCTGAAGAGGATTCTTTTGATGAGGACACATCACAACAAGCTGACACCCAACGTAAGTTTCAGTATTATACCTTTACATCAAGGAAGACAGATTCACCTCCACCAACAGAAAGTGAAATATTTTCTATAGTAAGAAACTTGAACATTCAAAAGGCACCTGGACCTGATGGTGTAGACAACCAAATAATTAAAATAATCTCAAATTTCCAGCTTTACTAACAGCTTTTCTTCATGCCTGTTGGCGCCTCAAACATTTTCCTCAAGGTACTAAGAGTGCTGAGGTCACACTGATCTTGAAAAAAGAAAAGGATCCAGCATTACCAACATCATATAGACTCATTTGTCTTCTACCTGTTCTTTGTAAAGTCCTGGAGAAGGCAATCTTGATACGACTGCAGTACTTTCTTGCCAGACATGACCTGCTTTCAAACAAACAATACGGCTTTACCAAGAATAAATCGACGGAACATGCCTTACATGGTTTATTAACTACATTTCAATCAAATAGGCAAAATAATAATCACAGTCTTATTATTTCTCTTGACATAAAAACTGCCTTTGATAGACTTTGGTGGCCTGACGTCATACAGGCACTGAGGAACTTAAATTGTCTAGAACATTTGACTGACTTTCTTCGTGACTATCTCTCTGATAGAGCAGTTCAAATCACAAACGCAGCAAGTATTACATTACCACCCATACGGTTACTAAGGGATGTCCGCAGGGCTCCTGTTTGGGACCCCTGTTGTGGCTGTTTGTAGCCGACTCACTCTTTTCCGAATTTTCAGACCATCGAAACATCAAGCTTATTGCCTATGCTGATGACTTTCTGATTATTGTTAATGGTAGCCACGACATAGAAAAGAGTGCACAATTAGGTCTAAATATTTTCCAAGAGTGGGCAAGGAGACACTAGATTACCATTTCTCCTACTAAAACCAAGGCAATCATAATTAGAAGACACCACCGTCTACAGCGTAATCCGTGCCTAAAACTGAATGGTCACTCTGTTGCGTTTGTGGAGAATTTGCCTTTTTGTGGAGAATTTGCCTTTTCTGGGTGTCATTATCAATAACCGACTTTCATGGATTCCCCACATTAAATTTCTAAGAGGCAAATTGATGAGAATTCTTAACTCTATGCATAAAGTAACAGGACCAGCATGGGATGTATCACCTCATTTTCTTAAACTTTGATATCAAATAGTTACGCAGCGCATTATTTTATATGCAGCCTCAGCATGGGATACGAGTCTCAATAAGGGAGCAAAGCGCCAGTTGGACTCCTTACAGAGACCACATCTTCTTTTAATAAGCAAGCCATACCGAACAACTTCAACCGCGGCATTACAGATCTTGACTGGCATTCCTCCACTCTCTTTACAAGTAGAAAGAGAAGCTCTAATAGCTAGTATTATACGTCTCCGTACACAGCAAGAACTTTGGGGCTTTTCATTTCATCCAGATGATTTTGAATTACGGGTCACAAACTTTGTATACAGGCCTTCTGACTTCAATTTATGACAAGCAATCTTTATTAAAAATACTCCTGCCAGTCAAACAGGACTTTTCATTTTGACAGATGGATCGCGAATGGCTTCTGGTACTGGTAGTGGTCTCTGTGTCTTAAAAAATCAGCAGTTGATTTTTCGCTGGAACAGGCGATTGTCTAAATTTAATACGGTCTACCAAGCTGAACTTTCGGCTATTCGAAAAGCGCTTCAACTCGCATATCGAATGGCTTTAACTGCAAATCAAAGGACTGCCTTTTTTCTGATTCAGCTTCCAGTCTGGAGGCAATTTTGGACTACAACAGTAAAAATCATCTTGTTCAGGAAATTCAACATTTATTGTTGCACTTTTTATCCTCGCTTCAACTCAATGAAATATGGGTTAAATCACACCAAGGTCTCTTTGGAAACGAATTGGCGGATCGAATAGCGAAAGAGGCTGCCCTTGCTCAGTAGCGTACAGAACAGGCACTTCCCTTACCACAGTCATACTTAAAAAACTTCACTTGGAAGTTGCTACAGAGCAAATGGCAAGAGCAATGCTCTAATGAAAGAAAAAATTGAAGATCACCTCATATGATATAAAATTGTAGCATGAAACAATAAAAATGGTATTAAAGTGTGACAAAGAGAGTTAAGAAAAAAAGGAATGATTCAGAAAAAGAATTAAGTCTTACGAATTTAATATGGAATATGATCTCCCCTGAGTTGTACACACATATCACAACGTGTTTTAAGGCTGGAAATAACGTTGTTAACCACAGTTTGGGGAATTAATCTCCACTCTTCCAGCAATGCTGTCTTCAGAGCATTTACATCCCTAGGAGGAGGATGTATAGGTGCAATTGCTCTTCCAAGATAGTCCCATAAGTTCTCTATCAGGTTAAGGTCAGGAGAGTTTGGTGGCCAAGGTATTCGCTTAAGTCTTCACTTTCAAGGAATTCATCAACGAAGTTTGCTCGATGTGGACGGGCATTATCATCCATAAATAAAACGTCAGGTCCATATGCACCCCTGAAAAGTCTTACATAAGGATCTAAGCCCTCATCCCGATATATCTGGCCTGTCACAGATCCGCTGCTGAACACGTGTAGGGGCGTACGTCCATCGATCATTATTCCACCCCATACCATCACACCTCCACTACCGAAACGGTCACGTTCCACAATGTTCGAGGGATCATTTCGTGTTCCTGACTCCCTCCAGATGTAAACACGTTTAGAATCACCAGTTAAACTAAACCGCGACTCATCAGTAAAGAGAACATGGGACCATTGATGTTCAGTCCAGTTTTGATGTTCTTTACACCAATTAAAGCGATCCCTCTTTTTCTGTGAAGACAGTAAAACACATACCCTTGGCTTTCTGGCATAAAGGCCTTTTTCATTAAGCCTTCTGTATATTGTTTGCCGTGATGCAACAGTTCCAGTGGCGGCTGCAAGCTCTGAACTTAACTGGCGAGCAGTAGCCTTTCTGTTACGACGGGCAGTTAATGCCAGATACCGATCTTCAGAAGCAGTTGTCATTCGTTTCCGACCTTGTCCAGGCCTCCTTACAACACTTCCATCATTTTGAAACTGTTTCCATAGCTTAGAGACTGTCTGTCTTGAAATATTCAGACATGTGGCTGTTTCCATGATTGACTGCCCTGCTTCTAAACGGCCGATAATTCGCCACTTTACAGATTCTTCCAAATGATACTTCGAAGCCATAACAAACCGCTTTGAGTCCCTACACACTGAAATCAAACGCTATGTTGCAGAAATTCACTCAAATATTCAGTTTGCGCAAAGCGCTTGATTCACCTTTGGATGACGTAACGCCTAGATTTGCATATCACAAACCGTTTGATTACTTTTGATTGGATAATGCTAATTAGGCTTGGTTTTCACACATTCCCTAGAAATACGGATCACATTGATTCGATATTTCATTGAATATCATCATTTTTGGGTATGTAAAGATAATTTTGGACATGAGTGTATATTTCCTGAATGGAGGATAATTTTGTTATAATTCGGTTTATTTATTGTATCTTTTGTACTGGCATATTTAAACCTTATTGAATTGCAGAACGTTGTTTACATCTCTATTATGATTCTAATGACTGCGCATTGCTCTTATGTTCTAATCTATGTACTCTCACTTTTGTAACTAGCTCAATAAGTATATTAACTTGTAATTGTAACAGTACAGGTCTACATGAGTCATGTACCACGCCTAATTTAAACCTTAATGACGCAACCGTGAAGGAGAATGTACTAATCCTAATTGTTGTTCAACTGATATAATTTCCTTTTTAAAATCGAGACCCTTATGCCTTTTTAAAAATGTTTAATACAATATGTAAAAAGTATTTTTGGCAGTTTTTTATGCTTCTTCATTTGTGTAATTTTATGTAGTGTACGAATTCTGTGTTTTAACTAGTCGTATTTCTAATCTTGGTGTTTGTACAGTTTGTTGCATTTTCGTATAATTTGTCATTTGCTTCCACTGTGACAAATGTGTCACCACAACAAAGTATCCTCGCATTTGTAACATGCCCAATCTAAGCACTTATTCTTCTGACTAATGTATCATTAACTTGTCCAATGCAATATGTACTCTCACTTCTGTAACTAGCTTAACATACATACCTAAACTTGAAATTGTAACAGTACAGGTCCACATGATTCAAATGTATCACGCCTACTTTAAACTCTAATGAAATCTAATGCAACTGTGAAAGAGAGTGTACAAATCATAATTGTTGTTTAACTGTTTTGATTTCCTTTCTAAAATTGAGACTCTCATGCTTATATTATAATGTTTTTCTTTTATAAAATGTAAAATGTATTTTTTTGTAATTTTTATGCTTTTATTTGTGTATTTATTTGTAGTGTATGAATTCTGTGCTTTACTAGTTGCTTTTCTGATCTTGGTGTTTTGTACAGTTTGTTACATTTTAGTTTAATTTGTCATTTGCTTCCACTGTGACAAATGTATCTTCACAACAATGTATTCTCGCATTTGTAACATGCCCTATCTTAGCACTTATTCTTCTAACAAATGTATCCCTTTAGCAATGTATCCACATTCGTAACTTGCCCTTTCTGAGTACTTGTATAAATTTTCGTGACAAGTGCCTGGTTTGTTTTCCAATCGGTCGCCTGCTTGTAAAATGTAATTCGTTTAGCTTCAGGTTTAATGTATATGTATGTACCTGTTTGTGGTGCATGTAGTTTATAATTCATGGTACATGCTCTAACTGGCAGACGGATTTTGTTGTATCTCAGTAGCATGCATTTTCTAAGTACTTTTAATTCCTTAATTTAATGTATCAGTTTCAGTGTTAATGTTTTTAATGTTATTGTTTGTAGTGCATAGTACATGCTCTGTTTCGCAGATAAGTTTTGTTGCAAATTGGTCTACCTTATCGAAAGGCAGAATTTGTTAATACTTCATATTTGGTACTTTCGATTCTTTGTTTATACATGCCAATCAATGTATTCAATCATATGTAAGAATAGGTAGTATAACTGTTATGATTTTCTTTTCTTTTTAAATTGAGATTATCCTGCCATTTTTATTTTAAAATGTAAAATTTAAAATGTATAATGTAAAATTATCTTATGTAGTGTTCCAATGTTTGCCTTTGTAGACGGCAGCTGATTATTATCATGTCACTACGCTTTTGTAAAACTTCTGTATATCACATTAGACGTACTTTTCAAGACATGTTTTGTACCTAATCAATTTGTATATATTGTATAACTGTAATCTCCGTAATTTTAACTTTGACAATAAATGCCCGACTGATCTGCTCTGGCCCTGACCTGAGGCTGTGGCTGCCAGATAGTAGATGGTCCCACCTCTTGGTAACTTATTCCGTTAGTTGATTCAAGGCTAACTCAGGTTGGAAGTTGCTCAGTAGGTCAGTGTAGCATTATCGATAAATCAGGTAGTCTTATTTTGTAGTAACTACTTCATAAACAAGCTCTAATTTTAATTTTTCTACCGTCTAAATCAGATGGTATTTTGACTATTTAATAAAAATTATTGTAAATAATAAACATTAATCAATTAGCATTCTAATGCGTAGACACGTTTTCATTAGAATTATTTCATTTAAATGATGCAACATTTCCACGAGCAATAAACTCATCTAATCAAAGAAAATAAAGTCACTCTTTTCAGTTTTTACAGGTCAAAACAGTGGGCTGCTGTCTGCAATAAATCTCTGCTCAACAATTCTGCAGTTGAATTATACAGAAAAAGAAACTTGTGCTCTATACACTTCACTGAAAGCGTTCTTTGTCTGAGGTGCTTGTAACAGCAGTATTAAGTTTCAATCTACTCAACAGTATGAAAGTATCAAAGAGCCATCCACTAATGTCATGGGTTAAAGCAACAGGTAGAAAATAATTCAGGCTTTCGGGGAGATCTGCCGGTGTCTGAATGGTCAGGCGTTTCGACTTCGATATGAAAGAAATTCACCAACTGAATAGCAATAGGTTTTATTTGAGATATATGTTTATCAAAATTCAGTAAAGAAAATATTAAAGTAACTGGAAATGATTTAATGGTCATTTAGAAAGTTTGCATTTTTTCGATTCATCCTTTTACTTAAAGTTCTAAAACTTATACAGATATGGACTAAATTATTTAATGTTTTTACTATTTCTTTATAATTGCATATATAAACAAAGATGAGTTTTGCAAAAAATTGAAAAGAAAAGCTATTAGAATTGAAAATGTTATTAAAATCATATTTTTTTCAAACTTTTTACATATAAATATGCTTTTGACCTTTTTTTTTAATTTTTAATGTTTTCTTTAAAAAATGTTTAATTTTAAAAACATTACAGGTAAAAATGCTTTTTCAGCTTCAAATCACTCTGCTTAACAAAACTATTTAATAAATTCATAAAAAATAGATGAAATTTCTTAAATAAAATAATCATTTAAAAGATACTTTGTGCCCTTAATACTATATTTAGAAACCTTTATTCGTATTTACATAGTTCTTTGAAAAACAGCTTTATAAACTCAACAAAATGCATTGTGAAAGCAATTGTTTTCGCTTATCAGTAGGTATGAAGTCTTACGTGCAAATGTTAATGAGATAATTATTTTTGAACTATTGTGAGCAATAAATTAATTTGAGCAATAAACGCTGCTGCATAAAATAAATCAGTCACGCATTTTTATTTAACTGCAGTTTTAGTCAACATAAGGCTTCAATTACAACTTCTGTTCTTTTATTCAGGTTTCTTCTATAGTTGCTGCCGATCAATCAGTCTACCTGTCTATTCACTGAACTGTAATAGTGACACTAAATAGTACCCATCTGCGCTATTAGAGCATTTACTACTTTGTTGTGCTTTCTTTCTTGTTTTTTAGAGTTTAATTTTTATACAATATTAAGGAGCAGAAAATCTTTAAAAAAAAACGAAACATGATTTGGTTAGATATGTATCAGTTGAAGATGGTACAGACGGGGGAAGAGTCTCCGTTATTATCTTACGAAGAGTCGTGAAACTATGACTAATGTAAATTTGGAAATAAAAATTCATAGCAGTTACTTAAAACAAAATTATCGTATTTCCTCACGTCCATTCTCACCTAGCTTTTCGGCGCTAGGTTCTGAAAATTTAAAAATACTCGCATAATTTTTCCCTAATTCTGTAGCACATAATTTTTCCCTCTGAGGTCTAGTTCATTGGTAAATTGTATTCCCTCAATTAATTTCGTTTTTATTAGGCGTATTTAGTTTGTATTTACATTTGTGAACTAGTATTTCATCCATTTTATTTTGCATTTATTGTTTGAAATTTATTTAGTGCAGCTTCTTCGTTACGCTACACGGACGTAGTAGGTGTTCTCACACTTTCCATATATGTGATTTCACTTTATTTCTATTATTTAATCTAAATATCAGAAGAAGATAAAGTCATTTTAATCTTATCTTCTGCTGATATAGTCCATCTTTCGAAATCCGGTGTTTCTCCATATCCCTCTTCAGAACTGCAGTCAATACTCATTTATGTGAGGTGCACCTGGGGTATTACAAAGTAATTGAGTCGAACGCGACGTGTCCAGCTCAATTGCTGTGAGATAATCCGTCGGCTCAATGTCTGCCATATATTGTAATGTCAGTATTACTATATATTCTTTTTGGAGTGTATGCTTTTTTTAAAGATATAATTTTGCGATAGTTACCAGTAGTTCATTCGTTACTACTTTTCATTTGTTATGTTCTTATTGTAACTATGTACTTCCGAAATTAAATTACTCGCCTAATTTTCTCCTCACAGTTTTCGGCCAATAATATTCATTAAAATTGATGGAATACTCTAGGAAATATGTACTTGATGCTACCTTTACACGTCATGATTACTCCTATTTGGCTAAGACAAACTATCAAAGTTAGCGGGTCTCCCGCTAACTTTGTAAAGAAACAGCTAGTAGTGAGAGCCACGGAACTTCGTCGATCAAATCCAAATGCGATGACCCCCCTCACATTTAAGTTCAGGCAGCACTGTTAGGATTACTAGATTTTTAAAAGCCAGGAAACAAGATAAAAATCAAGGTGTTGGAAAGTTTGAATTGATACTCATAAATGTCCATTAACCTAATACACTGGTGAACAATTGCTAAGGATGGACCCGAAACGGCTTTAATGGCGTGTTAAAAAGTTAGTGTGTTTGAATGCTAAGTGAAATAAACTAATGCCAGAATAATAGCATACAATAAACATACATAACAATAAAGATATGAATTTTAGAAGGCTTTGAAAAGTGTTCAAAGGGCAAAATAGTCATATTATGCTGAATGCATAAAAACGATAAAAATGCAGTTATCGTCCGCAGGCATTCTGGCGTAAGATGTCAATTCGGGATATAATCACCATGGAGAGTCATGTAAAATTCAACATGTTTTGGTATACTTTACACAACAACAACAGCTTTTTCGGCCAATTTGTACCATTCCTCTGTCAGAGCACGGATGAGGGTGCTCTTGTTTATTGGAGGGCAATGTCAACCAGCAAAATTTCTTCCCAAAGCATCCCAAACATTTTCAATGGGATTCAGATATTGAGAACGTGCTAGCCATACGAGACGTTGAAAATCTTTACTCTCTAGATACTCCTGGACAGCGACTGTTCTACTACATGTGACGTTATCGTTCATGAAAACAAATTTATCATCGACAGCACTACGGAACTTGCGAACATGAGGCAGCGTAACATCATTAATGCATAGTTGGCCAGTTGCAATCACATGTAGGGGCGAGCGGCCATCGGTCCATACCATGATACTGCATCTGGTCCATACCATGATACTGGTGCCTTCCTGGATATTTTGTGAACAAGCAGAACTGCTCTAATACCAGATTCGCATTACCATCAATGGCCAGCGGATAAAAATAGTTAAGCAATTAAAATATCTGGGTCTGCTGTTTGATAATAAATTGAACTGGATCCCACAAGTAATTGACCTCAAGAAACGTACCGCGACCATTGCCAAGAACATGCAGTTAATGCAGGGTCACAGTTGGGGCCTCAATCCACATATTCTTAAGATCATCTATCAGACAGTTGTAGAAAAGATTGTAACGTATGCGGCGGCTGTATGGGCGGAGCCGATGCAAAGCCGTAAAGTGCGGCATCTTTCAAGTATACAAAGGTAATTTATGTTAAACATCACGAGGGCCTACCGCACGACGGCAACTAGCGCACTGAAGATTTTAGCAGGTCTTGTTCCCCTTCACATCAGCGCTGAAAGGGAGGCAGTCCTGCAACAAGTTAAGCAACTGCGGCAACCAGCCACCTTATATGAAGATACTTACTGGCCCAGAGATTATAAAATTCCAGCCAATACACTTGAGTACCACCCAGCACAGCAGAGCGTAGGAGTACGATTCAACCTCAAAGAGCGACCTGAAGATATGAACAGGCACAATACCCGTATCTTTACTGATGGGTCAAAAATGGATGACAAAGTTGGATGTGCGTACGTAATGTTTCAAGGCCAAGAACAGGTCGCGCAATGGAAAGGCCATCTTAACAAAAACAATACCCTCTTTCAAGGGGAGGCACTGGCAATTCAAAAGGCAGTACAACACATTGCTTACCATAACATCAGGAATGCAGCAATAGTTTCCGACAGCATGTCAGCCCTACAAGCCATCCAAAATCCGGCACACACGTCCACAATTATCAAAGAAATTCAATACCATCTAAGGCAGACAGAGCATCTGCATGTTCGCCTGGAATGGACGAAAGCCCACGCAGGAAACACCGGAAACGAGGCAGCCGACCTCCTCGCAAAAGACGCAGCCCTCAATAAAGAAGCGGAGGAATTGGAAATTCTGTTGCCACAATCTACTTTGAAACGGCATCTCCATCTGCAGGCTCTCGCTAAGTGGCAGGAACACTGCACAAACAGGCAGGCGTACACACTACCATCTAATGTACGTAAACCCTGCCCGGCTATATTCTAATACGCACTTGGTGCGCTATAACACGGGCCATGGGCCTTTCCCGGAGTACTTTGCCAGGCATGGCACGACTGACACAGATCAGTGCAGTTGTGGCCAACTGGGCACTCCGGAACATTATGTCACAACCTGCCCACTTACCAGCGAACTGCACATACGTATTCCAACTGTCAATATGCAGGGGTTCTGTAAATTCATGATTAAGCAGAAACACCTGTGTTAACAGATCATTAAAATCATGAATTTACTTACCAGACACGGCACCGACCTTTGTGCAGTCGAATAATTAGTGCAAGGCGAGTATGGCTTCTGAGAAATGTCTCCTCAGATTATGCAAATATAGCGCTGAACAAGCAAACTCTACCAACAGTAAGTCAAACATGCCAAGTACACCAAGTATGTGTACATGTACTGTATATCCGAAGTGTCGCATTGGACGTATTGAACAGCCAAAGGACACTGCCAAGTACAAGTATATACATGTAAACGTATAGCTCTCGTGAGGCTCTTCTCTAGCCAACCTTAGATAAGGGTGGACGTGGTGCTGTACTGATTATTCTTTACGGCAAAGGGACAGTGCCCACGTCCACCGTCACTTATATAATTGTAGATAAGTTGGCCTCTATAATTTGGTAACAGAGTGAACCTACTCTCATTTAAGAATAGTACACAAGCTCAGTTCAATTGAGTACAATTACGGTGCTCGCGATACCATCGCAAGAGGGTGATAGGTTGCTGTCTGGACAATGGAATGCATACATCAGGTCGTCGGCCATTTAATCCTCCTTGATGCAAGGTCTGGCTACAGTTTTTCGGCAGATTCTCTTGCAGTAGCAGCAAGTAACTTATTTACTACCTTAACAGCTGTGCTACACCGGTTAGTTTTGTCGATAGCACTTTTCGTACTGCTAACACGACTTCCCCTGTGACGTTTGCTATATTTCAGTATGTGAAATGAATTCTAAAGCCTTGAAACAATGCTGTGGCTGACGTCGAATTTCATAGCAATATCTATTATGTTTTGCCTTTCCTCAGCCTTGTCAATAACAGGGCCACGCATAAAATCATACAAGTGATGTCAGATTATCGAAAACTGAAAGTTCGTCAAACCCGTTAAATTTTGCTTTTGAACAACGAAGGTCAATACGCGTCAAATCCCTTATCCTTTTTATCAGCACATTACGTGACGAACAACTTCGGAAATCCAAAATTTGCATGCCCACAACACATCTTACTATATCCCGCATTTTTGCTAATTTTCATATTTTCCTGCCTTCCACTTTGTGGTTGCTATCGCTGCTACTCTCATCCGCCCTTAGCAATAATCCACCAGTGTAAAATAATAATATTCCGCTTGGTAACTGGACTTCGAGGATTCGGAAACGTTCTCCGAAAGAAGTGAAGTAGCTGTCCAGCTCTTCTGAGCTTGGACAAAGTGAGTAAAGTCAGAAATAAAATATTGCAAACAAATGGGAAAAAAGTTGACATAACAAATAATTTATGCATGCGCTCTATGATAAAAATTTGTTCTGCTTCCAAAAACAGATCTCCATCCTGCACCAAACAAACAGTTTTTAAAGCTTAAACTGTAACCGAAATTTCGAGGTTTATATTACTTTTAATGGAATAGGGATGTTTTCAATATTTGACAGTAATATCATTTTACAACTTTGATATGCGCGACGTTTGTATCCCTTTGTTTAATCTACGTCAATCAAGTATTTTGTTACTGTTGTGGCTATTTTGACCTACCAAGCCTACGAATTTTATCTCTGCAAAGAGTGCAAAATTTTGTCTGTCGTTGGCATGAGCATTGAGCACTTTATAAGTGACTTTTCTCAGTCTCGCGCCAGTTAGAACATCCAAGGATACTGTTCCAAAGGTCTCCCACCTCTCTTCCTCTGCCTCCAAACCACTCCAGAGGATGTTCGACTCTCCGTATATTTATCGTAGATATTATACATTCAAACATATACATGTATTTTCTAGGATTCGAAACTGGGCCATCCATACGGCAGCCATCGTCACTCTAATTCATATCCTGCAGGTGTTAATTAAGTATTTTATTCCATATAATTGTCCTGTAATAAAATCCTGTAGGAATTTAATGTAGGAGATTTCACTCATTGAGAACATTTAGTGACGTTTCTTTGCAAATGTGTATTGTTTCTAGGAATAATCATAAACACGATGGCTTTAGCATAAATTATAGAAATATGCATTTAATCTATAGGGATTTATATTTATTTTAAATAACCAATTAAATTTAATTTTAAGTTACTTTCCTATAAGCCTTCATTCACCTAATTGTCAGTGCGAGAATATTTAAATTTGGTAGAGCGCGTAAGAAATGCAAATTCTACCAGTGGAAGAAAAAGTTTAAATATCGACGTTCCAGTAGGCAAAGAGAGAGAGTCTGGGAAATCTCTGTGCTTGCTTATACGCAAGCTTCTGCTTAGCAGTTATTGATGGTTAAACGTGGCTTTATAGCTATTATCTTACTGCCACTAGATTCATCTACGCGCTGTAGGATACAGGATTGTGTGAGTCCTGTAGTTTAAGTCTACTGCTTGCGAATAATTCCAATTTTGAGTTTGATTCTGCTGTTTCAGTTACCGCCCAAGCAGAGGCGTAGTATGTTAGCGCCAAGTTGATGCATTTTTCATAATTTAAAGAGTTTATTAAAGGGCAGTTTTAACCCTTTTTCGGTGCAATCACTATTTCTCAAGATTCTACGCAACAGATAGGCAGTAGAACCTTACAAATCATTCTCAAATGCCACATTAAAACCTGTGCAAACACCCAAATATGATTTCTAAAAGTCCGTCATATTTATATTAGAACTTAATAGTAGACTGTTCCCAAAGGAAGAATCTCTTAATCTTGCAAATGACATTTCTGCCTGAGTAAAATTTCTCGCAACCTGAGAAATCCTATGTGGCATGAAAGACTAATAAAACTCTTTGTGGATCAATAAGCTGTAAATAGCTTATTCTGGGGTTTAGTTTTCTAGATGAACATACAGAGAACGTGGCTTGATGTGATTGCGGTTGATTTTTTTCATTCGAGTATTGCTATCAAATGCCAAAGTGCCACCCGTGCCTATACGAAAACATAAAACTTCGCTTGTTATGATCAATAATTCAGTTAAAATGATCAAAATATTGCAAAATGAATTCTTTTAAATTGAAATAAAGTCGCAAAACATCTTGCGACTTTATTTCAGTTTAAAGATCCAGTTTCAGTTTATTTCAGTTTTTATTTCAGTTTAAAGGTCGAGGTAGATTTTTAACATTGGCAAATGGCAGAGAATTGTCTCCAGGTAAAGGATAAGTCTCCAAACAACTTGGTGTTGATTTTAATCAACCATGTAAAATTCAGCAAAAAAAGCAACCTTAGTTTGAAGTAGATTTTGAATAAGATTTTAAAAAAGAACATAAAACGTCTCTCTTCTTCAAGATCCAAACAAAAATTCTGTAGAATTTTTTTTTTCATTTCCTTGTACCTGAAAGAAATATATTCATAAAAACATATACTAGGTACTTTTTGTGTCTAATTTTTAATTTTGCATCGGCATGTTCTCTTTCAGAGAAGTTCATTTTCCTCCATATTTTAAGATTAGGGGTCCAGCATCCGTCACATAACTTCCAGAAACTTTATGAACCATTCATAAATGAACTTTTTCATTAAGGGCATTGTGAAGAGTTCATATTTTGTTTTCCTTTTCCTAATTAAAATGCTGTGAAATTTCTTATCAAAATAGCCGCTGGCAAAAGTAATCAGAGCCTACTGTAATTTTATATTCGACCTTGTGCTTCATTCAACATTCATAGATTCTAATGTATTAAAAAATAAGCATTAGTTTAATTTTATCTACAGACTAATTATAAATGCTGTAAAGTGAAAAACAGTGCATCATTATCTTTTAATAAGCTTTATAATTACTTAACGAAAAATACCATCTATTTTTATTTCTCTTTTTTATGCCCATGAATATTTCATCTTGGATGATATATTCTTCGTAATGCGAAAACAACAGCATCTCTTATATGTGGGAAATAAAGAATCCAGTAACATTTTATTAAAATATTTGCAAACATTGATATATGATACAAAAATTCTTTAGCATATTTAATGGCAATGTTGTGGAATAGTAGCAGAGAAACCTGAATTATTTCTCTCTCTCTATGCATATATAGAAAATCAATGGCTTTTGATTGGCATCCTGATTATTGAATGTCGCTGGTGCTGATATGTTTATTGGAGACATTCTCTAGATTAGTCGAGTTATCTAATGTGACCAGAACGTGGAAGGGAAACGCTGAATTTAGGGATCACTCGATAGTGAAGCCTCATTATATTACTTGATATCTGCAACTGTTCTTCCGTGTATACATAAAAGATAATGAGGAATACATTGCTTATGGAGCAGAAACATAAAGCATTAACTCAGTGAACACATTCTTTCGTTAATCTTTATATGTTTGGTATAATTTTAAAAAGAGTATCTGAAATATAGCTTCAAATAGAAACTTGATATTGTGAAAACAAAAGATCATTGCAGTAGTATAACGTTTTTTAAGAATAGTTCTTTCTGTTACCAGCAACTGCAGGCATTACAGAATCAGAATATAGATGATCGACAATTGTATGAATTTTGATCAATTTTAAAAGGCACTCTAAAAGAGGGTCGTAGGAGTAATAAGCATCTTAGAACAAAGATGAGATTAAGACATAACGAAAATTTCTACTGAAAATAAATACGGTAGGACATCGATTATCCGCGTCTGTTAGAGCCTCCCTAGCACTGATATTCAAAAGTCCGGACAACTGGATCGAAAATTTAAATTTTCAACCGGTCTGTAGCCGTGCAATCTGGAAGCCATTCAGAATATAGCATCATTTGCCACTAAAAGCTCTTCAAAATGTGTAAAACGTTTTATAAAAGTTAGGCCTAATTAATTATACTGTTTTCTAATATTTAAACACGCGACTCAGATTCCGAGCATCGAAAAGTATGCTTCAATTTCATCGGGTAAATTCGCTGTGAGTTTAGAAGGAAATATGCGTATATCACATGATCAGTTAGACTAACTTTCCAGAAATATGCAGGTTAAGTATGAGAGGAAAGTACTGTTTGTGAATATTCTAAATAGAGGAGTTTAGCCATTTATAGAAAGTTTTTGTAAATGATGCTAATTACATTTTGATACAATAAGATTTGTAATGCTTCAAAAAGAAAACAACTGAAAGACAACAATGGCGGGCTGTCAGCTAGCTTGAAGGAGCATATTCTTCTAAAGAGGTCCTTGTTTTCCTCAGTATTAACGAATCTATAACTTCTCCGCCTCTGGAAACAAACTCAATCTGTCAGTTGTCTGGAAACCTATTTCGGTTATCATGAGAAGGTACAGTAAAGATTGCTGTACCTTCTCATAATAAACATATGACTTCATTAACTACGCACAGTCGATGAGCTACAGCGTCAAATCTAACAGCAACTGGATACTAAAGATGCAAGATAAATATCTATTATTATTTATAAAGTGAAGACTACATGTGCAAAAGACTGTACGTGCGAGTAAAACGAATTTGTAGTCTTTCTCGGAGCCAAATCCAGCGAAGCATGATTTAACTTCAGTCATTAGCCCTCGAAACGGAAAGTATATAAATGGTTCAATACCACTCGATAACCATCATCTGGATAACCAGATCTGACATAGAAGGCACTAATAAGTATGCAAGAATCTGTATAAAAAAGAACAGAGAACAGGTCAATAGCATCAATGAACACCAGACATTCAATGCCGGCAGTATAATGGCGCGAAGTGGATTTCCTTTGAGACCTACCTACATGATTGTACAGAAAGTAAAGCTACTGCTCAAAGCTATCGTAATGAAGATGTAGACGTCATTGTAAGATTGTAGGCTGCAGTGTTTCGTCCGACATTTATTCTTATGAACGATAATGTACCTTCACATAGAGTACTTCTGGTAGATACGACAGATCGAATACGCGCATGGATCGAATACATGCTTGCATTATATATGTATATTTTTCGTTGTTTCATTCTGCATTGATTTAAGATTAATTTGCCTGCAATTCAAAAGGTGGAAGGGTGTTCCCTCTTCTATTATGTTCAGCATTTTCTTTTGGGTATCATTTAATCGTTTTGTAATTTGTTTGATCTATGAATCTGACAACCCAGTTTTTGTTTGGAATGTCGTGATCTGGAAAGTTTGCTGCATTTAATTTAGGCTAAAGAAATATTGAATGTTATTCATCATTAAGATATGCTAATCATTTTATTATTAAGTTAAACCACACATGTAAATAGCCTCATTAATCTCTGTATGCATGTAAAGTGAAAATATATCTTATTTAAACGTTGCTGAAAATCTGAGTCAAAACAATATCTACGGCGCGAGGATGGACTCCGCTCAATTCGCAGTTTTGTTTGGTACTTAAGAGCATGTCATTGCAGCTGCGTGATCTCACCTAGAAGGTTCCATTACTTTTGAATGTTTTCGAATATGTCCCAAGGGCACATATCATAGACATGGGAGACAACCGAGAGTTGGACAGTTGCACATTTTGAGTTCGGAGCGATAAATGTATTATTTTGGTTTGAAATTATTTGCTTTTTGGATGGACTTGTAAAAACGTGGAAACGAAACGAAAGCTAGATAGTGAGTGCAGAACATTTAAAGAGCAATGGGTACATTTTGTGATTAAATTAAGTAATAAGGCAGCAATTTGTATAATCTGCAATGAAACAATATGAGTCTTCAACGAATATAATATAAAACGTCATTGGGAGACTAAACGTGCTCAAAATTACGCCAATTTTACAGATAGTCGGCGTATGGTTAGATAAACATGAATCTATGAAACTCGTTGGAAAATATCAGAAATTGTTGTTTAAAAAATCTGATGTATACAACACATGACTTCCTTAAACGGAATATTAAATTATACAGACTTTTTCCTCCTTTCATTTAAACTTTTCTCCGAAATTCATTAGAGATATATTTTTCATTCAACTAATTCAGTTCTCACTTCGCGACAAGACAAAAATACATAAATACTCAAAATACCTATACAAAAAATTGACAGAGAAGGAGAACATAAAACACCAAATACAGTTAAAATAACTTTATTTTTTTTACAATTAAAATTGCAGTTTGTACGCAAAAAATAAGCAAGAAAGCAGATTTTTCAGTGCAACAAAACTGAAAGTTTACTATTGGTCTCAATCAGCAAAAGACACTGAAGGCGTAGAAACTGACTTAATCTGTTGTGGACGCTATGCTGTCTTAATATATGGGATAATTTAATAACTTAAATATTAATTCCAGAATGGATTAAGCATAATTTAATTCGCAATAATAAAAGAAGACGTTACTTTGTTGTTGCGAACCTTAGTTTTTCTAGATTGGCAACAAATTCACTATTCTGCTAAGTTTCAAATATGGCTGCTATGACAAAAATATTAGGCTTAGCCGCACTTAAACAACTTTTCAATTGTTAACAGTTCTACAACTGTAACATGCAGGTTAACTAAAGGTTATAAAATCTTAATCGGAAGATAAGAACAAAATAATTAAATTATATTTAAAGCAAAAAATGCACAATTTACAAATATATAAGAATAAAAATGTGAATTCGCCGAGCCGAGTAACAGCGTGAATATATATACCAAAACCATATACATGCATGTTTCAAATATGCATGTGTTCAAAACCATATATATGCATATATTTATATATCCATGCTGTGCTTATACTTTTGGTGCGGCCGATTGCAACCAAAATAGGAGGTGCACATCTACATATTACAGCAGTCCTATTCACAAGATTTCAGTGTTCTGAGGCTACTCGTTTTTGAGTTATGCGAGATACAAACTACGTACGTACGTACGTACTTACGCATAGAGTAACGAAACAAATCTCTTCAGAATCCATTACAAATCATCAGTTTTATAATTTTTTGAGGGGTAAATAGTCGTTTATTCTCTCCTTAAGTACAGGTGTTACGCAAAAATATCGTTAAATTACCTTCGATTACAGTCAAAATGGATATTTTCTTTGTAATATGATACCCGAAATTTTTCGAAATTACTTTACTTCGTACAAGGAAGTAAACAGTAAGTGCCAAACGAGAAGGCAGAACTTGTGCTAGTTTCTGCGTGTTTCATTCAATAGCGAAACATGGTAAACCATTTACTGATTACTCTCACGGATTGCATGATTGCAGCAGAAGAAGAAATGTGTTCAGAAAAGCTTATTTATTTAAAAATATCCCTTTTTCAGCAAAAACTGTGATTGGAATAGATAATATCGCAAAAAACATAATATATTAAATGTCTGATAAAAATCGACAGTGAGAGCCCTCTTTGGCCTTGGATGAGTCAACAGATGTTTCAAATACTGTTCAGGTGTTATTTTTTATTTGCGTGAATTATGAAGTGTATGCAAAGCCTCTTGACGTTCATAGCATTCACAGCACTATCCGTAGGGAAGGTACTTTTAAAGCAGTTGAAAATGCTGTTCAGAAAAATAGCCTTCAATGGAAAAAAATAAAGCTTATCACTACTGATGGTGGCAAAAGCATGTGTGGAAAAAATAAAGGTGTCATTGTTCCCGCATCAAAGGCCATAGAAAATGACGGTGGTTCAAAACCATTAATCGCAGATTGCATCCTTCATCAACAAAGCTTGTGAGATAAATACTTGGATATCTCAGCAGTTTTAAAGCCACTCATGTCTGCTGTTAATTATATCAGATCACATGCGCTCAATCATCGTCAATTCCACAAGTAGCTGCGGAAAAGTTCTAACGCGATTTTTTAGCTCGGAGAAAATACCAAAATTTTCTTGAATTAAATAGATAGTCCTTTGGCTGAATTACAAAACAATGTGTGTTTATGGAAGTTGTCATTTTATACAGATTTAACTGTATGAATGACCTTAATTTTAAATTAAAAGGAGAGAACAAGCTTCTGCCTGATTTATACACTCATAGTAAGTCCTTTTAGCAAAAAAAATGTTTTCATTCAATCCCAATTGAACAAAACATGTTTCACGCATTATGCTAAATATTCAGCTGGCAAAATTAGACTCTATTTCCAATAGATTTTGTGACTGAAACTTTGGGTGCTTTAAATATAAATTTTGAGTTTCATTTTGCAGATTTTGAAGCAATTGCAAACGACGTAAAGATTTTTCAAATTCTTTCAACACCGACATAGCAAACTTTGCCCCAGAACTTCAAATGTAAATGATTGATTTGCAGTGTAGCGATATTTTATTAAGCATATTAAAACTTCCAGGACGTTTATAAAAGTCTTCCACTCACACTGTCTGATCAGTTGCATAAATTTGCTCGTGCTTTATTTCGACTTTCGAAAGTATTTATTCGGATGAAAAAAACATTCTCCAGAATGAAATATATAAAGAATATTTACGAAATCCAAGTTAACTGTAGTGCATTTAAAATCGCTGTTGAAAATTTCCACAAAAAAACTTGACCGGCAACTGCAAACAATTATCAGTGGAAAGTTACAGCTACATAGATCTCATTAATCATAATTTGAATGTTTTATTTCATTATGTTAATTACGTGTATACGTCCCTTATTATAAGATTTTAGTTCTGCGTATTTCTCTTGTTACCAATGATTTAACTTCTGAAACAGTACATGCCTTTTTCGGATATTCGTTTGGAGTCTTCTTTTCATATAGCGATAATGACTGTCAGTTTTTCTTTCTGATTAATAATGCTGTTTATTTTTTATTTAGAAATTTTAGTACCATGAATTTCACAATGTGTTTGAACTATGGAAAAAAATATTTCTCTTCGGAAAGCACAAAAATATATCCTTAAATCCACAGCTTGTTTCCATGAGACATTTTTAAAGAAGAATAAATTTAAAAATAACAGACAATACTTCTTAGTGTAAATAATGAGCTGTTAGTAGAAATTTTTCTTCTAAAACATTTCCTTTTTTAAATTTCTTTATCGAAATCGTTCTGATGTGTAAACATCCTCTATATCACATGACGCAAATGATTAAAGCATCCTTTTGGAAGGAAAAAAAGAGAAAGAAAGTAGAAATGAAACACAAATTCATCAAATATGTCTATAAACAAGCTATTTGCAACACAAATTTTGTTCATAACAACATTGTACGCTTTCGAGAAACATCTCTAGGTAACTTTTATAAAGAAAAATTGCAGAACAGAAGCTTCAACAAAAGTCTATTCAAGCATACAAAACGTCTGTCAATTTATAACTATTTTTAGTAAAAAAATCCCATTTTATAACAATTTAACTTTAAAACATTTTAATTCATTCTTAAAGCATCATATTTTGACCGAAATCAGAAGCAAAATTCGTATATAAGAATTACGTCTTAATTGATTTATATCTCGAATTAAACTATCTTGCTTTTAAAGTGTAGGTAATCTTCTACTTAACTGTCATATTTAAGTATAACTTAAATTTTAAGACTTGAAGTTGTAATAATTCATATAAATTTCCTTTGTCATATCATTAAAAGATGATGTAAGGAAAAAATTAAATTGTTCCTCCTGTTTGGTTTTTTAATGCAATTAATTAAAAAAGATTACTATTTGAAAGCCCTATGCTCGATTCTGAATAAGGTCATAGTGAAGTTCTGAAAATTCGTTGCTTTCGAATTCTACCTTTTTCGGCTCACCAGCGAATATGATGTATTAAATTAAGTTCTAAATTTTAAATGAGCATTTTTAGCAATTAGAATACAATTATAATATTCACTAAATTTCTTCACTTAATATTTATAACAAATATAAATTATTTTTATATAAATAACTCAATTTAATTCTCTTTCAACCAATAAATTAACTGGAAAAAATCCAGAGATAAATTTTATGAAAAACTAGTTGTTTTTTTATCTCAACCAAATGCAGAAATGTACATGTCCAGCTACAGTCCTCCTTGGTAACAATGTTGTAAAGACTCTTTATTCGAATTCTAGCTTTAAACTTTTCTCTTAAAAGAGACACTTAAATATAAACTCAAGATATAAAAATACATTTTCTATCTCAACTTGTGTTTTACAGGCGAAAAGAAAAAAATAATTGCTCTATCTTTCAATCAGCCAGACAATCTAAAAATTCAAAACGTATATTCTCAGTAACACGAATAACCTACTAAACATATTCGGAAACACGCTTAAGTTGATGACACTCTACTTAATTAAATAAAGGCCTGGCTTTCAAAATAAATTTTATTCTCTTCCTCGTTGCCTAATAAACTAAGCAATAAACCAATAACTAATTAAAGCTTTCTCAGCAGGTTTATGATATAGCCAAACAGTAACATTAAAACTACAGCACTTAAATAGCTGTCAATCTAAGCAAATCAACTATTAATCATACTCGCAGCCTATTCTTATTATTTCTATTAAATTCTTAGTATTCATATTACAAGCGAGCGAGAGGATGCAAGACCGGAAAGAAACCTTAAAGGCTAATTGCTCAGAAAAATTGGAATGCTTTATAAGGCACTTAAATTACCATCTTAGGTATAAATTGAATTAGAGATAATTGAAATCAGATAATTGTTCATTTTCATACTACTACATAAAAGTTCAAATGGAATTGTTTTAAATAATTAATATATCATTTCTTTATATTAATGTATATAAAGAAATGATATATTAAAGAAATAAATATAGTAGAAGTACAATATATATATATATATATATACAGTAGAAGTTACAATGGCTGCCACAGAGATCTCATTTAGTAAACTAATATCCCACTTGTCAAACTACTGTCTTTGAGACTTATTTATGGTATACGTATTCTGCTTATCACTTTGGGAACTTTGCTTGAAATGAGCGGCAAGCTAGAAACCACTGATATATTGTTGATTCTTGGTTAGATGGGCTCTCTTATCACGGCGAACAGAAGATTTCTTTGGAAGCATAATTACGTGTATTGCTGATAGCCCTTCTGCATTTGCAAATGTACCAAGATGAATTCTATTTGCTCAACGTAACTTTCACGTTAATCAATTGTCTTAAATCGTTAATCATTTGCGATTAAATTGTGGTCTTCAGACCACATTTTGGTACCCATTCTAACTATGAGAATAGTCAGTAGTTTAATTTGTAATAAAAGAATGAATCGGATGTTTTCTTTTGAAGAAATCGGTGAGAAATTTAATTTTTAAAACTAAACTTTACATCTGAATAAAAGGCAACTTGCTAGGATTAGCAAGACTGTATTTTTCTTTGAGACAACGAATCAGCCAGCACTGGCTTAGGATAGTTTTTAATGCAAGACAATGAGTCTGGATTTATTTCTTTAGCTTAATAATGTTACATGATTGAAACAAATGCTTTTAATTACGTCATTTGACAGAGCAAGCCTTTCATACTCTCTGTACTTTATTTGTAACATGTCCTAATCTAGTTAACAAAATATAGGGGGATATCTGCTAGATCCTATGGTCCTTTTTTCAGACAGGCACCACTATAAAGTAGGGACTGTCACTGAAACTCAAAACTCCAGACAGCCTCTGTACGGATAACGGATGTTACCACTGAACTACCAAAGGCAGCCCTTTCTAACTTCTATTTGATATTGTTGGTTTCATCTAATTTTCCTTAAGCTTGTATTTGTTTTGATCAGGTGAGATTTACACCCTTCTCTTCAATTTGAAAACGAATGATTACAACCTTGTGAAACGTTGATCAAAACTCCTGACTTTTCAAACCCCTTATCCATGTCTGTTCGACCAGCAAGTGAACTCCAGATCTTTACAGCTCCAATTTTAATACAATAAAGCAGATGTCAGTATTTCAATGTCTATCTATCACATTAATCAGCGCTAGAAGCATAGTACTAATTATAATTTATCGATACAATAGTTGATAAATTTAAGGATTCAGATTATTTGCTTTGCCATGTATTAATTGTACTTTAGCTTTCGTATTATTTATTTTTAAATATACCTTTTGCGAAGCAGAATTTTAATATTTTTTTCCATTTATTTGTAACTCAAATTAATTTTACCTCAATTATACAATTTCTATTACAAAAATCAGCACTGTTATTTAATTTCATAATCTCCTAAATGATCTACTGAAGGCACGTAATTTTGTAAATATACTGAAGCAATTATTTAAATTTAAACCTGAGCTGTATTTATTAATTATTAGCTACCATTGTTCTTTTTTCTTAAACAAATTCATTCCAGAAAATGTTTTCATAAAACTAATATAAAATCTTAACAAGAAAATATTTCCCCTTCTTACTACTTGTTTTAGTTTCCATACAAAGAAATAGAAAAGATAAACAGAAAAACATTTTCAACAAACATTGATTTTTAACTAAAACTTTATTTTCGTATTTCAGCATCATAATTCCATTCTGTCATTATGTACTAAAAATTCTTAAATCTTAATTTTAAATTAAATTGTTAAATGTATCAAGCTTAAGCTTCCCTTTTGCAGATTTTGATTATATTTCATACCTGAATAAATTAATTCCTACCTCAAAATAAATACTTATCCTTTTATATGATAAATATTTAGGAAAAAGCTGGTTCATTGTTTAACTATCAGTGGAGATGATTGTAATAAAACTGTTAAATGAACCCTTGCCATCGGATCATATATACGATCTGTACTTTATAAACAGCTGAATTTGTATAGAAGTTCTCTAATTTTACTTAACTGCAGAATTCAATCTACTTCGCACCCACAAAAGTTTTAAAGTATCCACAAAGCCAAGCCTATATTTTTGCAATCGTTCGTTGTAGACATACAGGTACATTTCCGATTACATAAATGTTTTAAATGACTCAAAACTTCATGTTTACATATCTTTTAATTTTAAAAAACTATTTTAGATGAAGTACCAAATCTCAATTTTTACACGTTCCTTTGGTCCTTTCCTTATATTTAGAAAAATTTCCCACTCGTTGTTAAAAAGAAACTAACAAAATATTTCACTAAGGTAAGACAAAAATTGATCGAGATATTTGATACTGAAATCGAGAATCATATCCAGGGGCCGGACAGAATATGAACAGTGAAATATTTGTATTTCTATGCAACTAAAAATAAAATGCCGTTTAAAAAAGCATTTTAATGAGATTACGTGAAAAGCATTTAAATGCGAATTATTCTAAAAATTTTGATTAATGTAATTACTTTCAAAATAAAGATCGTATTTGCAAACTTTTACAGAAATACTGGTCTAGAAAACACTGGCAGGCCTCAGTATGGGCACACAGCCAACTCGTAATATTATATTCATTAATTAAAAATGAAAAACATTTGTACTTTAATGAATTTTTTACGATTACCAAATTATGATTCTGAAGTAATAAAACATATGAGCATATTATTTTTTTTTTATTTTTAGACTTTGAGGAGGAAAAAAAGTATACTCGATTTACTCTAATTTGTTTACTAACCGACCCCTCAATGCAAGTTGAATATGACTTCAAAAACTGCAGATTTTGATATTAAATATCAGGCTGCTTTTATCGAACAAGAGTAAAATTGATTGTATTATTGTATGTATTATTGTATGTATATTGTAGTGTATTTTATTTTTCACAACGGGTGCAAAATTTTCCCAAGTAGAAGTATAGAGACCACAAGAATGTCCTAAAAGTTAGATTTCGTATTTTGTATGAAATTAATTTTTTTTAAACTTAAGAATACAAAAACATGAATTTTTGGCTCATTTAAAACATTTTTATAACTGGAAGTTTGTCTACGAGCAACCGGTTAAGGAGAAAAATCTCAGGTACGGACTTCTTAGACATGGCGTATAGCGATATTTCTTTCACTTTTGTTTACTTACTACTAAAATTATTTCTTTGTTTTACCTAATAATATAAAGCACGAATACCCTTTGTTTCGCAGTATGCAGCCTAATAAGATTTTTAAAAGGACAAGAACACTAAGCATCAAAATTAAAGCTGAAATTATTTGATGCAGTGTTTTGAGGCCACAAATTTCCGTTTATGAAGTATTAGTTTTAGATGTATTTATACTATCATAATTGCGTAAAGAAATAGAAACAAAATAGTAAATGAACAAAGTGATGAAATATAAAAAAGGAACAAAGTGATGAAATATGAAAAATGAATCCGTTATTATAGAAGAGATCAGGGCAAAACATGATAGTAGGCTTATCTATCCACATTTTGTCATTTTAAAGGGCTGAAATCTAATAAAAGAAGAGTACACTTATTACTACCTTTTCTTTTCCATTCAAGACAATCATCTCTATACCTTTTCCCGGGTGTTTGTTTTGTGATACCAAGATTATCCAGTTTTGGGTTAGATTTTTTTTATGGTTTTAGCCTTTAAACAAGTCGTTATTCATAACTGATATTACAAATTAATATAGTACATGTTTCGCTGCGAAATTAGCATCCCCCTTTACGACTGCGTAATGTTGAAGAGGCGAAATGTTCAACTATGTATAATCCCGCGGTAGATGCCAAGAAATGTGAAGGTTGTGTATCCTCCTGATACGCTCTCCGGGGTGAGTGTAGTCCTGGTTATCGACGTAGCCAGTAACCGTGACACCTTCAACGCGGGGCAGCAATGTGATGCACGGAGTCTCGACGTGAAATATAGCCATCAAAGATTAGAATAGGAATAGGAGTCTAGCAGAGTGTCCCGGATAGCATCTATATGAAGTATCGCATGGAATTTTTGCAATCAAGTAGCTGCCGACCTAAATGAATTGCCAAGTAAACTCTACTCATATAACGCAATAGTTTATGCCAGGCAATATAATTGCTTGTTATTCTTATCATGTTTTCCCCCCATGTCATAGGTTGATATAGGCTGTACGTCTGTTTTGTAAAGGTTAAGGAAAGCACGCATAAAAATTTATGCTTCACTTAATATGAAGGATGCTTCCGTAGTAGGCAACCGGTGTTTACACTGCACAAATGCCCTCAACATCACCCAAAACCTGTCAAAGTAGTTTTATTTAGTTATGATTCTGCCAGATTTTCTAGGTTATTTACCATATTTTTATTATTACCAATTATGGTAAATGTTAATCTTGGGACAGAACGCATTGAGCCTGAGATGTACTAGGAACTCAAAGAGACAGTAATATGCGAAAGACTGAAAATGAGAAAAATTCTATATAAAAGCCATTTAACTGCCTTTTAATTTTGCTTTTTGGAAAGGATATTTTAATGATCCATATCAATTAAATATAAACCAATTAATTTCGAAAAATTGAATAGAAAGAAATTCCTTTGCAATGAATACGAAAAACAGAAAGAAAATACCGAAGATTATTTAAACTAAATTTTAATTGCATTTTAGAAATAGTTTACTTTGCTGTCTTTGCAAATTGTTCATTAAAACCAAAGTACCTTTTGCTATTACAATTGTTTATTAACAGGCCTTATTTGCTAAAATTATGGCTAGTTTTAAACTTTGTATTTCGTTCTGACTCCTTTTTCCCTGCATTCCATTGTCGAAATTGATGAATGTATTGTTTGAACCAAGGTTTTTTTTCCATGCTGTTTAATGTAAAATAATCGATGATGGATAAATGCTACTTAACATGCATTAGTTAGCTTTTATAATAAATTTGGCAAAGACAAAACTCTCATTTTGGATTTTTTCAAACTATCATTAAGGATGAGAAAGTGATTGGTATTACTGTATGTTCTTTCTGTGCACTGGCAGACAATCTAATTCTGTCTTTCATCTTTTAAGATTTATTTAATTATTGTAGTAGTTTTATCTTAAGCATATTGTGTCATCATTTTTGAACTTGTATGCAATAGTTAAACATTTTAATTCGCGAGAAATTTAATATTCTTTATTCAAAGTAAAATCAATAGCTTTAGAATAATTTTTAATCATAGAAGGTTTTTCTGTGTCCTTCTCACTTTTTTTCAATGTTAAGCAAAATGTTTTTGTGCGTTCATTAGAAAACAAATTCCGAATACAAAAAAAGAGCAAACGCCTTGATAAGCTATTTCAGAATTCGCATTATTGATAATAAATATAGTAAAATAATTATTAAATCTATAATTCAAAAAACAAATGTTAGTGTAATCATCAGGAGTTCAAAGCAACACATGTAAATATAAGCAAGAATAGTACTAGAGGATTCCGAAATAACAGCTGGAAGACTGCAGAATATCCAGTTTTAATGATTAGTATGAAATCTTCTAAATACTTTTTTAAAAAAATATTTGTAAAATTATCTGGAATTCAAAGAAATACCTGTAAATTTTGATAAGAATAGTACTGCAGGATCTAATAAATGTAACAGATACGTTTTAAAACTGCAGACATGCAACTTTAGTGAGCAAGATTAAATCTTCTAACATTAATCACCTCGCGAAAAGTTAACCGTTCTTAACTAATTATTCATACCTTTTCTACGTTTCACGAATCAAGCATATTATAGTAACCACTAATTTATAAAGGTAAACAAAATAAATTTACTATTGACTTCATTTCATTACAAAAATAAAGTATGTAGATTCATTAAGTTATATTAATGCAGGAACATGAAATTGTGCAGTGCACTTGGATTCGGAAACCGGACCTTCCGATGCTAGCCGGATGTGCTATCCAGATACACCACGAAGGTGCCAGGCAAAAAGGAAAAAATACCTTATAAATAGACAAAAAAAATCTACAATCATAAGAATAATTCCAAACTTTAATATAGTTACATTAACAACAATAAACTAAAATCTTTTTTCTTTCAAACCGCAGCTAAGCTCATCAATTCACCTTAAGTAAACAATTCCCACTTAGATCAGCAGATCATATCTAAGATCATATCAGCAAATCGTGACGCCAAATCAAAGGCATATCTTAATTCAAAGAGAGAAGTATCTCACACAATAAGTTACAGTCTACATAAAACTAGTCAGATAATGAAACATTACACTCACCCTTATATTCTAAATAACTTTTATTTAATATCTAATTTATATCTTCTTGCATTTTTCGCGAGAACAAGTGTGAAAGAAATGGATACGTTCACAGCAATGAGAATTTAAAAAGAAAACTTCCTAGAAAATTAAAATTTAAATTTAAAAATTTTTATTACTTTTCGTATTTTTTAGTTATATCATAATGAGAGAACGTTTAATATTTTTTAGAAAATTCTAACTCTTTCTTGATTTGAAATTACTCTTTTCAAACCTAAATTTTTTAATTATATTAATTTTAAATATATTTGATAGAATGATGTAAAAATGAAGACCAAATCAAAGTATTCTAAAAATTTTAACAAATCTTTTTTTTTTAGTTTTTAGCATCAGTAAATTGAAAATACCAAAAAGGTTCAATTAATTCATTCATATTCACTACATGAAAATATGGCATAGCTAAAATAAACCTTGTATTATAAGAATTCTTCACGCTTTATGCAATACTCCACCTGTTTAAATTATTGTCAGTTTTATTAAATACGAAATTCAGTACGTGAAATATTCTTCTTCTGATGTAAACGCTGTAGCACATGTATGGCCTGCCACTAAAGGAAGTTTAAAATATATTTACTACCATTAATGTCCATGTAATTTGCATGAAAAAAGGCTAAAGATTTAATATTAAGTACATTCAAAAACAGTGAATATTATTAATAGTTGCTTTCCATTTTCAATATATTTAGACATCTTGTTAAATACACTCTCCTTCTTTGATAATTAAAATTTGTAAATAACACTTGATTACTAAATCTCTGAAAGCAATTCATAGGTTTTAATAAAAATAAAATTAATTCTGAAATTAAATGTTTAGTGTAAGAAGACGCTTTTGTAAATTTTTTTTTTGCAGTCAAATTCTCGATTAATCATTAGGATGTTTTTTGCAATACTTAGCATTTTCTGCAAGCTTTATTTGCAATAATATCATTTAAGTATTTTAAAATTTATTTTAAAATGCAATTATCTGTGATACATTCAAAAAAATTTGTCCTTTTAAGCACAATTATTTGAAAAAAATTTCATTATTTTTATGTTCAATAAATTTCACCTTTAAAATACGAGCATGCTTTAATTCTTCATAAAACTGCAAAATATTCCTTAATATCTATTAATTAAGCCCCACATATTGCTTCAAATTCACTTTAAAATATTCTATTGTTGTTTTACCTTGTTGACTGAGAGTTTCATTTTTTGAATGTTTAAAATGGCACAATTGGAGAAAGGATAGTATCTATCATGCATCAACTTAAATTACACTTTTATATACAGTTAAATGCTCTTGAACGAAATAAGCGTTATAAAAGGTATGACCTTAAAACTATTCATGTTATACAATTTTTTTTCATTCCAACTATTTTAAATCCTAGTTTTCAAAAGACTGATAGTCTTAAAGAGCTAGAAACACTTTTCTTTCACACTAACCTTGGAACATTAAGAGTGATTTTTGTCGTTCTCTTTTTGTGAAATTAAAGCGTTTAAATTATATAACATTTAACAACGATTTCTCATGCGTGCTTGGTCAAAAGTTATTTTCTCATAAATATAACTATAAATTGTGCAAGTCAATAAAAACCACAATAGAGTTAATTCGAAGCTGCGTCTATTTGTTATGCTTCGTATCAAATACTATTAGTCCATTGATTACACAGCTATGTATATAGATTATACAGATTTGTTGACGCAAAATTCTAAATTGTTTAATTGCAAAATTAGAAACATTCTTCACACATAAATTTCAAATATTGAAATTGGATAAATTTATAAATTTGTAAATTAAAATTGGATAAATTTATCAAATACTGAATACAATTTGATTATCGATAAAAAATTAAGTATAGTTATTGATAAACATGAAATCTCACCCACCGTAAACTTCGACAGGGTAATGTGGTTCAAGCCATCATCTGTATATCCCCGCCATTGCAACTATTCGATTTCATATCCACTGTTGTTCTTCTCGAAGCCCCTAGAATTGTAAGACGATTCATTTCAGACTTCGACTTTGGGTGATCTCCAATTTCGTCCACAATAAAACCACATCTTGTCCTGAAAATGGATCTCATAGCTCCTTTAATTTCTGGCATGCGCACAACGTATATTATGGGGTCCACAAATGATTTTATCACAATCATTGAATTGGTGATTATGCCGACTGGAACACGCACCCACAAATGAATTTCTGTGAAGGGTACTGGACAGTCCAGACAGGTGAGTATGAAGTAAAGAACAGCAGGCATCCATCCTAGGACGTAAGTTCCAAGAATAAGCAAAGTCGTAATAATGGCTTTAACACTCTTATGAAGCTGTCTACTAGAGGGCAACTGAAGCACACCACGCTGGTGCCGTTTGACCACAATAAACATATGCACGTACATGATAGACATTAAGATCAGAGGTACAAAGAAAAGCACAGAAACTGTCACTCGGAAAGGTACTCGAAGAAGAAAATCGTAGCTGGAGCACTGAAAAGATCTAAAACCATCATTGGGAACCAACGAAAAATAAGCCAAGAAAAACACAACTGGTAATAGCCACATAGCAGCCATTGCCCACATTACAGTTCTGCGAGTCACTGTTGAGGCGTAATGTAGAGGTCTTAGTATTCCAACATAATGATTGATAGCAAGTGCAAGAAGATGTAAAACTGCAACAACAATTCCTCCTAATCTGAATGCTTCCAAGACAAGCAAGTAGCAAGCATTAAAAGGTCCCAGATCCACACCATATACAGTAGGTAGTAGACTATTTACTACTAACCCCACTCCTAAAACCAAGGAAGCATATGCATCTGCTACTGCAAGAGAAAGACTTAGATACAGAGTAGGAGACAGTGATTTGCGTAACCATCTAACACTGTAAACTATAATCAGATTAAAAACGAGTGAAAGAATACAAGCTGTTAACATTACAGGCACAACCACTCTATATAGTTCTCTCAGTTCTTCTTCATCCTGAGACGGTTTTTTGGGGGTGGAAGTATAATAAAATGACGTATCATTAGAAGTGTGAAATAAGCTCTGATTTGAAGCAAATTCATCTGTTGTTTCATTTGACAGTAAATCACCACAGTCAAAAAAAGAGCGTCTCGTCCTAATGCAGTCAATCCAATCGTAATAATCGCCGTCCAGAGTTGAAATGTAAGAAGTTTCTTCAAATTGGGAACTCGCATGCCGTAAACGGCGCTCTAAGAGCGAAAGCGCGGCCGGCCGCATCGATCACGTTGGTTCGGCTGCCTATTCGTGGAATGAGTAGATAAAGCGAGAGGCGCGAAGACTGACGGTTTGGTAGTGAACACTCTGCCCCCTGGATGCGCAGGACTCATTCCTTGAGTAATAATGAAGCATTTCGTTATTTCTTAAAATAGGATATTCCGTGAATCTGGAAAAACAAGTGCATTTTGATTTTTAGAGCATGATTTTAGACTATTTTGATTTAAAAACTAATTAATTTCTTGGGATTCAAATACCTTAAATATGTCCCTCATATTAATTTTTAAAGTAAGAATCTGAAAAGGTATGTCAACTATATGCTCAGGCACACATTATTGAAGCACCGAAGTTAAGTTACATATTCTACATTTACCTAGATCGTTTATAAATATTCATATGTTTCAAATAAATGAATTTTAACCAACATGTTCATCATAATAACTTAATAAAGTTATTTAATAAAACACCATTACATTATATGCATTATTTAAAACGTGTTTATTTACATTTCCGATTCCTCTGATTTTGGATTAAGTCAAAACCATAACTATTCTTAAAGCTATTTATCTGCAATGTATATTTATTTCCTATAAATGTTCCCTGTTACAATGTTTTGAAAACGGCTTTAAAGTATTAGTGTTCACAATAGTTTTGAATACATATGGAGTGAGAAGATACAAAATTTGTTAAGATATTGTATTTTACATGAGTTGCAAATTCAATAATATGAATGAAAACATAATTTAAAACATTTTAGGCAAGGCTCTAGAAATCTCATTTTTAGACTATAAATTTAGAAATTTTTTACTTCCATTTCAAGTCTGGTTATAAAAATTATGTTTATCTGTAAGATTTTTTAGTTTGCGGAACATAATGGAACACAAAATTTGTAATTCATCAGAATGTCTAAAATAATGAAGTTATGCGTTTACGTAAAATGTAATTATTTTAATAAATACCGTATGAATGAAATTTGAGTATTAAATAATAGCAAAAGGTAAACTCGAAAGAAAAAATTATTATTTACATTGATTTCTTTCTGTTATTAATTAAAAATAGCCTCATCGCTAATTTGAGACCACTTCCGTTTGAAGAAACTTCGGTACAAGAATGAACTATATGTTTTCACCATAAATTATCATTCATCATATTTCAGAACTATGTTGAAATATAGGCAAACTTATGCTCTGGTATAAAAATAATATTCAGCAAACCAGCTTTTTCCATACTTGATTTCATGATTATGAAGCCTTTTTAAAGTAATAATCAAGGAGATGTAATGATTCACGTAAATCTCTGTGGCATGATCATTTACCTTCTGAAAAGTGATTTTCTTGCTTCTATTTCATCTGTTGTGCAATCCCTTAAATTAGCTTTCACGTGGAAAGAAGTATTTTGCGAGATTCAGTCTGCGAGTAACATAAATAACAATAATTTCATGCCTGGAAATGTAAATAAATAGAGGGCTTATTTCAAAGGCTAAGAAGAGTAGAAGAAATGTAAGTGGCAGGTGGAAGCTGATGCATCTCCATGTTAGGATTTTTTATTTAAAAAAAGTTACTATTAGATTTTTAATGGATTTCTGTACTTTTCGTATTCCCTAATATTTTCAAATGAATTCATTTAATAGTTTTATTCATTCAAGGAAAATTTCGCTTCCTAAATCATGACCTAACAATCCTGAGAATGTATATGGAGCGTGTTATTTAAAAGAAACAGTAAGTAATTAAGATAGAATACTACGCCGAACAAGTATTGAGCAAAAGTCAAACAACAAAAATTTTGTGCTTTGACAGCTGAGGATGATGGTTCGGTAAAACCATCGAAACTAGTCCTGTAAACATTTGCAAATACAACGCTGATTTTTGTTGTTTGACTTCTAGATTAAACAGTAAGTAATTTTAAAAATACTACATTTTGTAATGCTTTAAACCATATTTCGGCCACTTAAATAAGGACTTTTATTCCAGTACAAGATAGCATATTTAGGCGAATATTCCCAATTCATGTTCATTCAAATATTTCTCTACAATTGAGATTTCCATTTTACCTAAGTAGTTGTTTCGTATGGGTGCGTTTAATATTAAAATCATGTTTATGAGGCGGGCACAAATGTAACAAAGAGATAATCGCAATGAGAATTTTGACAGCAGATCACTATCCTCATGCACTTATATTCAGATTTAACCGGCCTAAAAATATTTGCTTAATGTATCCTTTGTAAGATCAGTTTGGGATTCACAAAAGCAAAATCTATAAAGATGCTAATTTGCTTCGTATACAAACATAACTTTATTTTGCTGAATAAAACATTTTTATGGAATAGAGCTGCCAATGTTTTATCATGCAAAATGAACGAGTGTTGCTTTTAGAGTAAAATTATATTTCCATCCATTATTTATAATTCATATTTTAAAGAAAAATATTAACTGAATAAAAATTTAATTCCAACAACATTTTTATTTTCAGATACTAAACTTTCAGAAATTTATTTATTAGATGGATAGACAAATAAAAAAAATTAACAACGTAAGATATTGCATGAGTTCTAAATATTAAGGCGAGTTACAAACTTATCTTTTCCAGTGCATTTCAGTAATATGTTAATTTAATCATTGCAGCTTGGTCGATTGATTTGAAATGAAATCTGTTTCAAACATAATCACAGTTCTCTTAATTAAAATAAGTTAAAGTACTTTCTGTGAAAAACAAATTAAACAGTTCTTATATTATTAATTTATATGACTTATAATAACTATAAAAAATATGTGCGCTATCGATTCGAATCATTTATTAAGAAATGCGATGAATGAAAGAGCTGTTCACTTAAATCACTTACAAAAAATATTTTAGATACTTTATAAGGATTTATATTTATTTTAAATAACCAGCTAAATTTAATTTAAAGTTCCTTTCCTATAAGCCCTAATTCTCCTAATTGTCAGTGCCAGAATATTTAAATTTGGTAGCGCACGTAAGGAATGCAAATTCTACCAGTGGGAGAAAAAGTTTAAATATCGAGTTCTAGAAGGGAAAGTTAGAGAGTCTGGGAAAACTCTACACATTTTGCAGCGCAAGTTTTGGTTTAGCAGTTATTGCTGGTTAAATGTGGCGTAACGGCTATTATTTTGCTGCCACTAAACTCATCAACGCGCTGTTAGGACACAAGATTATCTGAGCCCTGTAGCGTTATTCTACTACTTCTTCATATCTTCAAATTTTTAGTTCTACTGTTTCAGTTACAGTCCAAGCAGAGGCTTAGAGTGTTAGATTCGAGTTGACGCAATGTAAATAATTTAAAGAGCGTAATAAAGGGTAGTTTTAACCCTTCTTCTATGCAGTCACTATTCTCCAGATTTCACACAAAAAAATAGAAAGTAGATCTCTACAACTTATGCATTTTATTTGGATCAAAAACAGCCGGTTCCCACTTCAGGAACTTTGACTTTACAAACTTTCATAAATACGAACAAGCCTCTTCTGAAAGGGTGAAATTTAATCGAAGTAGAAAAGAAAACAAACAAATGGGTGTATAGGATGGCATACAGAGCGAACGATTTTATTTACGACGAAAAAACGGAAACCTGTTCAGAGAAGTTTAGGTGCTTATTTTCCTGAAAACCCACATCTGAAATCGGCATTGATAGCCCATTTAATATGCGAACGGCTTCCACCTCCATACAGACTTCTTACCACAAATATCCACATTACATATGAATGAATCTTTACAAGCAAATCCCCCCTCCTGTAAAGTTCTACTAGCCTCATCGTCATACATCCACATGTCGTCAAAGAAGACAATCCATTGCACGCACTGCATAATGAAGTAATTCTTTATCTATTTGTATATTTTTGTTTATAATGCACTGCATCTAAAATGTATTATTTATTCGTTTTAGAACTTTTAATGGTTTATTTAGTTCTTGTTGGCTACAGAGACCACGAAATGACGACTGCTTTAGCGAATTTTCGCCAACACGAACAATGGCGATATTATGCTATACCATAAATTCACTACAAACACATTGATAAAAATTTGAATTGTAAAGAGGTTTGATAAATTCGAAAAAAGAAAATTGCTTTATGCTGAAATTTATGGCAGCCTTAACTCAGCTACTGCTAATTAAATTTCATTGATTTATCACAACCTACAACGCTACGAAATAAATTCTGCGAGATATGACTCTAAATACTATCTCGCAGTGCCTTTGTGTTTCTTATTTCACACATCTCCTGAGTCCTTCTAAGGTCTGCGTATCAGTCTCAGTTTAAGGGTCCACGAATTTATACCAATGATTTACTTCTAAATGTTGAAAGACGATTAGCGCCACTTGTTTGTAATATGAAGAATTGATATAAATCAGAATTTGGCGTCATGTTTGCTTGTTGCCGTATTTGTATTTATGATCCCTATAACTGATAAATACCATTTTATTTAATATTATATGTATTTATAACTCTTATAACTAGGAGATATGTTTGCGACTCTGGTAACCTATTACACAACAAACTCTTGTGCAAAATTAAGACAATTTAAAAAATTTGTCTAATTATTTAATTTTTTGTCAATTTAAAAAATTTATGAAAAGTAGGGAACCAAAGGCACTAACTATAACGCCGAAAAATTATGCAAATTTTCAGAGTCGAATACGTGATTGTCCACGGGAGTGTCGTCGGAGCTGCGATTGTTGAGAGGATATAAGCACAAGAAGGATTTTTGGCTGTTTATGTACTCGTACTCATTCATGATATTCGCAGTGTTTCTCGGAAGAGTTTGGTAGATTTTATAAGGTATCAATTAAAAGACGTAGCCAGGAAAGAATGCATGACGGAATGAGATTGAGATCTGTTGGTAGATTGGAGGCAGGCCAGTGGCAAACGCCCCTGTATCGTGTGCAAATTGTGGAAACTGTTTCAAGACACTGGACTCATGTCAAGATATCCTAGACAAGGTAGGACGAACGAGGATAGACGAATGAGGATAAGGACGAATGAGGATCTCTATTTGATGCTTTCAGCGCGGCGACATAGGATTGCTACAGCTTCAAAGATCTCACATGATCTGTATTCTGCCACTGGAACTCTAGTTTTATGATCTACATTTGCGCGAAGTCATCATAAAATAGGGCTGTATGCCAGAAGACCAGCTGTTTGCTCTCACTGCGACACACAAAAGGGTGCATTTAACATTGTGACAACATGTCTGCATCATGTTAAATGTAACCAGACTTCTGTGGAGCACAATACGTTTTACAGATGAGTCGAGATTCAGTTCAGACATCGATTCTCGGCGTACCTGTCCTGGAACACGATATAACCCCCCCCTTATCTTCATGGAGATTTAGGTGTAATGATTTGAGAAGACATCATCTTGGACAGGAACACATCGCTGCATGTGTTCGTTAAAGGCCCCCTAGCTGTTAGCATAGGAATGAGAGACCTTAAAACTCAATGTTCCACTCTTCAGGGGCGCAGATGGTCCTGCATTCTTGTCAATGAACGACATCTCTCCTCCACATAGGGGTCAACTGGTCGACGACTGCCATCAAAGTAAGAACATTCGCTGCATGGATTGGCCAGCCAGATGTACTGACGCTAGCCCTTAAGAGCATTCTTGGGATGCACTTGAGAGGGCAATTTCCGAGAACCTTCCGAGAACCGACCCGGAGTTGAAAACTGCCTAAGGCGGGAGTTGCATCGACTGACGCTTGAACTGCTTCCTGTACAGTATGCCGCCAAGCTGAATCACCTGTCTGGTTGTAAGGGGGCACCATGTCTCATATTAAACTCCTTTTCATTTTGATATTACAGCATAGAATTTGAACATCGCTGCACTCTGAGTTTTACTGATAATCAGTTTTACTGTGCCGGGAACACCGGAATTGGAGAGACAATGAATGGGGACGAGTACTCTTTACAGATGAGAGCAGATTCAGTCTGAGTAGCGATTCTCATCGCACACTCATCTGGAGAGAGCAGGGAAGCCGCAATCATCCCTCGAACATCATTGAAAGGGACAGGTATGGAGGTGGCGGTGTTCTCGTTTGGGGAGGCATCATGCTTGGTAGTCGTACAGACCTTCACATCTTCGACACAGGTTCAGTCAACAGGACCCGTTATTGTAACGAGATTCTTCTTCCATATGTGCGTCTTTTTAGAGGCGCTATGGGTCCGCACTTCCTTTTCATGGACGACAATGCACCATGTCATCGCACAGTTGCTGCCGAACAGCTCTTAGAGAGTGAGGATATTGAACGTATGGATTGGCCGGCATGAACTCCGGATCTCAATCCCATCGAGCATGTATGGGATTTTCTAGGCAGACGCTTGGCAGCTCGTACCTCGATTCCGGAGCTTCGATTGGCGCTGTAAGACGAATGGGCAGCAATGCCTCAACAACTCACTGACACCCTCATTCTCAGCATGGGCAGACGCTGTGAAACCTGCCTAGCAGTCAGGGGAGATCATATCCCCTATTAAAGACCGGATGTTTCTTGCTGGACACCCATCACAGGGATGTTTCGGCCTTCAGTCGCATTGCGCTCCATGCTACTTTTTCAATAAAGCTTCTTTTTATCCCTCTGATTTCTCTTTTAGTAAGTGTTGCTTACATTACTCATGTCCTTACGTATTTGAAAAGCTTTTGTACAAAGTTATATTGAAAAAACCAGTCTCGTCCTTAATTTTTGCACACCAGCGTATTTAAATTCAAAATCTGCCGTTTTTGATGACATTTTCAACTTGCCTTGAGAGGTCGGTTTATTAAGTTAGAACAATTCGAGGAAATAAGTTTAAATAAAGTGCAGTAAAAAATGTGCATGATTTAATTGGCCTTGCAAAAAAGTCATATGGCGTCCACATCACTTTTTTCCTCGGTTGTCATTGTTCATACTGAATGCGTTCAAAATAGCAGATCTTCTATTTTCAGTATTAAAAAATAAAAAAGTAAGTAAAAAAGTTGTATATAAAATGGGGGAAAACTACAAATACTGATTTTTACTTCACATTTGCCAGTTACTGTTTGTTTTTTAAAAAAAAAGGAAATGAAGATCGAAAGAAAGTAAATGAGATGTAGAAGTGAAATTGACGTCGACCCGTTTTTGAAGGGGACTTTGTTTTATTAGTGTCCTTGAGCATGCACGAAATGTTTCTTCCGTAAGGAGCGATCTACAATCATCCCTGATTTAAAAGAGTAGTCTCCCACTGTTTGATCAATGCGCTCTGTAGTCACCTTCACTTGTAGTATTAAGATTACTTATTATTATAAGATTACTTATGTTCTCAAATACAGTGTTTTATCATTTATTCTATTCTTATTCCTTGACATACTATAAAATTAACAGACTTTTCTAATTTTCCATCTCTATGAAATGCTTTCTTTGGTGCATTATTTGTTGTTAACAGAAATAGTAATCAGAGGAGGTTAAAATTCTGTTCTTTTCAAACAAGTTAAATGTGAATTGAAGCTAGTATTTATTCCAAGAAGAATCTATCGATAGCGTGGGTATTTTATAAATATATGGAGATTTTCTTGATCTGAAAATAATAACCACATCAGACGTGAAGAGAATTATCGCTATGTCTGATGTAAGTAATATACAAACCATAAAAAGGTTTTAACAGCCTTTTTATTTAAACAGAAATTAGAATATAAATGCACTCTTTGTAGTATTAATATCAGCCACAGAGCTCGTAGTGATGTAACTAAACAGAATGGTTAACTTCAAGTTAAAACGTGAAATAATAGTCAGAGACTACACAAATTAAATGATACTCAAAGCTAACTCAATAATTTTACCGGAGTGTCGAAATCAAATTGTGGGCAGCGAAATAACGCATAGCCGTATAATTACAACTATCAGAGCTAGCAGGAACTAAATTTAGAGTGCACATGTTATGTAGTGATTTTTGGTTAGTTTAGAATTATGGATTAATGTGTAGTTAATTGCAGTTATTTGTTAATTAATTATTGAGTGAGTAAATTATATGCATTAATTTATGCTTATTCTAAATTTTTCTTCACGAATTGTATTGCTTATGTTATTGAATCAATTATTTTTATGCGAGTTAAACAGAGTTCTCATTCTTACGTTACGCGTTCGACAGTATTAGCTTTCGGGAAAGGAGACAATGGGAAATCGGTTGCTTTCTGCGTAATATTTGAAATTTAAAAATACTTCCTTTTTATTCACATGGTTGAAATTTATACCTCTTAAAGAGAAAAAATTTACCCTTCTTATGAACCTACTTTCATGACTGTACGTTGCCCCGTTGGAGAATTATGCCCATTTAATTGCTAAAATTGTTGAATTTCGTGTCTAAAAATTTACTCTGCTATAAGCGTCGTTTTTGAGCACTTTCTCGTCAAGGTCATGTACTGCGTCCGGTTGCGTGGTAGGGGAGTGATAGGTTTGTCGCATTCTTTCCCTCACCCCTCCTTGTTGGCGAAGGGGGTGGCGAGGGTGGAATTTTTTTTGGTGTGAAGAAGGAAAAACTAAGTTTTCGCAGCACTGTTTTGTGTTTGGCGAGATTTGCATACTAATTCACCAAATTTGGTGATTTTCGGAAATTCTGGATTCTGGACGATTGAAATCGTCATGCAAGGCCATGCTCTGCCCTTTTTCGCCTTGGATTCGCAGCTGTAGAAGCACGTTATTTTTTTTCTTCCTCTGGAAGAGCCGGAGATGGGAAATAAGATAAAGATGAACATCTAAAAAAATCACTTGAAGTTTACTCCTCCGCACTTTACCATCCCCGTGTTGGAGTCGAGAATGTTGTTTTTTTCCTCATCGAATTACTACCATCAACTCGAGTACTACCATCAACTCGCATGAATGAGAATAGACGGAAAAGGGAGGAACCCTTAGGAGCTCTTGTTTTGCTGCACGAATGCACTTTACCATCTTCATAGTGTCTGATCCAGGTGTCCAGATTTCTTGCCGGACTCCCTCGTTCAACATCTGCGAAGGACTGGTTCGGCAGAGCCTTGTTCAACACCTGTTATGAATGGGACATCCGGAAAAAAAAATCTATAAGTTGAGTTAATGCTTAATTAAATTTTCAACGCTTCCCTTCAAGTGAGTTCAACCTTTTGATTGTTAATTTCACCTGAAATTTAGTACAGCTTGCGACTTAAATTCCGTGAACATGTTTCCTAAGTAATATGGTAATTTAAAATTTTTTTTAAGAGATTTGATTATTTGAAGTAAATTTTCCAGTGATGAATTATTAATGTAAGGAGTAATTATATGTGTATTTAATTTCCAATTAAATTCTATTTAACTTTTAGTCAAAGGTTTTTCTGCTGGATCTTAAATCCAGGCTGTGTATTTAAGCAACTGCTGCACTATTAATCTATTTAGGACTTTTAACTTTAACTTGGAATGTAATTAAAATTTATATATAATGAATTAAGACAGGATATTAAATTTGTTAACTTATCTAAATTTTACCTTTTTACTTTAAGTTGTTACTATTTTTGGTTGAGAATTAACTTTAACTTTTGCAAATTAAGGAACGATTAAAAATTTAAATTCTACTTTACCTTTAATTGTGTAATTGAATGTAGGAATAAATGTAATCATTTTTCTCCAACGGGTCTACTTGAATATGTAATATTTTCTAACTGCCTAAGGGATTTGCTAAATTTATGTATGTAATTTTTACCTGAGTAAATTAAGAAATTTCTTGAACTAAGTAATCTCTATCAATATTGGTAAAGACACCATGCTCGGTGATTCATTAAATTCCTGTGTATTTTTATGCTGGCCAGCAGAGTTTGATAACTGCATATGAAAATTTAATATTAATTTTTACGGTGTAAATTTTTGATTAATTCATCTCGGTGCATATTTGAAATTAGCAATATATATATTATAATTCTAAATGCATTATTTTAAATAGTTGTCACCTGAACACACCATAGATCTAGAAATTTAAGTTGAAAGATTGAGTGTTTTCCTTTAATGCTGCAATAAATATCCTTGGTTATATATATATATTTGATTCAGAGTTTTTCTTATGATGACTTGTGTGAATGTTTTTAACACCAGTACTCCTGCTTGGTCTTAGGGGTTGTTCGGGTTAGTAATACACAACGCAAATTAGAATTTGGGTTTTGATATTATTGTAGGCTAATTATCGTAACAGTTAGTATTTAACATTTGGTACGTAACATCTGGTACCACAACAACTGGTGCCGCGACATTTAGTACGGAACATCTGGTGCCGTGAAATTTCGAGCTCAGGCCTGGTCGGAGTACTTGTGTTTAATGATATTTCCTTTGATTTCATGTATCTATGTTTAGACTTGATACTTTAACCCCCGCTTTGTGAATTTCAGTAACAGGTCTATGCATTGATCTTGTGCTTATTTTATCAGTGAATTTATCTTGTGCATTGATTCAGTATAGGGTGCATAACAAATTTGTACTTTTCACACATGATCTTTGGATTCTAAAGTGAAAACAACACAAACACTAACACGCAGTTAGATTTTAAGTGAAGATTTTGAACTGTTGTATGTGACATTATTCACTGTGGATTAGATTTTTACACACATGCTGTTTTAATTTTTATGATAATTGTTTACATTGTGTGCTCATATACAGGAATAGTGAATTTCTACCCAATTGTTACCTTATGCCACTTAGTTTTGTGGGGATTGTCTTAGACTTCCAGTTGTCAGTAGTATACCAGACTGTTTAGCTTCCTCTTGCTTATTGATTTATTTGTGGTTGTACTGTTAGGAATTATCATGCCTAAATCTACTAAAGCTACTCGTGCTGCTAGAAGGGCCTTAGATATGGCTGAGATTCAGGAGGTCGATACTGTTAAGAGACAAGGTCTGTCAGTTTTTGGGTCAGATCCATTAGAATCTGTACCTATTTTCACAGGATGTGATAAAGGAACTTCCTTAAATGATTTTCTCGACAGAATTGATTTGATTGCTACACATGTGGGTTGGTCTGATGCTGACAAGTTAACTGTGATTAGGGTAAAAGTCGCGGGTGAGGCTGCTGACTTTATCAGAAACAATCCTCGATTAAAGAGAGAAACAAGTCTAGCTTATTTGATAAATGCTTTAAAGGAAAGATTTTCTTCGGTGCATAACTTACACTCAAACATTAGAGCTCTCATTCAAGCTTTTCAAAAGCCACATGAGTCGGTTAGGCAGTTTGCTGCCCGTATAGAGGCTTTATCGTACAAAACTGTACCTCTAGAGAGGAATGATGATCCAGCAGCTGAAGCTCAAAGACAGGATTTGCTCCTTTCAGTTTTTATTGAAGGTTTGCAGCTTCACCTGAGGCGTTTGCTCCTTCCACAAAATCACAAGACATTTGCTGCTGCTAAACAGCATGCTATTATAGAAGAGGATATGTGGGCTAAGAGCCATGAGAGTAGTGATTTTCAAACTGCTGAAGTTAGGGCAGTCCATACTTCCAAGTCTGTACCTGAAAAGCGTACATCAGACACTGCTGTATCAAACACTGAGCTCACGACAGCTATTAAGCTACAACAGGAGAACATTGCTCAGCTTACTAAGATGATGGGATCACTACAAACCCAGGTGCAATCTTTGTTAACTCAGACTCCCAGAATGAGACCTTTACAGCCTCGCTGCTTTAGATGTAATAGATTTGGTCACATTAGCAGGGACTGTTTTGCCACCATCTTGCCTAGCCAACAGATCAGATCAGGCCAGCATCAGAGACAGAGAAATACTCAGAGTGATAGGCGTAACCCTCGCCCAGCTGCTCCAGCTGTTGCAAATAATCACATGGACTCGAATACACATACTAGCACCTTAAATCCCCAAGCTACAGCGTTTAATTTAAACTTATAAAGGGTGGGGAGAAATCAGACTCCGTTTCGTCCCTCGAAGCCCTTTTGGAGGTGCCATCTGTTTTTGTTGTGTCTGCTAGGGAGGCATCTTTGCCTATAGTTCAAGGTTCTATTTTGGGGAACAAACTAAAATTTTTGTTAGACTCAGGTGCAACAGTTAATATAATTGAATCTAAGTACATTAAATGTTTGGGTAATAAAATTTCCTTAAGTAACTGTAATATACACTTAAAAGGTATTTCATCAGAGAAAGTTCATGTAAACAAAAAAGTTAATTTAGTGGTAGAATTTCAAAACAATCACTTTGAAGCTGAATTTTTAATTACTGATACCCCTCTTTCTTCGCAATATGGAGCTCTTCTGGGTACTCAGTTTCTCATTGACAATAAATTACATTTAGATTTTGAAACTTCTCAACTTCTAGGAAAGAACATAATTTTGAAATGGGATTCTAGTAAACACATGGCTGATGTCAATTTCATATCTCACCCTGTATCCAATTCTCCTTGTCGAGACTTTTGTTATTCTGTTAACAAACATAAACTTCCTCCATTCTCAGAGAATATTATTAAACTTGTCTCTCATTCCTCTAACTTTCATCATGACACTATTTTAATTGAACCTTTGCCAGAGCATGCACACAGTAAATTTGCTATAGCTAGATCTGTTAATAACAAGTCTAACTCTAACCATTTCTATGTAAAAATTGCTAATTTTTCTTCTGACTTCATTCATATTAACAAAGGTATGAAGTTGGCATTTGCTCAGCCTGTGATTACTGGCTCTCACTTGGATCACGTTGTGAACAACACTTCTATTGAAACTGGAGAGGATTTTGAATCTTGGGGGGGTAATTTTGATCTTAGTCACTTACCAGAACAACAACAACAACAGCTGTCACTGTTGCTGAAACAATATAGTAACATCTTTGCTGCCTCTGTCAGTGAGTTAACAGGGTGTGATACTATTCTGCACAACATCAACTTACGAGATAATATACCAGTCAGGCAAAAGCCTTATAAAGTCCCTTACCATCTCAGGGATGAGCTGGACAGGCAGGTAGCTGAATTGCTGGATGCAAATATCATACAGGAAAGTGACAGTCCTTACAGTGCTCCTGTTTTGTTTGTTAAAAAGGCGGATAACACATACCGTTTAGTCACTGACTTCCGTAAATTAAATGAAAAAACAATTGAAGACAGTTTTCCTTTGCCTAATATGATTGAGCTCATTGAGCAGTTGGGAGATGCGAATTATTTTTCCACTTTGGATTTAACTTCTGGATTTTTCCAAATGAAAATTCACCCGGATGACACCTTTAAAAGTGGCTTCTCAACTCCTTCAGGGCACTATGAGTGGTTAAGAACTCCTTTCGGATTACGTAATGCTCCTAGTTCTTTTCAAAGGCTGATGTCTATTGTTTTGGCCAATCTTTCTCCATTGAAAATTGGTATTTATATTGATGACATAGTAATTGCTTCCAAAACTTTTGATGAACATCTTGACAAGTTAAAGTTAGTATTTGATAGGCTAAAGTTGCACAACCTTAAGTTAAAACCATCTAAATGTCACTTTTTAAAGGAACAAATCACTTATTTAGGCTATAAAGTCACTAAGGGTATCATACAACCTGATGATAAGAATTTAAAAACAATACACAGTTTTGTGCCACCTAAAAATAGAAAAGAAGTTAGGCGATTTTTAGGCCTTATTGGCTTTTATAGAAGGTTCATTCCTAATTTTGCCCAAAAGGCACTGGCATTAACACAGCTAACTAAAGATAAAACTCCTTTTTCTTGGTCTCAAGAAGCTCAGCAAGCATTTGACACTTTAAAATCTGAACTTTTGAATGAACCCATTTTGGTATTACCTGATTTCAATAAACCTTTTTCTCTTTGTACTGATGCATCTAACTATGCTCTGGGAGCAGTTTTATGTCAAGAAGATTCGTCAGGATTTCAACATCCAGTTTGTTATGCTAGTCGCAAGTTAAAGGGAGCTGAAACACGTTATAGTACAGTCGAAAGAGAAGTTTTGGCAGTTGTTTGGGCCACTGCCCATTTTAGGCAATATTTACTTGGCAAACCTTTCACTGTTTATTCAGATCAGGCTTCTTTATCACATGTTTTAAAACTCAAGGACCCCACTTCACGTATTGCTCGTTGGATCATGGGTTTGTCACAGTTTGACTATAAAATTGTTCACAAGCCAGGCAGGTTAAATTTAACAGCAGATTATTTATCCAGAGCTGTAAATGTCACTCAACTTATCCAGACTTCTGTTACACCAGAATTGTTAAATTTATTTAAAAGAGAACAAGCGGCTGATCCTTTATGCCAGCAAATTATTTCTGATTTAAAGGCTAACAAAATTCCTAGGCCTCCTTCACAAGTATTTTTTGTACAAGATGACATTTTATTTTGCAAGTATAGAAAACCTTCTTCACGTTGGCAGAAACAGAATAGATTAGTGGTGCCTAAAACCCTAGTACTGAAAATTTTGCAGGAGCATCATGATTCTCCCACGGCAGCACACTCAGGCTATCATAGGACTCTTCACCGTATACAGAAGTCATTTTTCTGGAAGGGAATGCATAAACAAATATACAATTTCATCAAGTCCTGTCACTCCTGTATCCAAAGGCGAGGTCACAGACCTTCTCGTAAGGCCCCCCTTATGAGAGTGCCTGTGGCCAGTCGTCCCATTGAGCGAATTGCGATGGATGTAGTGGGTCCCCTTCCAGTGACTTTGGCAGGCAATAAATACATTTTGGTCATATAACTGACTTTTTTCTCGATGGCCTGAGGTTTATCCTTTCAGGACACTACAACACAGACAATAATTGAAAAATTAGAGCAATTTATTTCATCTCATGGGGTGCCTCAACACATTGTTACTGATAAGGGTAGTAATTTCATTTCTCAAGCTATTATGGATTTATATAAGCGTTTAGGGATTACCAAACACACCACTACTAGTTATCATCCCCAGTCTGATGGAGTAGTGGAAAGATTAAATACAACTTTAATTAATTCACTGAGTCATTTGGTTAGTCACACACAGGAAGATTGGGATAGACATCTGTCTTTTGCCTTGTTGGCTCACAGAACTGGGAGACATAGTGCTCTTCAGGAGTGTCCAGCATATATATTATATGGAAGAGATTTATGTTTGCCAGTTGATTTACTATTGCAAACAAATTTTAGAACTTATGATGACACAAACAATTATTCCAAGGATTTGACTTTGAGATTGCAGAAAACCTTCCAGTTAGTTAATAAACACTTAACGGAAGCTGCTGAAAGACAAGAGACTTTTCGTGAGAGGAGTTCTCAGGATAAGGGTATTCAAGTGGGAGATGTAGTGTACTTATACACTCCAGTTGTTAAGCCAGGCATGGCTAGGAAACTCTCTAAGCTGAATCAAGGTCCCTTCAGGGTTGTTGAGCAGGTGACCAAGGTCAACTACAAAATAGCTTCAATCACTAATCCTGATCAGGTTCAGACGGTTCATGTCGATAGACTCACAAAAGTACCAGAGAGAATTAATTTTCCCACCTTACAGAATTGTGACTTACGTTCTGCGGAACAACCTGAAAATGACACTCATAATTATCCTTACCACCTAAGGCCTAGGGATATCCATGGTTTTGTTGTAAAATAATTGTACGAATTTGATTTTCATTGTGTAAACTCGTTAAGTGTAGCATATTCGATTATTTTGGTTCGTTACTATTCGTTATTTGGAATTTGTATTTTGTAATTTTTACTTAGTTTCACTCCTAGTATCCCTGGTCGTGTGTTGCTTAGAGAAATTTTGTTTACATGTCGGAGGATGTGAGGTATTATCTTGTGGTCTTGATAATCAACAATCTTGTCTCGATAGCGCTTTTTTTTTTTGGGTTATGGGGGCTGGCCCTTTTAGCTCTCTTCATTTAAAATCTATTTTTTTTTTTTTTTCTCCTCCCATAACTTAATCGGTTGTCTTTCTGTTAATTTTTACAAGAATGTTTTTTCTCAACACTCCTCGTTAGTTCTTCCATTTATTATTTTTTTTTATTGCAGCACTACCAATTATGTTTTGACTGGGATTCTGTGAGTTACTTCAGCGCTGTATAGTTGCGGTTTTGTTTTATTCCACCTTTCTCGTATTTCATTTTGGGGAAAGCGGTGGTTGTGAACTTGGAATTGGTTCAGTGTTTTGTCTCTTTAGCAAATGGAGACTCAGGGCTTGTATGCAATGGTATACAACTTATAGTGTTTTAGTTTTAGGATTGTTTTTACTTGCATTGAAGAAAAATATGTTTTTGTGTGTGGAGCACCTGTATAGCTCCTGTTTTGTATTCGACACCTTGCACCAGTATATAACGTTTAGGTGTTTATTGTATTTTTATATGTACTCTTATTTGCATTGTATACTCTTATATTAGCATTGTATGGGGGGATGTTATCTAACATTATTACATATTACACTTTATTATTGTACAGTAGAATCAGTTTCAAATGGCAGCAACCGGGCCTCGCTGATTCCGAATAAGATACATTTCCTGATAATTGAACATATATTTCTAGAAATTACTTGTCCATGTTTCGTGTTGTAGTAGAAATTGCGAAGTCTGTCAGACACGTTTTTCATTAATTAAATAAATTATATTCGAAATACTACAGATTATTTAAAACTACAGCCTAAAACATGATTTTAACTATCAAAAAATCAATATTAAACAACATATGAACCTTTTTCACCAAATCTTGTGAAGGTCTATAATCCTTCATCAGCTTCTATCCATGTAGCTTTCTTTCCCTGCATATCGTTTTAATTTTCATCCTCCCTATCACCTTCCGCCTTTCCCAGTACATGTTCCCCTACTTCTTTGTTATCTTAAGTGAATGAAATGAGCACATAACTGGCTGCAGCCATCGGAATTTGCACCTGCTCTTCATTAAAACTGATCTTAGTACATGTGAGTAAATCCAAGATGTTCGACACAGGCACCGAATGTGTTCTAAAACCAAGATAATATTTGTTATTCGATTCGTAACCTACAACCAGAGACAAAATTTACACCAACGGCGATGTTAAGTATACTCTTTGCATCTTTCTAAACAAACGCCGAAGTGAATATGATGGCTTTCAATGTGAACAGTTTTTGAAATTTATAGATATTACCTTTACATATCGAAGCATAAAAAAGGATGAATAGGTCATTTTTATATTCTGGATAATTTATTGATTGGGTAAGGCTTGTTACGTTAGGCGACAGACACATAACCCAAATGTTTTTCACATTTAAATATTCATATTTTCATCCCATTGCATATTTTGTATCACACAGGCCTAAATTTTGGTTTTACATTTAGACTTTCAAAAGTGCCCATATTTTGATATTCACGTGTAGCTGGTAGTCGTTATGAGCAATTTTATTGTGTTCAGTAAGTGGGATTTAATCGATAAGAAAAGCAATATGTTTCGTCTTTGATATCTATATTTCCTTTTACTAAGCGGTATGATGTGGAATAATGGCTTTGCTTCATTTTTAATGAAGTTTTGGATGCTAAGAGAATTAAACTATCCAAATGAAAACGACGTCATAGTACCAACTACGCAACATACCGCGATAGAAAAAAGAATATTTTGTACGACTTCTGAAATTCTCAAATATATAACCTCAGAGTTCTGAGAAATTTGTTGCTGCCAACGGAAACCGTCATTTTACTAAATTTCTTATCAAATTGTAGTAAATAAAAAGCCCTAAAAGATAGATCTCGTGTTGTTTACTGCAATAAAAAATTACAAATACTTCATGAAAATCTATACGGAAATAAAATGCGTAAAATTCCTTCATCGAGTGAAACTATTTCCGAAAAATTCCTGAAAATCGCAATAATCAGTTGTAGCAGCTTATTTTTAGGTTTAGAAGTAACCTCACATTGCAAGTCTGGTCTTTTCAAGCTTAGGAGAAGACGAGAAGGAAATTACATTTATCTTTAGGAATTTTTTTGCAAATGAGGGTTTACAATAAAACAGTGGCGTCCATGTCTGTACGAACGGTGCTGGGGCAATGATGAGTGAACATACTGGATTTGATCAGTGAAAATACTGGATATTCTATGCGCATTGATAGTACAGAACATAACATTTTCATTTATTGCAGGATCCATCGGTAAGCACTCGTTCCCAGAAAAATATCATAAGACTTCAAGACTGCGCTTTGCGATAATATCAAAATTCCTAATTCATAAAAGCCTAGTCCTTACCAGTCATTTAACCTCACATTTTTGCAGAGGTAATAAATTCTAGTTAGAAAATATTGCTGCTACATGCAAAAATACTGTAGCTTTCAAGAAGATGAACTTTATAAAAATTAATACAGATGAAAGGTACAGCAGTTATATTTTTCTCTGAGTAAAAATCTAGTTTTTTTTTCACACTGTATTATGGCTCATAAAATGTATCCTTTTATGAAATTAAAAAAAAATAGAATGACTGGAAATTGTCATCTCAAAATAATTTGAAATTATATATGTTAAAATATAACATTGAATGTTTTGTTGAAAAATTGGACATATGAAAAAATAGAGTGAAAAATGTACATTTAAAATATTTACATATACAGCTGCTTTTGAACTAGAAAATAACCTTTCGATAGATTTAATTCTAAAGTTATAACCGATTATTCGATGATGTGAAGACATGAGTTCAAAAATGCTTTTCTTCAAACTTTGATGCCGAAAATAAGAAGTGATTTCTTAAATCATACTCTTTTGAAGTCGTTAATATAAGTCATTTACCACTGAACGCTAAAGAATTATTTTCAGGGCTATCGCGTAACACATATTTAAAATTTGAGTTTCCTAAAAAAACGTTGAAGGAAATCTGCATGGGAATTAGGTTAGAATTCCCAACATTTTCAGATATAGTTCTAAATAGATATCTAGAGTTTTGTACTACGAATTTATGTGAAATGGCATTTTTAACATTAGCTTTATAAAATCAAATAATCTGCCAGTTATGAGAAATGTTGATGAAACGCTACGTCCTTTGAATATTAAATACTCATCCAAGATATTTAAGTCATTGTTAAACAAGCACGTCCAGCTCGTTTGTATGAGCGTTTGGCTCTATCCATATAGATGATAAAATTGTATTCGTATTGTTTTGTGCATACAAATTCGTAATAAATTGAATGCACAAAGCAGCGTGATAAAATTTAGGGATAACTTCACTGTTCTGGAACTTTCCACAAATATACTCACACAACTTTTCACAGTATCATAGAGTACAATCAAGTAATTACACTTCAAACTGCTAACAACGTTAAACACAGCGCTTGCAAAGCTTGTTGTTAATCCTTTCTTTCCAAAAATTAGCTATACAATTGCAGGTATTTTACAGAAATTTAACTTTCGGGTCGCTTATTCTCCTATTAATAAATTTCCGAGTCCCATACTCAAGGGCCCCATTATGGATATGAATTCCTGTGGTATTTACAGCATTCCTTGCCAGTGTGGTTTAATTTACATTGGTAAAAACTAAGAGAACCTTAAAATTTCGGTGTACAGAAGTCGTCTGTTTCCCAGCATTGTTGGTCCGAAACTCACACTTTCAATTTTTCTGAAGCCAAAATTTTTCAAAAAATATCTTCCATTGGTGAATTAGATTTTTTAGAGGAGTTTCACATACAAAAAAATCTTTTGGTTCTTGTTAACGACCCTAATTCCAATCCATCTTTATCTTCAGCCTTTAAGGAAATTATGTTTATGTTCTCGTTTCATCAATAGATGGCGCCAGTAGATTAACTCCCCTCCAGCCTTTCTTATCTAGTCACTATATCTTATCTCGTTCAATTGCGTTTTTGCAACTGAAGATGATGGTTTGGTAAAACTATCGAAAATAGTCCTGTGAAAATTTGTAAATATAACGCTGATTTTTGTTTTTTGAATTTCAAATTAATGCTTGCAAAGCCCTTCTATGGAGCGGAGCTAACACAGATATCTCAGTACTCAGTTCAGCTCTGAACTCACAACAACTCAAAAGGGGGTGCTCTCTCCGGTCTTATATAGCTTATCCTCAGAATGGGGCCAAGTTTCAAATGATCACCAAGTTTAGCAATTTTTTGCCAAATTTAAGAAGAAAAGTTAGTTATCAAAACCATCGCCATCTTAGTGATATCTCGCCACTTTAGCGAAAGAGCAATTTTCTCAAAGTTATGTAGACTTGTCCTGTTTCTTTTTTTTTTTTTGGCAATTTAGATTCTCATGTTACATTATACAAAAAAGTGCAATTTCACATATAATATAAAATTATAAAACCCATAAGTTAAAATTATTTATATATATACAAAATTCGTAACAGTATGCATATCAAAGAATTGTTTCGGAATACATTTTCTCTGTTATTTACTATCAACATGTTCTTTAAGCCGTATTCTTAGTTTGTCACTATACCTAGAGTAGCGAAAATCTTTGTTTGGGTAAAGGGGTCGAAAAGTAAAACACTTTTCTAATAATATAAATATAATTCTAATACTAAATTCTATGGGTAGCTTGCTGTATGAGTAACAAACTTTTCATATATATTGATATAAAATTTTAAAATGGATTAAATCTTTCAACCTTTCAAGGAAAAGTATTCAAACCGCATTATGAAAATAATCAAATTAAAAAGCATAATCTAAAAACTTTTGTCAAAACGAAATCTTAACTCATATCGCTAGTTCGTTGGTTATTTCGCTTTGTGCTTTTGTCATGCAAGATCTTTTATGACTTCAAATATAAACTGAATACTCCGCAATGACATGTGCTTACTCTCTTGTCAACATTACTCAAAATCGCTGAATAAACAAGAAAATCTATGCATCAACTCGTAACATGTGCTTTTCCTTTGTTGCATCATAGCAGACTGCAATTTCGTATTATACATATGCTTAGAGTGATGAAAATTGCATTTCTCAGCGTTCTTGCTTTAATTAATCTCATTAAACGCCTAAAGCACAGGTTCTAGTCGGGAGGAGAGGGGAATTAACCCTTGAGGGAAATTTCATAATTTCAAAGAGAGAAAGCGGTCAGCCTTTTATTTAGCTGTTAAGCATTCAGTTTTAGTTTATGAATTTAAAAAAACTACTTTTATACAGGTTCTTGTATTTACCAACATTTCGTATAAATTTTGTTGTTTAATTTATGAAACTCGATAGAAAATAATATAATCTAATTAAATATACATACACAATTTTCAAATTTTAGAAATGAAGGGGAGAATGATTTTTTCGCAATGATGAAAGAGGTGCATGGATAAAAAAAGCATGAGAACTCCTGGTCTAAAGGATACGTTCTGCTCTAATTTCTTTGTAAATATTTGAATCAAAACGTAGAAAACATTTCAAGAATATGAGCATACATACGTACATACATACACACATTTATAGATATATATATATTCATTGTGACATAAGCTTATTTCAAATTTTATAATTTAGTAACTTTATATGAAATACCGATACGTTTATAAATTGATTCTTTTCTTTGTATTTACAAATTATCTGTTTAAAAATATTTTGTAAATATACCAAATTAGATGGCATTGTAAAATATTCTTTGCGTTTTTGAAGATTTCTAATTTAAATTCAAAAATATTCTATTTCTTAGATTTTTTCCATTTTGAAAACATTTCATTCAAATATGCGAAGAAGACGAAACACGATCATTCCTTAAATATTGCGTATTTTGTGCAATAAGACTAATTTCCTTTGAAAAGTCAGCTTTCTTCCATCGGATCAACAAAAATGAATTTTTACTTCCCTGTACGAAGTAAAGGAAGTATTGTAAGCACGAAAAATTCCGGGTATCATATTTGAACGAAAATATCCATTTTGACGGCTATTGAATGCAATTTAACGATGTTTTTGCATGACATCTGTACGTAAGGACAGAATAAAGAACTCCTTTTTCCAAAACGAATTATAAAACTCATTTAAAATGGATTCAGAAGAGATTTTTTCATGGCGTCTGTACGTACGTGGGTATATATGTATGTATCTATGTATCTTGCATAACTTAAAGCGAGTAGCCTCAGAAGGTTGAAATTTTGTATATAGGACTTCTATAATGTGTCGTTGTGCACCTCCCTTTTTGTTTGCAACGGGCCGCACCAAAAGTATATAAATATGTATATATACGCCGAAGAGCCATTACATTATGACCACCATGTTAATAACAAGTAGGACCACCTTTAACCCTCAAAACTGCCAGCAACCGTCGTGGTATTGACTCCACAAGGTGCTGATATGTAGTCTGAGATATCTGGTACCAAGCGCTCAACAACCTGTTTTGCAATTCGCGCACATTGTGAGGGAGTAGCATGGCAGCACGAATTTAGTTTTCTAGGGGGAAACACAAATGCTCTATTGGATTCATGTCAGGTGAAGCCAAGACATGACTTGAAAGTCACTTGAATGTTCCTTGAACCCCTCCCTGACGATTCGACCCTTGTGACATGGTGCATTACCCTGTTGGTAAACACCATCCCCCGCAGGAAATACTGTTGTGATGAATGGGTGAACCTAGTCTGCAACGATGTTCACGTAGCGCACAGACGTCAGGGATTGTTCTGTGAAGATTATGAGTCTTAATGCGCTAAATGAAAGCATTGCCCACACCAAAATACCCCCGCCGGCAGCTTGTCTCTGTCCAACTGTTCATCCGGAAGCAGGTTTTCGTTTGGAAATCGACGTTATTAACACACGCCTGTCGACGTGATGGACCAGAAAACGTGATTTGTCGGATCATGCAACTTTCTACCATTCTTCTAATATCCAATCCCGATGTTTTTTGGCCCATTGCAGACGCAGTTGGAGATGACGTGCCCCAGTACAGAAACATGCTTCGGTCTCCCTCTGCGTAGGCCCATACGCAGCAATGTACGCTGCACAGTGTGTTGAGAAACACTGTTTGGGTCGCCACTTTTATAGCTGGTGTTCATTTCGGCTGTTGTAACTCATTGGTCACTGCGAACAATGCGTAGCAACCTCAGATCACCTCTGGAATCAATACGCTGTAGACGACACCCTGCTGGCTAACTACTTGTCGTTTTGCCGTCCATACACCACTTTTGATACGTGAGCACAACAACTGCACCTGAACAGCCTACTAAACGTGCCGTTTCTGATGCTGATGTTCCCAGTCGCCGAGCAACAACAATTTGACCTTTATCGAAGTCTGATAAATCAGCTGTTTTTTCCGATTATGTGGCTAATCGCGCTATATTTGGAAAGATCAAGTCAAGATGATCACCGGTATATATCCCGAAGGCTCGACGTCACCAGTTTCTATCTATTTGGAAGGATATAATATACAGGCAAGATGATCACTGGTACACTGCGCAAAAAAATTGACAGTTTTATATCTTCTGTTCTCCTGGGCCGATTGACGAAATTGAAATTGCATTTTTCATGTCTCGAAAGCGCGACTTAGGATATATATTAGATTTATATATAGCATCATTCTAACATAGGTATTTTGGCACACAATCGGACTTTTTCTGAAATAACATAACAATTGTTTTCCATATTTCGATTCTACGACTCAAATTATGCCTAAATATCAAATTTTGTAAAATTTGGTACGAAATTTACGGAGAAATTCATAAATATAACTTAGCGAATTTTTTTCAGTTCTAGGCAAGAATAATTCATTTGGCAAACTTCTTAATATGTGGCAACCTATTTTCCTTCCCTTCCATTGTGCAGCGGAGGAAAAACAGTCACATCGTCCTACTTTCAAATAATTTTTCAAATAGTTTTAACAAAGTGCGTAAACCACATTTTCGTTATTATTGCTTTCAACAAATATGCCAAATTTCAAAACGCGCAAATATATAAATTCATGTATATCTTCGAAAATTTTGAATAAAAAGTTCTAATTTTTGCAGGTATGCTTAGAAATAAATCTACTTTTAATCTACTATGATTATAAAAATTTTATAGGTTATAATTAAAACATTTTCCTAAAAATTTATAAAAATTATTTAAAAATACAAATTTAAAAAATAAATCATAAAAAATGGGAAAATTTTGTTTGGAATGAACCTAAATTTTGATCTGTGTAAGGAGTAATCTAATAACTTTCATAAAAAAGAGATATTAATAAATATATATCAAATTCAATTAACATTGAGAAGCTAAAATTTTTAAAAACTACTCGCGCGAATTTTACAAAACTTGGCAGTTTGGCATAATTTGAGTCGTAGAATCGAAATACGGAAACAAAATTTTCATGTCATTACAGAAAATTCCGATTTTGTGTCAAAATACCTATATTTGAACAATGCTATATATAAATCTAATACATATCCTAAGTCGCGCTTTCGGGACATGAAAACACAATTTGAATTTCGTCAATCGGCCCAGTAAAACGGGAGATATGGAACTGTCCCCTTTTTTTTTTTTTCTTTTTTTTTTGCACAGTGTACATATCGCGAAGGGCAACGTCACCAGTTTACAATTTGGAAAGATGTAATGTCAAGACGATCACTAGTATATATCGCGAAGCGTGATGTCACCAGTTTCTCACCTCACATTCTTATTTGGAAAGATTAATCAAATCAAAATGATCACTGGTATATATCGCGGAGCGAGACATCGACTTCGACTCACAAACATATCGCCGGAGCTATTACACAAAGTGTAATTTTGCCGGTTCGGTGAAAATTAAGCCTTAAGGCGCATGACGATAAGTGTTTCCTGACGTGTTAATCTCGCGTCGAATCGAATCGAACCCTTATACTCCTCGAATATCGCGCAGAACGCGATGTGTCCGGATCAATGACACATATTGACATAAAGGCACATAACATGAAGACGGTCATGATAAGTAGGCCCTGGAAGGGAGTATTAGTGAGTGGAGGCAAAGGGCGGCAACAGGATCATAAAATGAGCCAACATCGCAATTAAGGAAGGGCTGGATGTATGAAAAAGCAAGTCAATAATTGTAGCAAAATTAACTGGCAGTGGTTTAAAGTAAGAAAATCTCCTCATAGTGTAAAAGAATACAATGCAAAACAAGTACAATGAAAAACAAAAGCAAAACAATATGGTAGGAAAATGTGAAAAATAACTACGTGATAGGAAGATCAGTCTTCATGTGGTGTGAGGCAAATGGCCTTAGATCATAGTCCTCTTCAAATATTTTATAGTTGAAGAGATTAAATGAATTTAAGTATTGACATCTAAGTGCTTTATCGAAGAATTTTGTGTGTGTGTGTTGTTAAGATAATTTTCGATGCTGTTAAGTCTGAGATCTTCATGAACAGTGACATTTCTGACATAGTAACGTACATTAGTAATAATGTGAAGGAAACGATTTTGAATTTTCTGTAATTTCAAATCATTTCTTGTAGCAGAGGTCCACGCAGGTGAAGCATAAACTAAAACTGGTCTGATAATAGACTTGTAAAGAAGAAGTTTTTTCTTAAGATCAATACTTGAATATTTTCCAGCAATGGGAATTAGACTATTAATAACATTATTTTCTTTGTTTCTAATCTTGTCAATATCATAATTCCATTTTAATTTATAACTAAAAGTTATACCCAAATATTTGGCAGTCTTGACTAAAGGAGTAGTTTCTTCGAATAGGCTAAGCTGACGAGTAGGATTAGTCCGAGATTTTTTCCTTCTAATGATAAGTAATTGAGATTTCACCGCATTAATAGCAATTCTCCCTAAAGTACACCATCTCTCGATATGAGGTACTTGTAATTTTTAATCGCATGGTTAACATGGTTAGAGCCATATCATCAGCATACACCCAATGAAGTAGTGATGGTCAAGATTTTCCTTGGGAAATTGCTGACGTAGAACAAATAAAGAATAGGACCAAGGATAGTTCCTTGGGGGAACTCGGCTTTAGTGGGTCTGATGTCTGAACAATCATTTCCTTGCGTTACGATGAATTTCCTGTTAGAGATAAACGACATCAATAGGATGATAATTTCTCTGTCAATATTCAATTGAATAAGTTTATATATGAGCCCCTCATGCCAGACGCGGTCGAAGGCTTTCGTCGCGTCCAGAATGAATAAGGCAAAATTTTCTGTATTATGAAGGGCTGCACCCGCAAATTCAGATAGTCTAATTGTTTCGTGGTAGACAAAGATTTTCGAAAGCCAAACTGTTCGTTGGGTAAAATAGACAAATAAGGTTGCAATCGGCGATAAATAATTCTTTCGAAAATTTTACTAACTCTGTTAAGTAAGCTTATGGGGCATTATCCATCCGGTTTAGTTGCCTCTTTACCAGGTTTAGGTATTAATTTAATTTTTGCACATTTCCACAAATCCGGAAAATAAAAATGAGTCAGATATGCATTAATTATACTGGTAAGTTTTGTTATCGAGTTTAAGGGTAAATTTATGAGAGTAATATTTGGAATATCGCCCTGTCCTGATGTTTTTCTGATTTTAAGTGTCTTAACAATATCTTGGACTTCATGTGGAATAGCGCATTTTGATAAATTTTTAACTATGGGGGAATTGAGCCAGTCTCTTATTGTATAACAAACTTCGTAAAGTGAAGTTAATATCTCTGGGTACAGCATTAGGAGTAAACTGACTCTCTTAATGATCAGCAATAGCTTTGACATCATTAAAGAGAGCTACTTCGTTATTTATATAGAATAACGAAGGTCGATTACAACAGCACGATTTGCTCGTTCTATTAATATAAGCCCAAAAGGTGCCATCATTGACATCGAGATTAAGAATGTTCTTTTGCCAACGTTCCAATTTGAATTCTTTAATGTGTTTTTTATTTGTATGTTAAGTTTGCTAACTTTTTTTTCAAGTTGAGGCTCCAGGTGAAATGCCATTTCTTTCTTTTCTTATTCCTTTCTTTAATCAGATTTCTAATATGTGAAGGGATTCAATCAATATTGTTTTTAGGAATACTTCGAGAGGCATTTTGCACAGCTGTTTTGATGTTACTAGTAAGTTTTTCGACAGCGGTATCAATATCATTTTTAGTATGAAGAGCATCAAGATCAAAAGGATTAGTAGTTAAAAGGCGATTGAAAAGTTTCCGATCAGTGGCGACTTTTCAATTCATCTGGAGCAGGTTTAGCAGTTCATAAAGTAGCAAGATCGGAATATGATTCGAAGAAGGTTCGTGTTTTACATCGAGGATCATAGAAATGTTAGTAGTTGAGAGAAGGAAATCCAAGGTATCTCCTCTTTGTAGACAGCTTGGTCGATAAGTATATCCAACAGGTACATGTATTGAAATTGGATAATTAATTATAAAGTTATGTAGAATTTTGCCGCTTTTATTCGTTCTTCTGCAGCCCCAGTCTATGTGCTTAGAATTTAAATCCGCTGCTGCTAAAATAATAGGTTTATCTTGTGGAAGAAGTTCCTACAGGATTTCATCGTTCAGATAGTTGTTCGGCGGATTATATAAAGCCTTGAAATAAATATTTCCGTAGTAGGGAAGTGCAACAGCAACATTAACTACTTCATAGTTATAACGTCGATCTTCTTCGATAAGCCAAGACTGAAGGGAATTTCGATCACGGTGGCGGCACGTCCACCTCTATGACTGAGTCTGCCATATCTATATTGTCGATAATTTGCAATTTTTAAGCCACTGCCAGGTGATGCAAAAGTTTCGATGATAAAAGCAATATCCATATCATATTCTACAAGAACGTTTTGAAGTCCAGAGAGTTTATTATGCAGTCTACAAGAGTTCCAAACAGTTAAAGTGATGGGCGCTTTTTTTGTATGTAATTTTACCCATTATTAGAAGTGATCGAAACTGCGTCTTGAGTTTGAGTATTCTCTGAAGGCTGTTGGATAATAATTTGTAGATTGGTTTCCTTAATGGCTTTTACTAGCTCAGCAAGTTCAGTGTACACTTTGCGTGCTTCGGTGTTAATGTCAAAGTTTATGCCAGTGCTGAGCGCTTTCGCATAAGTTTTATTTGTTATAACTCTTTCAGGATAGGTTTTTATGTTGTCTTTTTGGGGGTTTTGGAAACATTTCACAACCTCGAAAGTTCAAGGTGTGAGGCTGATTGCAATTTACACAACAAGGAGGTTTTTCCTTATTGTTCTTATCTGGATAGTTAATAGAAACATGATTCTGACCACATCGGACTCATTCAAAATCGTCGTGACATCCAGTCTGGGTATGGTGAAACCCCTGACAACGGTAACATTGTAGGGGCCACTTGACCTTTATATTCTTCAACCTTAATTCTAAAGTTTCAGATAAAACTTTCATGAAGTGTTCTTTCATGGAGGGTTCTGTCTTCATTAAGGTAACGAGAAAAAGTGGTAGTATGATTTTATTCCCCTCTTTTCTGCGGGGATATTTGTTGGACATTTAGGGCTTCATAAATTTTAGTTTTCAGATCTTCACTTATATCATCAGTAATCGTGTCATTACACAGGTTTCTAATGACAGCTTTTAGTTTTTTATCATCCAGTAGAACAAAACAGTTGAATTTAACGTCCATATTAAGTAGTAGTTAAGTTATCCTTCTATATGATGTAGAAGAGTTGGTAATGATTTTGAAGCCGCCACGGCTGTTTTGGCCATAAAAGTCCTGAATTCCTTCTTGCTGTATAAATTTGTTAATCTGTTTCCATGTGTAGCTTCCATCTTTAATAATGATAGGTGGTATTTTGTCAAGTTTCTTTTTCGTATCGCTATTAGGAATTCCTGAAGTATTAACAGTATCCTCCTTCAGTTCATCATAACCTGCATAGCCGCTTTACATACTCCAACATAAGCCGCGCACGCGCAGCGGTTTTGTTCCTGGGTGAGCTCATTGTTATAGATGGAGGGTGGTCATAATGTAATGGCTCTTCGGTGCATATACCCACTACGTTACTCGGCTTCGTGAGCTCAGTATTCTTCTTATTTTTATATGTTATTAAATTGCGTATTTTTTTATTTATAAATGATTGAATTATGCTATTCTTATCTTCCGCTTAAGGTTTTTATCATTTAGTTAATCTATATGCAATAGTTATAGCATATCAACAATTTAAAATTGTTTAAGTGGGACTAAACCTAAGTTTTGTTTACCATAGCAGCCATATTTGTTTACATTTGAAACTTAGCAGAATAGTGAATTCGGTTTCTGCACAGCAGTGTCGTTTTGCCGAGTGAGACCAAAATTAAATTTTCATTTTTGTGCACCGAAAAATCTGCCTTGTTCCCTGCTGGCCGAATTGCTTATTTTTGCGTAGAACTTTTTTATTGTTTTAACTGTATTTTTTAATTTCTTTTCTATATTTTTCAATTCTCAAAAGCTATTTTGAGGTTTTATGCATTTTTGCCTTGTCGCGCACTGAAAACAGAATTAATTGGATGATAAATATATCTCTGATGAAAATTCAGGAAAATACGTGTTTCGTATTAGTAGCAAATATTGCCGCCAGTCTGTCTCGGATGGAGGAGAATGTTTACGAGTAACGCATGCGCATTAGGTAAGCGGGGTTGAATCGTCTGTGAAAAGGCAGCGATTAGATAATTCTTCAGATGATATAATTTTTGCGCATTCTGAGTTATAAAGTGAATGAGATGTAACGCTGTTAAGTGAGGTTAGCGCCAGAGTATCGCTATGATAAATAAATATATTGAATTTTGAAGAGATTATTTATATTTAGTCTATTGTGGTTTATGCGCTATTGACGAAGGAGATTTAATAAGTTTAAATGAAATGTAGGAAAAACTGCGTATAACTTAATATTACGTACAAGGAAGTCATGTGGTGTACGCATAAGATTTTT
>KK119006.1:141693-222111 GCA_000611955.2 Stegodyphus mimosarum
CTCATTAGTAAAAAAAATTAATTACTTCCTTAGTTTAAACTTATTTTCCTAGGGAATTAACTTTTAACAAGTATCCAAACAACATTGTTTTTACTTTTCATCTCCAAAGGAATAATTGACATTTATAAATTTAAAAAAATATGAAATGTTGAAATTGAAAGGTGAATAAAAAAATTTCATATTTTATTTATTTTATTTTTATTTTTATTTTTGTTTTTGCTCTCAAATAGTCAAGGATTAAACATGTATTCAGTATTCCTTAATTGTTCATCTTTAATGTTTTAATTCCTCCTAATGAGTCCGTTTAAAACATTAAACTATGAATAATTAATACGCAAATTAAAATTGCGGATTTCCATAAGTTTTTAAAAAAATGTAATTGACTTTTTTTCATATTTTAAAGACATCTTTAACTAGTTCAAAACACCTAATAAATTTCACAACTGTTTTCTTAATCCTGATTTACAGTTTAAACGTTTCTTAAATTTCCAGGATAGAATAATCTTTATGGTAATTTTTTTATAGAGGAGAAAACTTTCTAGAGGAAGAAAACTTAACTTCATTAGTCACAAAGTACTTTCGTCGGGGTTTATTCTGAGAAAAAAGTTATTACTTAAGCTTTTCATGATTAATATAAGAAGATTGCAATATAAATACATTGCATTCAAGATAGCAGTTTTCACTTAGCTATTCTTGTTTATAATGCGAATGCAAAACAATCATTATTCCTGAAATGTATTATAAAAACACAAAAGTCATATTTTTATATTAAGGGAAAACTCTTTTTTCTATCTTTTTTTAGATGAAAGTTTACTTCCTCGCGTATTTTTCCTCTTATTTTTGCTAATTTTATAGTCCGAAAATCGAGAGGGGAAAATTATGGGAATAATTTATTTTCCGAAGGACGCAATCAAAGAACATATCAAATGAAAAATAGCTTTGTATAACCTAAAGGTAGTAACTATCACAATATTATTTCTTTAAAAGAAACTTTCATTCCCATAAGAATACATAGCGAGGTTGGTATCACACATCCATTTATTTCAGACGAGCAACTGTTTCAAACAAAATTTCTGCCTGCCTTGCCATTGAAAGTAAACCCGCAATTTTTTTCCTTTCTTTCTCAAAAATTTGTAAGTTCTTCGTTTTCAACAACCAATTAGCTATTAGCATTGAATCCCCCCGTTATCACTTGTATTAGAGAACTCGTTTCTGCTTTACATGCTAACCACAAACTATCTGCTGTTACTGGTTGTTTCATATCGTGTGACAAAGCAGGAAAAAAAATTCTAAAAAGTTTTTCTTCCAAAGTGTTTTGAATGCGAGATACGACCTTAATGTTAGCATTAAAATATCTTCATTTCGCTCTCCTGTAACTTCTTATTGTTGTCTCCGCTGTTCCTTAGGCCTCGAATCAATCATAAATTACTACAGAAGGTAAATGTACAACTGGCTCAGCGAAATCGTAGAATGAAGGCCAATGCTGTGATGAGTAAGTTCATGTATTAGGCTTGCATAAAGTTGAACAGTTAGAAGGGAAAGGTTCGACATAACCCTTGGAAGAAGTTTGCGAGGGTGTTTCTTTGTTATTAAGCCGAAAACATTCACTACTTGGACAAATCTATTTTAAAAGTTGGGGAGCTCATTCTCTAAACGCATTAAGGAAGAAAAAAATTACATGAATATTTTTTTTACTTTCTTGTACGAAGTAAAGGAAGTATTGTAATCGCGAAAAATTTCGGGTATTGTATTTCAATGAACATATTCATTTGACCGTTCTCGATGCCATTTGAACTATGTGTCTGAGTTGCATCTGTACTTACGGACAGAATATTGACTCCTTTTCCCAAAACGGATTGTGAAAGGATTTAAAATGGATTCAGAAAAAACATTTTTCGTGACCTCTGTACGTATGTATGTAAGTATCTCATATAACTCAAAAACGAGTAGCCTTTGAAAAATTGAAATTTTGTGTATGGTACTGCTATAAAAGTAGTTGTGCACATCCCTTTTTGGTTGTAATCGGCCTCACGAAAAGTATATAAACATGTGTATATGTATACATATATTTATTTGATTGGGTGTATATATATGTATACCCACTCTGTTACACGGCTCGGTGATCTGAGTTTTTTATTCTTATATATTGGCAAATTGCACACTTTTTGTCGTAAAAGTGATTGAATTATATTATTCTTATGTTCAGGTTAATGTTTTTATGCCTTTAGTTAATCGACATGCAATAGTTGTAGAATTATCAACAATTTAAAAGTTATTTAAATTCCACTAAGCCTAACGACACCGCCATTTTGTTTATATTTGAAACTTAATAGCATAGTGAATTAAGTCGGTTTCTGCAACAACTTCGGTGTCTTTTCGCCTAGTGGGGACTTGTTCCCCGAAAAATCTGTCTTTCTGCCTAATTTCAATTATAAAAAAATTTTTTAACGGTTTTTATTTCAATTTGGTGTTTTAGGTTTTTCTGTATTTTACAATTTCTAATGAAGATGTTTCTATTTTTTATGTAGTTTTTTCTTTCCAGCCAGATCTGAATTTATTGAATTAGAAATGTATCTCTAATGAAATTCGGGAAAATATGTTTAAATGAAATGCAGGAAAAAATGTGCATAATTTAATAGGAAGGAAGTACAAGAAAGTCATGTGGCGTCCACATCAGATTTTTAAATTTTCAATACTCTAAATTAAGTATAATTCTATACTTAATTTGCAATACGTTTTTCAATAATACTTTAAAATACTCTAACAATACTGTAAAAAGTTATGGCAGCGAACACAGGAGAAAATAAGGTATCATAATTTATGTTTTAAAATGTATTGTTTTTTTCATTAATATCGTATTTGATAACGAAGCGAAACTGGTGACATAGAGAAAAATTTTATGAGAAAAAATGTTTCTACTATATCATAAAAGTAACTTTTATTTTAAATACAAACTTACATCTGACGTTATTTCTGCTTTTATGGAAACTGATATCATCTTTTATAATGTACATCTTTGAAATTCGAATAAATAACGTTACTTAATATCAATAAACGATTCTAGTGCAATTCCTTTTTTGCAAAATTATAATTTTTCAGAAGAAAGAAGACGCTTAAATAATTAATAGTAAATAAGCAAACTTTTAAAAAGTTTCTCTATGTTTAATTTTTACTCTTATCTTCATATCATTAAGCATTATAATTATAAATTTCTGTAAATATACGAATACATTTGATTGCATTTTTTAATGTTGTAATGCTACGCATCGCTTTATTTATTTATTTGTTCTTCTTTTTTTTACCATTTAGGATAATAATTTTATAGTGCATTTTTATATAATTAAATTATTTCTGGTCACGTATTTCCTTTGTTAAGTGTTTATTTCTTGTATCGAAATGCGTATTTTTAGGATTCTGAATTCAACTACGTTTAAATTGTGAAAATAATTGACGTAGAATTATAGATATTAGCAAAACGCTTCCTGATAAGCCTTGACAATATTTTGTAATTTCTAGCCAAACTGGTGACTTTCTAGAAGTTTCGAGTAAAAGCATTTTTGAAGCTCTATAAATAATTTTTCCCGAAGGTTATAGAAGATTGGCAGCAGCATATAAATACGGGTTGCAGCAGGCAGTTGTTTCTTAAATCAGTTCTGAATGATTTCAAAAATACTGCATTTCAAAGAGCGCAAGCTTAATTATGTTTTAGATTTTATTACTGTGATACTTGTAATCTACAACTTTTTTGGAGTACCAAAGAGTATTTGCCTAACATCAGCGTCCTTTTTGAGTTATTTACAGCTACTAATTTTGCTGTGTATTATTATTATTATTATCGATAAATTTTCAATGTCTTCTTGTTCACTTCGAATTATTTAAAGAGGCAAAATGGAATCCATAACGAGCATCACTATCTAACTAATTCACTTCATAAGGCTCATAGTAAATATTCTTTTATGCTTATTATGTTATTTTGTTTATTGCTTAATTATTATGTTCATTATTATTCGTAGGTCGAGTATTATTTTTTTGATATTGAATAAATTTGGAATTTCTAAATAGAGCTGTCATAAATAACAGCACAGGAAATATTTTCTTCTGTAAGCTTGTGAATCCAAATGCGAAAGAACTTTCAGTTTCCCCGTTCCGCCGCAAACATAGCGCAAGAAAACGTCGTAGAGAAACCAACGTAAGGAGAAAAACATCATCGTACAAAATATCGCGTGAGGAAAGAATGGAAGGAGAAAACGTCGAAGTTGTAAAACGTTGCGGAAGATAAAGCGAATAGAAACTTTCTGTATGTAGCTCCGTGTTCTTCATTTAAACTTTTGGCAGCATGTAAAACACAACGACTTGCCGTGGTTATCTTTTGAGTTAGAAGGATTAGTCTGAAAAAAATGTCAATAACTACTAATGATAAATGTCAATAACTACTTTACAGTCCAAACTGTAGAGTAGTTATTGACACTGACTGCCGTACCGAAGGGCTCATGTTTGAATCCCGTGGAAGAAATTGATGTTTATAGCTGTATCGTATCTGTGCGGCAAGGGGACATTCAAAATACACTGCGAGCGAAAGTCCTCTGAAGAAGAATAGAGTAGGGTTGTTCTCCCTCAAATTTGGAATGGAATTATACTGTTAGTGCGGCGGGACTGTACCTGTACGATGAATTTTGAAATTCTGGTGTTCTGACCTCTTCTGTCTCGTAATCTGTTTTTTTTTTCGACTTCATCTATAAAATATCATGCAGCAGATTATTGTTTTGCTATTAACTGAAAATTATTCTTTCAAGTTTGTATCTAAGTAAGAGTCTGTAATATATTGTGTGTCTTTTCTTCCCTCGTTTTTTTAGCATAACCCATGTTTGCATCAGTATCTCTCTGTTTCCTAAACAGATGACTGGGAGGCTAACGCCAGTAATCCTTTCTTAGTCTAGTGTTATCATTGAGAATACAGTTAACTTTTGAGCTTATCTTTAGGCTACGTTGCTACTTTATACAATTATTAACTTTTAGAGGTGTGTTCATTTCGCTAGTTCTTGCGAAGCAGGAACATTTTCAGGACGTCACTGTGATCAATGACTGTTTTGAAGGAGGCTCATATAAAGTGAGATTTAGTATTTGCGAATTTCTACAAATCGAAACCTCTTCGCTCCTCTCGCTAAGTCGAGAGAATGAAGTCTCCCATACACTCGTGATCACAGAGCGCTGAAAACCATGGCGTGCGCTGGCGCATTTCGCAGCTGAGCCTAACAAGCAAAAATAATTCCTATAAAATCAGCTTTTCATCGAAATATTTAGATTTTTGCATATACTATTTAAATTTTATTTTTTAAAATATTTTTAAATAAATTAACATTTTTATTTATTTATTTAATCCATCACTATTTTTAAATAATTCTTAAAATTTTAATATTTTTAAAAATATTTCTTAACATAAAAATATTTCTTAACATTTTCTTCCTTAAATATTTTCTCATACATTATCTTTCTTATATTTCTTATATAATATTATCCTCCTTTAATTTATTTTATTTCTTAAAATTTTCTCTTGTAATGTAAACTGGAAAACCTAATACTTAAAACTTAAATCAAAATAAGTTAATGGACATTATTATTAATCACGGTTATTATGAGGCACTGGCGCCCTCTTTGAAAAGCGAGGACTCCAACGCCAGCGAAATGCAGAGATAAAAGAATAAAACGGGCCTTGCGAAACGATTACGATTATTATGTTGTACTTCAAAACGGATCATGCGGAAGACACTGAATGGTTTAAAAATAAAACAAGAATCTTTAGAACAGATTTGTAAGATATATGAAAGATTTAAGTTGTTATACTGTATTACTGTGAATAAACACGTTTAAAAGGCCCAAGTGTATTTGATGTTTGACGCTGAATAAGTTATGAAAAGAACACACAATCGTCGGTCACGACATTAGATTTACAAATTTAAATTACTATTTGCCTACGATATTGAAGTAAAAAAACTTAGGAATTTAAATATCGGCGCCTATTGCCATACAAAATTTTAAGTGCTTGTATTTCATGAATCATTGCTATATTCTGAACATGCATTGTAAGCGTCGAGAGTTTTATATTTGTAAAATAAAATAATAAGTAATATTCATAACAACAAGGCTAAAACTCAAGAGATTCCATTCAATGAGATTTCGCTGCATTCTGGTATAATTTATATGCTTTTAAAGTTTAAAATAAAACTTTCCGTTTCAGTGTATGAAATATGATACGATGGGTCACCAACGACACTTCGCTCTTGTATCACATTTGATATGGTGCTCTCACGGGTAGGGAAACGAAAATGTATTATGATACGCTGGAAACAAAGAAGTTAAAAACCGGAACAAGACCAAGTATTTGATTCGAAAGTTCTGAAACACTTTCATGGCTTACCTGAGTATTTAAACCCTTTTTTTTCAAATTTTGATTACTCTTAACATCCTCCTAAAGATTGTTGTTGCTTGAATGATTTCACTCTGGTGTTCCTTCCAAGAGAAGGAAAGTACAGCAATGTAATCTTTTATTTTTTTGCTATTTGGTTATTTTAATAAAGGTAAAAGCTAGTCTATGGAGAAGACCGCTTTGCTTTGGCAAAAACGTTTAGTGTCGCATAGCCTTTTGAACTCACTTTATGTAATCAGTTTAAGATCTTTTAATGATTGCTTGTAAAAGTTTTAGTGAATAAATATACTAACTTATAATCCTCAAACCTCCTCAGTAATTTCATTTTAATCATGCGTGTAAATATAGCACTTCATTACTAAATATCAACGATAATGTCAGTTGATATTGATAACGTAAATATCTCAGATCTCTTTTCAGATTCAATATCCATAAAAAAGTATATGAAATCTATAAAATTCACAGGCTTGGTTTGGTTTACGTGATTATTGCAAACCAAGAAAAAATTATCTGCCGAAAAGAACGGGTGCTTTCGGGGAGAGCTTTCTAAAGGAAACTGGCTCTTGTCCACGTTACACATGGAGAAAACCACGAAAACGTCGATACAGCTAGTCGCCTGAAATCGAACCCAGTCGAACTACCAGAGTGTTCAACGAACTTACTACTCGGCCGTTGGTGGGCCCGTGAAATTTACGAGCCTGCTTAGTTTACATTAAATGGAATTTTTTTAATATTTTGTTTCCTATTTAAATGACTTTGATAATGAAATATACCTTTTATCAAACAATTTTTAATTACCTTTTAGAGACATTAGATTATTTTACAGCACGACAGGTGAAAATGTTCAGTGCCGTTGCCGGGACTCGAGCCTGGACTTCTCGAATATGTACCGACTCTACTACTATTACACCACGAAGGCATGCTGGGAAGAGAGAGAAAATGCCTCATAACCTTTAAAAGAGAATTTAAGTATCATCCTGAATATAACACACCCACACAAATTAGTAAACTTGGAATTTTTATAAGAAAAAATCGATTAAATGTAAAACTTCTTATACGTTAAACTTACAAAGCTGAAGATTTCATGCAAAACTTTTTATTAAATATTCTGATTATTATGCCTTGAAGTTAAACTAGATAGAGATAGAATGTCAAGTAGAAATACTTGAATCTTAAATACATTTCTGTTCCCGTAACTACTGCAAGATTTAGAACTAATTGCTTGCTCTGGGTGCTATGCACAAACCGCTGTGTGAAAAATTGCTATGCTGAAGATAACATCCGAAAACTTGCTAAAATTTCAAATTTTAGTGGAATTTTGTGACAGTTAATGTAAGCTGTTATTTTAAGAAATGCAGAAGGTGTTTACGTATTTTTAGAACGATTTCGATAGAGAATTTAAAGAAAACAAATGTTTTAGAATAAAACTTCCTGGCAACGTCCTGTTATTTGAAATAAGAAATATTGCCAGTTACTTTTAAATTTATTCTCCTTTCAAAATGTCTCATGTAAACAAGCTGTGGATTAAAGGGTAAGCTTTTGCGTTTTCCGAAGAGAAATATTCTTACTCCATAATTCAAAAAAGCTTTGAAATGCATGGTATTAAAATTTGTAAGTCCAAATTACGGAACATTATTAATCGAAAAGGGTGAAACCGTTAATCATTACCTCTACATGGAAGGAAGACTCCAAACGAATACTCGGAAAAGATACGTACTTCTTTCTAACATTTCTAAAGTTAAATCTTTGTTAACAACAGAGAAAATCTGCCGACACAGACGTGATCTATAGTCACAATAAAACATATAGTAAACCAAGATTTACAATTAAAAATTTCAGCTTTTACCGAGGCATGTGGCTCAACGCAAAACAATTTCTTGAACAGTGTGTGAAAACTATTTAACAGGAGATAACCGGAAATACATTATGACCCTTGATGAAGCATCGGTTTATCTAAATGGCTGCAACAAAAAAAGGTCTACTGATTATCGAAAACGACGAGAAAAAAATGTACAGAACCGGTTCCTACAACGCAAATAAAGTTCAAGTGAAGAGTTTATGATCGTCGTAGGATTCTCTTTGTAATGGGAATGAAAACTGTAAAAAACTGTTAAACTTCAACTCAACATATAATCAAGTTTTACGTGCGATGCTTACAGAATAAATGCCATTTCTTTCTTCGAACTTCCCAAAACTGAAACTTCATCGAGACAAAGAAACAAGTCACACTTCGAAAAGTAGTATTGCTTATATACCCTTTGTGCTACAGCTTTCCTTGCAAAAATGAAAATTTTACACAGGTATTATATTTGTACCTTTTCAACATATTCCCGTGAAGTTCTCTTACGTTTCACCTGTAGGCTATTATACCGTTTGTCTTTAGAAGTGAGCCTATTGAAAAAATACTCTATAATTTAAACAACGGCCCTGAAATCGTTCTAAAAATTTGTAAACGCCCTACGTAATGAAAAGTTAAAGAATGAGTTACATATTATCTTAATACATGATAATTTATTAGGCTGCATAAATATATCGAGAATGGTTTTCAGAAGGATGTTTTACCGCTTATTTTTCGATTATGCGTTTAATTTTTATATTCTTCATTTAATGCAAGTACTCATAATACTAAAAATACTTCCTTCTCGGAACTACATTATTGAGATATTTAGTGAAATTAACTACTGTAGTTGACAGTTGGAAATAAGAAAGAAGTTTCTATTTCATTTATTAGAACTAATTTACAGCTGATTTATAATTCAATAAATTTTTATCATCTTCATATGAAGATGACAAGTTTATAAATCAGTTGAAGATATTTGTTCCTATCAAAGTCATAACACTTTAGTTATTATTAAGTTTTTCGCCTGTAGGAATTATGATTTCGTTCTGAAATCCTGAAAACAGGATTAAGAGAATTCAAAGTTTCGGGAAAAAAATTTTATTTCATCAGTAAAAGTCCTTTGAAATATTTAATCGATTATCAAACTCAGTTTGCCCGAACAGAAAATTAAATGAATTATTGTGTATATTTTAAATTTTAATTTGAAATGTTTAGTATCTAGACTGATGAATAGTGCAAAGAAATTGCAAACTTACCTCATTTAATTTACCGTCTACTCACGTGAGTAGGTCAAATTAACTTTGTTTCTTAAGCAATATGCACTCTTGCTCAAAAAATAAGCAACAAAGGCAAAACACGGAATAAACAAAACTATTTAATGAATGTTCGTGAAACTGATCCCAGAGGTTAGTGTAGCGTTACTAGACCACATAACAAGCAATAAAGTAAAAACATGAAAAAACGCATGTATTTCGACTATCACGTCGCGAAAGACCAAATGAGTTTGAAGAATGCACAATGGAAACATCACGCTAGTAAGCGGTATGATACCCTCTACCTGAAGTGCATGGTTGACAACGGCGAGGGAAGCTAGCAATAGTATCATTGATTGCTTGTTATGGAAGTAGCACTCATCCCTGTAGTAATGCATATTGGAACTCGTAGAGGGTGCTTTGCGGCACACTGCGACTTGCTATTTGTCGTGCCAACATGTCACCCATATCTCTATGCGCGATTCAGTGCCGATGATCTAGCAGGCTACGGTGATGAGGAATGGTTTTCACTCTTCAAATAACTCCTCGCCATTCGAACTCCATGCGGGCTTCTTCTATAAATATCGCCGTCGGTACCCATTTTAGGGATAAAAGGACGCCCAAGAGTGTGAAGAATTTAATGTCTATATCGGAGTCTGTGACGGAACCACCAGGAATCATGCAGAGGCCGTTCATTGCAACCCCAGCCCATACAAGAAAGCCTTCTACTCGGCAATGGTCTCTCTCAACGTTGTTTGAAGCCCAACAGAGTGTCCCTGGCTCTCGCTGTATCAATCGGGAATCGTTCTAGAAGTTAAATCAAGACTCATCAGTAAAGAGTACGTGGCTCCACTGCTCTGAATACAATACTCCACTGGTGTCTAACTACGATTTTCATGGGCCCAATTCATCCGCGCCGTGACAGTGCGATAGGGATAAAGGAACACAAACCACAGGTCGTCGGGCATACAGACCACCTTCATACAGTCTTCGTGACACAGTTAGGGGAATATGAGCCTCCTAGAGCAACAGAGAGATGTGACATCAGCTGTCGAGCTGTTGAGTATCCACGGCATCTTTAACATAGCAACAGAACACAATCGTCTGCCGGTGTGGTAATTCTCCAACCTCCAGATCCGCGTCTTCTAAAAGGGTTTTGATTCCTTTAGTAATGATTCCACAACCTACTGATGACACTATGATGCACATTCAACTCTTGCAACAACGGATTATCTTGCACCAACTTGAAACATCCCGGCTGCCCTCCAATGCATTTCATCATGCAAATGGAGTCTTTGGCTCTTGCTTCCTGCCTTGGTTATTTCGGGTTATCCAGAACTATCGCTGACGCATAGATCCGGCATGCTCTTGTTTAAGGTATTGTAGTGTTATTATGAGATTGCATTTGATGTTATTTTTGTTATCTATTTGCAAATTGTATGTTTTAATTCCCCTTTTTATATTCGTACATTTTCTTTTAGTGCTTGTTGTTTATTTTCTGAGCACAAGTGTACTTCGGATAAAATATTAATTCTTACAATTCCGCCTACAGAGCGAAAACGGAAGGAGCCAAAATATGGGCATGTCCTAATTTCCGAACTGAAGGATAAAGTAGTGTTGGTGGTTATTGTTCATTGCTTTCTTATTTCTTGTCAAAGACGAAACGAGCAGCTATGAGAGAAATTTGAACTGTTATGGGTGCATTTGCCCTAGGTCCGCAAATATGAAAAGTTAGACTTCTTCTGACACTCTAGTTAATTGTTTCTTGATGAGGGAGAAATGAGGATACAAAGGAAATAGGGAAAAATTGTTTTTAAGTACACTATGAGTCAGTGACGTCACGAAAGAATAAAGCTTCTAATATAATAATCTTTATTTTACGCACAAAAATGAAAAACCAGTAGCAAGAGAAAGATTCGTGAAGAGGAAAGAAATGTACGGTGATGGATTCAAATAGTTTCAAGCAAAGAATAAAAACAATGACTTTTAATTTCGAAAGAAGACCTTGAGTACAGTTTTTATTGTCCTAAAGTATGTAAGCACAGTTAATGATGATAATTTGTTTTAAAATTATTCAGTATCTCGAATATAAGCTGTATTGTTATTTTGTGCAGCATGTACTCAAGATGCTTAATATCTAAACTACAAGACTGGCAAGGTTCAAAATAAGCATTTGAAATGCTGCGAGAATTAATACATAAAAGTTAGAAAATTAATTCATATATTCAGAGCGTTCTTTAACATTTTAATAGTCTGTGAATTTTGCCTTCCATCAACCTTGATACATAGATAAAGGAGACAATGTTTTAGGTCCAAAAATTTGAGACTGAGTTTTCAGTGAATGAGCACGAATTGAGGTCCCCACAACACTATTTTGTAATGTTTATACAGATGTCTCTCTATGAGTGTGTGTCGATTTTCTCGTCTACAATAACTCTTAACATGAAACTCTAAAAAATTTCTGTTTTCCAAATTGAAGTTTTCTACATTTATATAAAGAGTTCATTAGATTTGGGGTAAAATTGGATTGCCGGAAGTGGTATTTTACACGAAACCTATAGGAATATTTAACGAACAACTGGAAAGCCCATAACAGATTTCAATAAAAAACTATATTAAAATATAATACAAAAGTTTTCAATTTTAGTGTCTGAGAATTTTATATCAATGAGAACAACGTATTAGATTAAGGCTAAAAATGACAAGTCGGAAACTATACTTTGCTTGAAGCTCTAAAACAGACTTCCATAAAAATGTATGATATAATCTAAACCTTCTCAGATTCGGTATTTAAAATAGACATATTAATGAGAATAATATGTTACCTTTATACGCGTAAAATGTACTTTTGGAGTTATGCTAAATGCAACGAGAGTAAGCTCATTGTCAAACAATTACACTCATTTCCAAAAGTTAAGCACGGAGAGGAAAATGCTAATTTCGGGAAGCCAATCAGTATTTAAGAGGATGCAATTCGCTGCAGAGGTAGATGGAAGTATGCAAATATGTTAGATAACAGCCAATCGCGTTTTCATGTCAAGAAAAATGCAAAAAAGGCAGTCTTATAAGAAGCCAGCTTTATGAAGGGTTACAGAAGTTGATTGTAAGTGCTGAGAGAAGGTGTTTAAAACTTTCGTACAATTTGTTTCCATGGCTTCTAGAAGACGAATGGAAGATTCTGAGCGCTGGCGTGCTGTGGGGCGCATTGAAGCAGGACAGTCTATCACAGATGTTGCTCTTTTCTTCGGCGTTCCTCATTCTGTAATTTCACGTTTATGGTAACAGTTCCAAACCATACAGACAGTTGTCCGAAGGCCCGTAGCCGGTCGCCCAAGGGTTGCAACCAACGCGAAAGATCGATATATTGCTATTGTAGCCAAGCGGAATCGCAGAGCGACCTCCACGCGTATGACATCTATGGTTACAGCGTCCATTGGTAAGAAGATATCTGCAGCTACTGTACGAAGATTACATATGAGTGGACTGCACGCGCGGGTACCTCGAGTTCCTCTATTCGTCCAATCAAGAGGGGCACGATTACAGTGGTGCCGGGAACATGTCAATTGGAATGTGTCTGATTGGGGCAATGTCATGTTTACTGATGAGTCAAGATTTGCTCTGGAGCCAGATGACAAGTAACGACATGGCGTGAACAACGAACGTGCAATCAGTCCCAAAACGTCACCGAACATCACGCATTCCGAGGCGGAAGCATTATGGTGTGGGCAGAGATTTCATTAGGATACCGCACCGACCTGCACATCTTTAAACGGGGTTCTTTAACGGCTGTATGGTATCGAGATGAAGTCCTAGAACCCATTGTGAGGTTGTAAGCTGCAGCATTGACCCTTTTTTTGTTTTAATGGACGATAACGCACGTCCCCATAGAGCTGACATCGTCGATAACTACTTGGAAAGTGAAGGGATTGCGCGTATGGCGTGGCCAGCATATTCGCCCGACCTTAATCCCATTGAAAATCTTTGGGATGCACTTGGCCGTGCTGTATCTTCACGTTTTCCATTTCCAGCCACTCTTATTGAGCTGGAAACTGCTCTACAAGAAGAATGGCGATTGCTTAATTCTGCGGTTGTTGACCACCTAATTGAAAACATGCTCACGAGGTGTAAACTTTGCATACAGATGAGTGGGGAGGATCACATACCCTATTAATGTCCTTTTTTTCATTTTATGCTGTTTATTTTCACTTTATTCATAATTCTGTTTAAGTCTCCAGTATGACATTATCTGATAACTTACAAAAATTTAATATTGTTATCATTTCTTCATACAATTATTGATTTTGTTTTATACATAAATATATATGCTATTTTCCTGCGGAATTTTGTGTCAATCAAAGCAGTATTTGTTGATTTTTTGCATTTTACATCTTCGTGCTTAACTTTTGGAAGTGATTTTAAATGTATTAGCCGTATGAAGTTCTCGTTATGAAGTAATTAAATGCACTAGCCAGAATCCTCAAATTTTGTGTTCGTTTCACTTTTGTGTTGAATCTTTCTTCAAATAAGGCCCACCAGCAGCCACTGAATGTAAAGTCGCTGAACACTGGTAGGTGGGTCCGATGTTCAAATCCCGCCAACCAGCTGGCTGCATGGGCGTTTTCGTGGTTTCCCCCTTGTGTAACTTGTATACGGGTCAGTTTCCCTTAGAATGTCTTCCATGAAGGCATCCATTTCCCTTAGGCAGATAGCCCTCGAGTGCTTGGCCATAATCAAAGATACCAAATACCACTTCAAATAAAAGGATGCTCCCATTCAATGTTACAGCTATGTGTTATTTTAAGTAATAATATAAGAAATAAATAAAACATTTATAGCAGCAATTAACACTCTTTTGAGAATTCTTCTGTGATGTATTTAAAGATTTTGTGATTTTGTTGTTGAACTTTATGTGGAGTAAGTGCCAAGAAAGTGATGTTTAATAAATACAATTAGAATGGCAAATAAAGTAATTGGCCTTCTTATTCAAAAATTGAGTATTAATATCAAAAACTGAGAAAAGACTAAAAACATAATGCATAGCTACACTTAAACGCTTGTAGGGAATTCTAAAAAGATACTGTTTTTAAAAATTTTGTGGTTGTTAAGTTTATTTGTGAATCCGAAACACTTTATGACCAGAGGACGATCGATGCGATATTTTCAGATCAAAGCGTGATAACGGATATATAGACTAATAGTTGTCATTTTCCATTGTGTAGAAAGAATAGAATATTAAAAATCATATACATGATCAGTGTTTATAATTTGCATTTAGCCATAAATTTATAAACAAATTAGATTTTACTTACAAGTGATAAATTACTTGAAGCTCGTTTCTATTCCGCCAATTCCAAGTTAAGACATAGAACTGGCGGGAGATCGTGTGCTGGCCGCATCAGATTTTTTTAAGATGTTTCTTGATTTTAAATGGTTTCGAGACTGGATTAGTGTTATACCCGTAGTAATTTTGACAATATAGAGTCTGAATTGATGAAAGCCGTTCTTGAACGCATTGCTATCGTTATACAAAGCACCACAGGATAGGTATTTGCAAATAGAATATGAATTTAAATGCATTCCTCATGAAGCCCAAATATGCATAAATACTTCGAACTGTGCTTTATTGTATTTTATGTGCATGGGAAATCATCTGTTTTCTCACATAACATGTCAAATATTTTGCTGTAAACGTTATGTAAGATTTAACTACGTAGGATTTACAATTTATTTCATGTATAAGATAATCCTACTATTCGTATATTCTGTGATCAGAAATTTACTACAAATATACGGAAGTTTTATTATTCGTATATAATATGAATATTTATTATTCGTATATAATATGAATATTTTATTAAAAAGCTACGTGGGCACTTGTAATCATATAAAATATTAATGAACAAAAATTTAATGAAGCTATGTATACATCCAATATAATGCAGTGCATGAAATATTAATGGATAAAAATAAGAATAATTAGAATATAGCCAAGGTCTTTTATTCATATCTACTATAATTTAAAACGTAATATAAATGCATGAAAGTACGTCCTTGGAAAATGACGTTTAGAATAAAAAGCCTGTTGTCCACCTATCATTTAGCAAGTAAATATAAAAATGGCGTACTGTTTGTATGTAAAGTGAATTGTAACTTTCATAGATATAGATAAGTTCTGATATATGTATTGATTGTTATCTTAAAGAACAATTGCGGATAAAAATTTCTCAGCACATGTTGGTCATATGATTAAAAGCCTCATGCATCATTCATACCTAAGAATGTAAGGAATTATCACATCCCCATGGGGATCACCCTTGGGAATGCAAGTGATTAGCACATCTAGCTAGCATTAAGAGGTCCATGGTTCGTGGAATACGAAAGAGGCTCAATTGTTTTTTTATATTTCCTGTACTGAAAAATATAAAACTGACTTCACAACATAAATGTGGAGGATGATTTAATCCTCCACAATTAATAATTTATCACCACCGGATTATGCAGTTCATTTGGTCCACTAAGTGTCATGGCTGTCCATAATTACCCATTAAGTTGGAAGGAATGAAAGGATTTACTGTGCATCCCAGCATAAACTAGCTGCCCCTTTTACACTGTGTCGTAAATACAAGCTAGAATTTTCCCATTTAATATTTCGTGTGTAATTATTTTGAAATAAAGTAAACACTGATATTTTTATTTAATTTACTTCGCGTTTATTTCATTTACATGACAATATACGAAGAAAAAGTAAAAAGACTTACGAATTATTTAAGAAGAAAATGTATGATTTGTCCGTGGTATTAATTAATCCATAATATGACTTGAGATCATTCCTTTAATTTTTATCGCCAATAGAAAGCTATTTCCTGAAAGAAAATCATGAAAGTATTTTATACAGTCTAGTTTGAATGCAATGGAATGTGGTTTCTGAATTACTAAGAGCAGTAAATTTTAAATATGTACAAAAAAATGACAGCTGGTAGATTTGTTTGTATCGACCGTGATCTGTTGGCTACCATCGAACCATGAAAGTTAGCTTAGATGACGCCAAAGTTGTGCCAATCGTTACCCCGTAATTTAAAATGAAATGAAGTCTCTTCATTTAATAAACAGTCAGTATTCAACTTGCTTCGTTTTTAAGCTTTGTAAAAAGCTACGTTTTCATTAGGCAAGCTTTGATTGCTACCATTTCATTAGACACTCCCAATTTTACAGGAATTTCTGTCAACGCTATGAATATAAACTTCCTGCAAGTAACTGTTGCAGTCTATTATTGTTTTATCCGTCATATTCAGCTGACAGTATCATGGTAATCAGCACATCCTTTTTCCAGATGTAGGATCTCATAATTTTAAAAATAATCCACTGCTTGCTGTTTCGTAGAAGATAGGTCTGAAATTGCAATCATTTGTTTCAAAATTCAAAGGAAAAATACAGCAATAACAGTTAAATTATATCATTGTTCATAAATACAAAATACTGGCTTATCGGGAATGAATAGAGGTTACATCAAACAAAAACACAAGTGTTATGAGTGTGTTGATAAGTCCCGCTTATCCGTAATTGGCGCTAAATTCCTCCGTTTGATATCAGTTTCACGGTTGACGGGGTAATACATAAGTACAAATTGTTTTTTATAAATTTCTTTACAAAATATTTTTGTCACTTTATAATCTTTTACGATTTTTTTCACTTATTTAAAAAAACATAAACTTAAAAAAAATTAGCTTTACAGCGAGTCAGTAACTTTCTTTAACTGTGCGCTTATTTTCAACAAATAAATTTGTCTGATTTTTTTTTCTGCGCGGTATTCTTTTCTTACCTCACAATCATTTTCACTTCGTATTTTTTGCATATTATATGATAAATATTACAGCACTGCATTTAAAACAGTTTTATTTAGTGAACTTTCTGCGTTTGTCTCCTTGAGATCATTACGAAACTGAAAACATTAAAAAATTCTGATCAATCAATCAGTCAGCGTTTGTGTTACAATCTAATCAATAAATGCTAAAGCAAGTCCATGACAAATTTCATCATGCTAAAGCGATGGCAATTTACATTAGCTAACCAGTAAAACGGTTTAAACGATCTCCGATAGATGTCAGCACTGTACAAAATTTTGAATGTTACAGTAACAGAATCGTACGGTTTTACGCCAGCGATTCTTAATCTCTTGACTAACGCGTACCGTCTAAAACAAAAATTGAAAACCCTTAGTACCACCACTACATTTTACATTGATTATTTTTCAATTTCTGAATAGAAATATTAAAAAAAAAATCTGAAAGCTTTCAGAATTTGTACTCCACCCAAAGGGGCGTTTTTTTAATGTTTTTTGCATTACCTTTATTTATTGAATATCATGTTCTTCGCACTTAAACCATAAAATTTAGTTCAGCAGAAATATGACAAAATATTTAAAAGAGCGTATCTTTAGAATTTCTGATACACAGTCTCGTCCGCTAGAGATTTTTTTTTTTTTTTTTGTTGCACAGTGTTGCCATTGCTCGCTTTGAAATTGTTGAGTTTGTAAACTAAAAATTCGTTAAAGTGTCACAAAATATGAAATCGATAATAAAGCAAATTCTACATTAGGGCTTCCAGATGCCCATATTCAACGCAGGATAACGTAATTCAAAATTTGATGACTCTAGGTACCGTTACTTTATCACAAGCATAAGTTTATGCAAGAAGCATACATTTATGCAGATTCTTCATTATTTAATTCCTTTAAATATAACACAGGGCAATAATGTTTGGTTGCAACAATTTGAAAAGTGAAACGGACATATAAGGTTTCAACGCAAAATGCCAAAACGAAGTTAATAGTCCCTCTGGGCTGACGCCGTTTGGACTAAAAAAGGAAAAAGAATATTTGAATGCTTTCAGATTTTATATTACGCCTAAAAGGGCCTTATTTTAACGTTCGGTGTGTTACCTTTATTTATTAAATGTCATGTTCTTCGCACTTAAAACACAAAAAATTCAATACAGCAGCAATATCACAAACTATTTAAAAACAGCAAAACAGCATACTTTTAGAATTTCGATACACAGTCTCGCGCGATGGAGATTAAAAGTTTTTTTTGTTGTTGTTCGTAGAGGGTTGCCATTGCTTGTTTCGAAATCGTTGAGTTTGTTAATCAAAAATTCGTTAAAGATTTGCAAAATTTAAAATAGATAATAAAAAAAATTCGAAATTCAAAATTCGGGCTTCCAAGTGGTCATGTTCGGTTGGAAGACTACGTTATTCAAACATTGATGGTTATAAGTACCATATGGTTATAAGTACCTTGCATTTTCAGAATGCGAGAAACATTCATGCATTCATGCTGATTCTTTATTATTTTATTTATTTAAACATAACGCATGGCGATAATATTTGGTGGCAACAGTTTGAAAAGTCAATCGAAGCAAAATGCTGTTTTGAAATTAATAACCCTTCTGGGCTGACGCCCTTTGGGCTAAAAAATATTTTGCCATTTGTAATTCTCAAGTTTCAGTTATAATTCTAAAATAAGTTTAATTCTAAAATTTAGTGCGAAATTTGAGATTGTTTAAAAGAAATCAACTTTTTTATGTCTGGTCTTATTTCACTTAGTTTTAAGCGTAAATTAGAATCCATATTTAATTTTGTTCTGTACTTGTTTTTTAAATATAATATGGAAGAAAATCTTTGTTCAAACATATAGATTGTGCAAAAAGGCAATAAAAATTTAACAGCTGTATTTGAAATGCTTCTAAATTCATTTTTTAAGCCAAAAGTTAACAAGTGTGATATTTTCAAACCTTCAGCTATAGTTCGATCCCAGGATGAATTGTTCTTTTTCTTCACTAGATAAAATGTCATTTATATTTTAACAAATCGGATTTCTAATCAAATTTTCTTTTACATAATCCTCGGGATAATACATGTTCAAATTATTTATTAACGAACAACAATGATTCGGTTAGGAAACTTTCTAAAAAAAGCAAAAAACTTAAAATATTATTATCCAATTCTTTGATTGTTAGCTCAAGTTTTTTTAGCATTGCCTTTTTTTTATCTCTAACGGTAAAGAAGTTAATATTTTGTCTTTCTAATCCTAAATTTAGTTCATTTAACTTTATTTTTGCAATTCAAATTTTGAATCACAGAGAAAAATTTGAATTTCTGATCGAAATTCAAAAAGACGATTTAAAACCTTGCTTCTGGAGAACCACCTTACTTCCGAATGTACCAAAAGCGTTTCATGTTCACTGCCCAACTCTTCGCATAAAATCGTAAATATTCTTGAATTTAAAGCTCGGCTTTTAACAAAATTAACAATTTTCACAGCTTGATTTAAAACGATTTTCAGGTTTCAGAGATTGTTTTGGCTACTAAAGTTTCACGATGTATGAAGCAGTGAGTAAATTTAGTTTCAGTTGCGACATTCTTTACTTGAGAAATCACTCCGGAATGTTTTTCTGTTAAAGCCTGAGCTCCGTCACTGTATACCGCAAGGCACTTATTCTAAAGAATATCATCAGACATAAAACTGCCAAATACTTTGAAAATTTCACTTGCAGTTGCTCTGTTATGAAGAGATTCACAAAATAAATATTCTTCAGCAATTCGTTTATCTTCTTTCAAATGTATGTAAACTAGTAATTGAACAAAGTTCGTTATATCAGTACTTTCATCCAATTGCAATGCGAAATACTCACTGTGTTTTATTTTTTGAATAAGTATATGTTTTATAGAATGTACCATCTCATGAATTCGTCGACTTACTATGTCATTTGATAACGGAATATTATTAAGTTCATTAGCCGCTTTTTCGTTTAATAATGTTAAAACGATATATTTAGCTGCTGCTATATAATGTTTCCTTCAATAGTGTGAGCCTGCCCACTCTTGACAATTCTTAGACTTACCAGGTAACCTTCCAAAGCTATTTTCCCTTGAAGTAACAAAAACCTTTCATTACTTGTCTACTATTTTTTAATTCCGATAATTTCCTATTGAAATATTCTTCAGATTTATCCTTTAAATTGCCATACTTAGATTCAACGATGGTTTCACACTTGATTGGATAGTAGTTCACTGCAAACAACATTTTGAGGTAGAGGGTCCATTTCATCTCCATTCCAAGTAAATCCAAATTATAAATAACTTTCACTATATTTTCTAGAAACATTTTTTTTTCAATATTCTTAGTGCTAGGATATTGTCTTGGATCCATCACCTTGTCAGGACTACTATTCGTTCTAGTTGCCTTTGCAAACGTAACTGGAGTCCTGAGTAGGAACAAGGAGCTTACTCAGAACTATGTTCTTGCATGTGTAGAAGATACAACAAAGATAAGAAGGGTTAAATTTACCCTTTATTTCTCACAGCGTAAAGCCGTTCCCACACTTCGGAATACAGAGACCAGCACTTATGGTCTAAAACGTAGAAAATAAGAAATAAACTAACTAACTAAATAAGAACTAAGATACTTTACGGAGAGTAGTAACACGAAGATTGGCCTTTTAACGCTACGTATGTAGTGAGCGGAATGCAAAAACTAGAATATGTCTTCAAATATCAGCGAGAATTAAGTTCTAGCCTTAAAGGCAGATATGAAAAGCACGCGCGTAGTAAAGCAGTGAGAAGTCTCCCTCTCTTTCTTTCGACTGACTGGCAGGTTATTGCCGGCAATACAGTCCGTTGAACTGCGTATTCGGCTCTATCAATCTCTCCCCAAAGGCAGCATCACAATAACACAATTATCACATCAAACAGCAGATAGGAGGTGGCAGTATGGGGGACCGGCATCACTCGGTCAGGAGAGCCAAGGATCATGGACAGAGGTGAAGAAGTTGCCATCTAAATATTAGACTCAAAACTACAAAATGTACTGTGAATCATAATGAAAAAAACTATAATAATAGTAAAAACTGGTACAATACAATACAACTATTTACAAATATGTACAGCAACTATCAAGTGGGGAAATTTGAGTTACAGAGGTGGGCCGCAAAAGGACGTAAGCCTTTATCCTCCATTAATATGATATAGTTAAAGGTCTGGAAAATATTCATGTGGTCACATTTAGAGCCTTGTCATAAAAGTGCCTATTAAGTTTACGTATGTGCTCTACTAAAGTATCCAGCCGCAAATCATGCTGAAGAGTTAAGTTACTAACATACACTGGTGTGCAAAAATTAAGGACGAAGTCGAAAAATTAGCATATCAGCTGAACGAAGAAGCAGAACGGACAGAAAGACCAATCAGGAGATTAAGTAAGGTGATCTACGGTAGCATATGCGCAGATATGCAGGTAGACGTAATGGGGAAGTGTCTGAGTAGCATAAAGCATGTTGTCGGTGTAAGATCAGTATTTCTGGCAAAGAGATTGCACGCCGTATAGCAGTTAAAATCACACCGAGTTGCTGCCTCAGCGAGAAATGGCGAATAATCAATCTGTTAGACGACATCTGGATGCTTTTACCCGAGGTCGAATCATTGGGAAGTTGGAGGAAGGCCGCAGTGTGACAAGTGTGGCTGCAGAGTTCGGAATTGCTCACAGCATCGTTTCACGACTTTGGAGACAATTTCAAACTACAGGAACAGCTATCCGGGGGTTTAGTAGTGGTCGTCCACGAGGAACCACATCCGCAGATGACCGGTATATTGCCTTACAGGCCAGACGAAACAGGCGGCAGACAGCGGGAGAAATCGCTAGACACACGACACAAGCGACTGAACGACCGATATCGCGTTTTACCGTGGCCAGAAGACTGCACGGTGGTGGTCTGTTCTGCACAGGACGACAACGCTCCACCTCATCGCACAGTTACTGTCGAAGAGCTGTTGGAGAGAAGATATTGAACACATGGATTTGTCGGCAAGGTCTCTGGATCTAAATCCCGTCAAACATGTACGGAACTTACTAGGGAAACCCGTGGCAGCACGTAACGTATCGCCAGTAACAATTCCGAAACTGCGATTGGTGCTACAAGAGGAACGAGCAGCAGTGTCTCAACAGCTCATTAACAACCACATATCCAGCATGCACAAATGATGTGAAACCTGCCTAGCAGTCAAGGGAAATCATATCCCCTATTAAAGACCGGATGTTTCTTGCTGGACACCCATCAGAGGGATGTTTCGGCCTTCAGTCGCATTGCGCTCCATGCTACTTTTCCAATAAAGCTTCTTTTTATCTCTCTGATTTCTCTTTTAGTAAGTGTTGCTTACATTACTCATGTCCTTACGTATTGGGGATCTTACGGTATTAAAGGTGTTGATCTGGAAAGCTTTTGTAAAAGTTATATTGGAAAAACCCGTCTCGTCCTTAATTTTTGCACACCAGTGTAGGTATGTGCGTTAGTAATAGTACGAAGAACCCTATTCTGTATCAGTTGCAGTCTTTTAATGTCATTGTTGCGGAATTCTCTTTCTTTTGGTTAAAAGCCATGTCTTAAATACTCATACAGTTTGGCAACCTCATTTGCATAAACAATTCTACTCGCGCTTATTCTGGCCGGAAATGGAAAATAAGAGAGAATAGCAAAGTTTTAAAATAAAATAAACGTTAGTAAAACTAAAAATCCTTACAACCTGTGAATCGTCACTTTTCCGCTAATTCAATCCTAGCCATTTTTCCGTTTTGAATATCTAGGTTTGTTTTATCATTTTTTCACAAATATCTAAATGCACAACATATTTCGAGTTCTTCAAAAACAGACGACGATATTCTCAAATGGCGTAGAAAAGCAAGAAATAAAAAGCAACAAGAAATCAAAATACCTCGTGTTAGAGCAGCAAATCGACATAAAGAATTATTCTCATTGAAAATGGAGCAATATGAGCCCGGAAATTGCGACATAAAAGTGCTAATATGCTAATAAATCGATAAACTCTTAGAAAATTAATGAGATACTATTATCTTTTTTACAGGAACTTATTTTTATTTCCTATTAAATAGAGCATCCATTTCTTTCACTCTTTTTAGAAACACCATTATGGCAAATTTTGTTATGTCTACGGCTAAAAGAATATTTGTGAAATAAACAACATGGAAGAATCGCGAAAACTGCCATGCAGACAGATCGTTTGCCTCTTGCTAAAGTCTGTAAGCGGCTATTGACCTTGAACAAAGCTCAAATCTCTTAAATTTTCGACTTTGGCGAAAACCACTGAATCAGGACGTTGGGTTTTAAGTTTTGAATTTAATAGTTAAAAATAGTTTGCTTCTTTGGCATATCTCCTATTTATCTCTTGCGTACAACCAGTGAGTTGAGAACCCCTGTTCTACGCTGCTCTCAAATCAAAATTTCACGATACCAATAATACTATGTTTGAGAAATTATGATTAATAAACCATTTATAAATTTTGGAAAGATAATTAAGGAGAATTCACTAATAATTAAAACAGATTTAGTTTCAGGGTTAAAAATTAAGATCTGTGTTAAAAAAATCTGCTCTTATAATAACAAAGTGAAATCAAGAGAAAATCGAAATGATAGCAACAATTAGTGTTACTAATTAGGCGTAAGAGCTATTCCTTTTTGTTGCACAATTCTTCTCAATGAATATTTCGTCGTAAATTCTATCGCTTCCACTATTTCACTGCAGGTTAGTTTTTAATTTTTGAAGATTCTTTCAGAAGTGTTATTGTTGTCATTACGGTTTTTACAAATAAATAAATAAAACTCTGAAAGCTCTATGCAGTGTAATATCGCAAAGACAAACTTGCAGTTTCATAAAAAATGCATTTGCTAAGCAATTAATAAATTATATTTTTAGTACTAAAAAAAATTTAAGTACAATTCAAAAAAATAATTTAATTTTAAAATCTGCATCTTGTCATCTACATTTTTTTGTATGCATGATGGTATAAATTAGTATTGTGTAGCGAAAGTAAGTTACTTAAGCCATTGAGTAATCAAAATTTAATCTTTCATTTTCCAGATTTATGCTACACAACGTGTGTTTTTACTTAACTTCTGTGTACTTTTGCTTTATCTTACTTGGGGATTTTCATACTTAAGCTTCTACATTCTTAGCTTTCGTCATTCGCGAAACTTGTAAGCAGCAGAAAATTGAACCTTGTGTATTTTCCACATAAAGTTTGAATTTAAAAATACTTAATTTGTGTTCACATATCTATGATTTATACTGCTCGAAGCAGAAAAATTTTATCTTCAATTTGAGACTACTTTCAAAAGAATTGTTAGATTAGTTTTTGAGTTATGGCAATTTATCTAATTAACTTTCCTTCTTTCGTGGGATGGGGGATGAATTTTCGGAGTTCAACTTTTTAGTTGCTTCTTTCCCACTGATAAGAGCATTTCCGGCCTTGGGTTTAGATTTGCCACATTCGACTGTCCCCCAGGTGTTAGTTCGGCGATTCTTCTGGCGATTGTAGATTGAATGGTTGAACTGACAGTTAGAAAAGTGTAATATTTTAAAGAGGCGTAAGGCCGGGTTTGATGAAAAGAGTTTTTCATGGTTTTAGCAGGTTTTGGCCGTTTCTGGCATTCTTTCTCAACAAACAGGTGTTGCAGCTAACGTTCGCTCTCGTTTTCGCACGTTTTCAGGGACTAGTGAATGGAGAATTTGTTATTCGTTTTGAAGCGGAGCTTATTGCTCCCTCAGTATGTTGATATGATTACCAGCTAAGATCATGTTATTTGCTGCCGTCAGGTCTTCCTCTGTTATGAGTTTTCAGTAGTACGTTACATCCTTTAAAGGGCAGTTTGGCGCTTCCAATGCTTCTGAGTTATCCTAAAATTAGCTTCGGCTATTGAAAGAAAAAAGAAGACTAAAACTATATGATGAACTCTGAATTCCTGCGGAAAATATCCTCCTACTTTTGTTATTCGTTCATCTACACTTGGCCTGCTGAATTCCTGGAAATCTGATTAATGGCTGCCGTGTTCATGTTTCCAGTTCGGGCGAGCTCTCTTCTGCTAGAATCTTCTACGTAAGCCAAAGTACCGGTAAAAGCTTTTATGATGGCGATCCGTTCCAGTCTGCCAGGAGCTGATGACCCTTTCTGGAGGACTGATGACCCTTCCTGGAGTGCTGTGTCGTCTTCGTTCAGCTAAGTTTCCCTTTTATCATTTCCTTTCTTTTAATGGGTTAATTAAAAAAATAGATTTTCTTAATCGTAACTTTACACGAACTTGTTTGATTTAATTTTTAGAAGGGATCTGCTTATTTTAAAATTGTAAATTATACTGGCTCTATTTTAGAATCATTTTTTTCTTTGTTTTAAAGAATTGGATTGTTGAGAAATTTGAAATTTTGTTTTATTCGGTGAGCATACTGTACTTGATGAGGTTAAAGTAAATTGTAAACTGAAATAGATTTGTTCAAGTTTTTAATACTCTTAACTTACCAAAAAAAAGTGTTCTCTGTTGTAACTCAGTTTAATGAATAATTAGGATGAAAATTTTATAGATTGATTTGAATAGTAGAATTGTTTTATTTTCGGTTTTATTTTGAAGATGAAAAAAAAATATAATTGTTAAGAAAAAAATAATTTTGTTTAAAAAGTTTAAATTATTAAGAAATGAAATAGTTATGTTTGATTAATAGAATAATCGGTAGTTACTCAAATTTGAAGGTGTTTATTTTTATGAAATTACTGAATTGATAAAAAAATGTTTCGCTGTTAATGTTAGAAATTTCTTAGATTATTTTCACTCTCCGGAGAGATGAATGATTTTTTTATTTAATTGATATTGATTCACTCATAATTTGATCTGTTTGGAAAATAAATTCTAAAGTTTTCTTAAACTTTAATATTGATTATTGTGTTTTTGTTATGTTTAAGTTATACATTTTATACAAATGATCTATCTTAGATTCACTTGCATCAAGGTTCATGGGTTATTTAGGTAAACATTTCACAACGCAATGATTTGTTAGATTAGTTCGTTTTGAAGCAAATTGTTAACTTTCTTCTGTGGCGTCTTTCCTAAAAAGCACTACAAAACATTAAGAATGATCAAAGTATTAAAATGTATTTTAGAACTTTAAAACAATGCTGGTGCAGAGATGTTGCTGGATGTGAAAAAAATTGAAATTCATATGGTAGTACAAAATTTTCGTTATTATTATTAGATTTTTTCTGACGTAGAGATTATAGTACGCATAAAAAGCCCAACTGTAAATGTTTCAATTGCAATATTACACACCATAGTAAAATATTGGATTTGTTTCACTAAAGATTCAAAATCATGCTTGTTGCAAAGTGTTACTAAAACGTAGAAGATGAAATTGAATTTTAAATATTTTAGCCTATTACGTTGATACGTAAAAAGTTTTTATTCTGAAGTTCTGCCAGTAGCGTTTTCCAGAAAATAAATAAAATTATATTGTATTCTCGATTATCTGGACTAATGCCGGTGAAGTAGATCACGGATAACTGAAGAACCCGGATGATCCAAATTATCAGTTTTGACGTATGTTGTGTATATTTATTTTTTTAAAAAAAATCATTCAATTTACTTTGTTTTTGACACCTTTTAAATATTTTTCGAATTTCACTGCTTATTTTCGAAACGTTATTTTCGCATTGTTCTTATGGAGTCTAATAGAGTTCCAAGAGAAGTCATTGCTGTCTCAGGACTAATGTAATTTCCAGTATCTTCTTCGCTTCTATTTTCAATATCACTTTCTGCCTTTTCTAATCTTCTGACATTTGAAACGATATCCACATCACTCAAGCAATGAAAGCCCGGCTCAATCGAATCGCCGTTGAATCATTCTTCGATGTTTTCCTGATCGACATTTCCGAAGAATTATACATTTCAATTTTTTTGGCATACGACTTCAGTTATTCAATCTCCTATTTCTATATTAGAAAGAAACGTTTTCTGTGATGGAACCAGTGTTAATGGTTTTACTTTTGACCAAGCTTTGCTACACTGTATATGGCATTCAATGCAGTCAATTTTTTCCGAACTTTATTGTTAAATCATCACCTTCCTTAGTAACAATTATAAGAAAACGAGAACAGCAGCCATTTTACTGATATTACACCTTGGTCCATGGCCTGAATTAACATTTGGCGATATATCTATCATTAGGCCGTCAGTTGCTTTCTATACACTCTCGCGCATAGCATTGAGCAAACGCACGTGGACCGCCAAGCACGGATAATCCACAAACCAGATAGTCCTTATCCGAATAATCGAGATTGCACTGTATTTCTAATTGGAGCTTGATTTTAATTATGGATAAAGGAAACTTTATACTCCCAGAAATGGGAAATATAATCTCAACAGACACAAATGTATAATAGAAAATAAAATAAGCAAAGAAGATGATCATATCGACTAGCTCAGAACAAGCAGCAAATGAGAGTGTGAAATTATAAAGGTAAAGAGGGGACAATTGAAACCAAAAAGTATAATCAAAATTGCAAATGATTATTAAGTCAAATGCGTTGCAGCGTACAACGTGGGTTGCGTTAGCTGGTATACTGCAGCCCTGGGTGATTACGTACCTCAAGTATTTTGAGAAGTTGACAATTTGGCGATTTTTATCATTGATGAAAAACTTAGCGTAATTCAAGAAATCTTTGTATATATATCAATTTTAAAATTTGAGCAGATTTGCTTTCCGGACTATAGCGCACCCCAGATTTGAAAAAGAATCTTATTCTGCATATAATACAGTTTCTCAGAAGCACTTCTAGTAAGTAGCATTTGCCCAGTTTGAAGAGGCTTAGACTAGACGTGGTCGAATGATCAAGTTGTAGATGTGTTTCTTTCGCAGTAAGTTAAGCGAAGTTTTTTACTCAGGACAGCATAGAGTTTGAAGATTACTTTATATGCGAAGTCCATGTGTTGTCCAACGTAATACCAAGGTATTGAAAAAGATTTTCTGAACAACATAAGATTAGTTTTTTAATTTGCCACAAGTCCTAGATATATATATCACATATATAATGCTATAAAACTAGAGGATTAATATTGGTCTTCCATTTCCTGCACCAATTCTAAATGGTGAAAAGGGAAATTTTTTCTTAAAATCTTTTAAGAGACGTCTGAATTTATGTATCAGTCCAGTGTCATCTGCGTAACAGGCTTTGGAGAATTTATCTCCAATTTCAAATAATTCTAAATTACAAACAAATGCGTTTATATTTTATGAAAAACATGCTCCTTTATCAAAAAAATGTCGCATTAGAATTAATGATCAGGCTATTGAAAGACTCTGCTAACAAACATTTTGAACGTTAATAGGGAAATATGTTTAGTAATTACGATGGAAATAAACTTAGCACATTTTAAGTCATGAAGCAGTACGGTGAGATGTAGTTGGTAGAAGAACAGAAATTTTCGCTTCATCAAATGATTTATTTTCTTTCTCTGTTGTTAGAACAGGCAAAGTACTAGTGATTTACTCTTTTATGTTTTGTCCTTGGCAATAGATGGCAGCACTATAATTTTCCTCTTTTCGATTGTCTTGTAAATTGTTCTGTAATTTCGTGGTTTTCCTGTAAATTGGTTGTGCTTTCAGCAAGTGAAACTAAGTAGCTAAGGTATATAAATAAATATTAAAATAAATATTAGCTCTAAAGCGAATGAAGAAAAATTAATATAAAACATAATTTATTTTTAATTAAAAGTATATTAAAACAGCTGCTCAGTTAAAAAATTGCCAATTATTAAATTATAAACTCGTTTGGCTTACTTTTAAATATTTTCTCATAACCTTTTTCTTACCATAACCCTAAAAGGAACGGAAGGTGGGCCATATATTCATAATATTTTCGCCTGTTGGTGCATCACTTGTGTACTGAATACACGCAAATTTATCGAGTGTGGATCTGATTTATCCGCATCAGCATTTTCTCCAAAGCACATAATTTCGTGTATTAAACAAATATGAATAATATCTTAGCATTTAAATTAGCTTTACATACATTAAAATAATAATGTTTCATGAAGTAAATAATATTTATATTATATTTTTAATAATATTTATTTATATTTTTTACGAAATAAATAAAAGGCAAATCTGGTTAATAATATCGGATTCAAATTGATCAGTTGTTTCTGAAATGTAATAATGTATGACTTTTTTTTCAATAAATTGCAGATCTTTGGTAAAGTGCATTTCTTCTCGACCTTCTACAGTACAGAGTTTGATTTCAAAATTTATGAAATCAAAACAGATTTCTCGTACCCAAATATCTTTCGAAAAAAATTTGAAGTGAGAAGCTGCCGACGACTGAGAAGCAGGACAGATGATTATGAAAGAAGCGACATGACATGGAGTTTCAAGGAAAATAATTTCTGCCCCCTGAAAATTATTTAAGAAACCAAAACTGCTCCGAATAAGCCTAGATAAAGTCCCAGAGAGATCTTAAATGGTGATTATGAATTCTGCATGCAGTTGCTGATCTCAGTGTTAAGCAACACAGTGTGGAGCTTGCAGCATCGAGTGAAATATTTATACCTGGAAGGCATTCGTGTACATGCATTTTCGTCCATAAACAGACAGTTAGAGATCTCATTTTGCTCATAAAAAGTCAGTTAGAGATCTCATTTGAAGTTCAATTAGAAATCTCGTTTGAAGTTCAGTTAGAGATCTCATTCTAAGTACGCTAACATCTGGAAGGAACCAGGAATTTTAAATATTCCTAAAATATTCCTACTATAGTTAAACAATAAGATCGTTATAGCAGTACAATTGTGGTATCGTAGGAAGGAATAACGAGCAAGCAAAGAACTCTTTTACATATGTTCGAAAGAATGTTATAAATCTCATAAGCCTTCATAAGATACCTTAAACGAGCATGTGCATCTGACTTTCTTAGCAGACTCTCTCTGTTCATCAATTATTGCATTTATACTGTGCAATACTGGCTTATGAATTTTTCGAAACCAAAGGACAGAATGAATAAAGTGGCCACTCATTTTCTTGATATGAGCCTCTACAGAATTTACTGGACACTTTTCGAAGAGCTGCTTCTCAGCCTAGTGATCATTAGTTGCCTAGCATGTTTTCTACATCTGGGTAATATTACCTCATTATCGTCATTATCAGTATCAGGTGCATGTATACTTATTCTAATTCTTCAAAATCACTCCGATCACTTTGATCTACTGAAGTCTTCACTATTTTTATCCATAAGGGTGTCTATTTCATAGCACGTTGTAGAGACATTAGGCATTTTTTTAAGGCAGGAGAAATGAAAACTGAGCAATACCCTCGCCGGGACTCTAACACGGAACTCTAGAATACTCGCCGAGCGTGCTGACTACTCCACCTGTAAGGCATGCTAAGAACGCGGGAGAAATACCTTTTATATCCTCCTATTAAAGGGCGACTGGGGATTAGGGGACCCAATCGCTATAACCTGGTGGTGAAGAATCATTATCCACCACCTATGTTTTAGTTCGCGCGCCACTGTAGAGATATTAGGTATTTTTTGAAAAGCAGGAGAGACTAAAAACGAGCAATGCCTTCGCTCGTTACTGAGCGGTTTTGGCATGAAAACCTCATAACAAGCAGTACTTCTAGTATTATGACAAAGGATTCAAAAAACAAACAAATATGATATTTGAATCAATCAAAAGGAAAAAGTTTAGAAATTAAAAATTTAGCTCAAAAAATAATCTTATAGTGCTGTTTATTCTATTTGTCTAAGGGAAAATAATTTTGGAAATTAAAATTAAGTTTAAATTCATAGTATTTTTCATTCCAATGCTTCTGATAGAAATTTACAATACAGAATAATTAGAATCCAACATCCAATGTATCATTTAAAACTAATAGTCTACACTGGTGTGCAAAAATTAAGGACGAAGTCGAAAAATTAGCATATCAGCTGAACGAAGAGGCAGAGCGGACAGAAAGACCAATCAGGAGATTAAGTAAGATGATGTACGGATGTACATGCGCAGATATGCAGGTAGACGTAATGGGGGAGTGTCTGAGTAGTATAAAGCATGTTGTCGGTGTAAGATCAGTATTTCTGGCAAAGAGATTGCACGCCGTATAGCAGTTAAAATCACACCGACTTGCTGCCTCAGCGAGAAATGGCGAATAATCAATCTGTTAGACGACATCTGGATGCTTTTACCCGAGGTCGAATCATTGGGAAGTTGGAGAAAGGCCGCAGTGTGACAAGTGTGGCTGCAGAGTTCGGAATTGCTCACAGCATTGTTTCACTAATTTGGAGACAATTTCAAACTAGAGGAACAGTTATCCGGGGGTTTAGTAGTGGTCGTCCACGAGGAACCACACCCGCAGATGACCGGTATATTGCCTTACAGGCCAGAAGAAACAGGCGGCAGACAGCGGGAGAAATCGCAAGACACACGACACAGGCGATTGGACGACCGATATCGCGTTTCCCCGTGGCCAGAAGACTGCATGGTGGTGGTCTGTTTGCACGACGCCCTGTACGGTGTGTACCTCTAACCCCTGCCCATCGGAGAAGGCGTTCTCTGTGGTGCTGGGAACACAGGAATTGGAGAGACAATGAATGGGGACGAGTACTCTTTACAGATGAGAGCAGATTTAGTCTGAGTTGCGATTCTAGACACATACACATCTGGACAGAGCGGGGAACACGCAATAACCCCTTCAACAACATCAAAAGGGACTGTTTTGGAGGTCGCGGTTTTCTCGTTCGAGCAGACATAATGCTTGGTAGCCGGACCGACCTTCATATCTCCCAAGGAGGTTCGTTACCTGGGACTGCTATTGTAACGAGGTTCTTCTTCCTTACATGCGTCTTTTCACAAGGGCTATGGGTCCTCAGTTCCTCTTCATGAACGACAACGCTCCACCTCATCGCACAGTTACTGTCGAAGAGCTGTTGGAGAGTGAAGATATTGAACACATGGATTGGTCGGCAACGTCTCTGGATCTAAATCCCGTCAACCGTGTACGGAACTATCTAGTTCCGTACATGCTTGTTCCGTGGCAGCACGTAACTTATCGCCAGTAACGATTCCGAAACTGCGATTGGTGCTACAAGAGGAACGAGCAGCAGTGTCTCAACAGCTCATTAACAACCACATATCCAGCATGCACAAATGATGTGAAACCTGCCTAGCAGTCAGGGAAGATCATATCCCCTATTAAAGACCGGATGTTTCTTGCTGGACACCCATCACAGGGATGTTTCGGCCTTCAGTCTCATTGCGCTCCATGCTACTTTTTCAATAAAGCTTCTTTTTATCCCTCTGATTTCTCTTTTAGTAAGTGTTGCTTACATTACTCAAGTCCGTACGTATTGGGGATCTTACGGTATTAAATGTGTTGATTTGGATAGCTTTTGTACAAAATTATATTGAAAAAACCGTCTCGTCCTTAATTTTTGCACACCAGTGTATATCTAATCTTTAGAAGTTCTTTTCCTTGCTGTTAATTACGCTTCTCCTGTATGCGCCACGTGCAAGAAATCTTACCGTAAACATCGCCGCCTTTCAAAACGAAAGCCATGTTAATAATAGCAGATGAAGATTTTCATAATGTTTAACATCATTGAATTTATGATATTTATCATCGTTAAGATAATTTATTACCATTATATAACTGTTCATGTTTAATGCAGCTTGCTTCGTCTTGATGAGCAAATAGCTCAATATTTTTACCTCTGAAAGTAACGGAATAATTTAAATGCAATGAAAGCTAGCAACTGGAATTTTCTTCATTAGAAATTTCTTTAAAACCTTCCGATATAAAAATTCTCTTAAAGAGAGATTTTCAATAAATATGTTTATTTCCACTTCTTTTGGTTTATAACTTCATATACGTTGCGCTTATTTTATCAATTTCTTTTGATGATGTATATGCTACTATTTGCAAAACAAAGTCGAGAACGGTTTTCCTGCTATATGAGATCATTTTAATGATGACTTCCTGAAATTTTATATCTCTATTACGTAGTCACATTATAATTAGATAATAAAGAAAAATTGTGTATTATGTTAGCGCAAAAGTGCCGCATAATAGGGAAAAATTTCACACCTTTTTTGTCAACACATCCTTGAGGTTTTAAAGATTACTGTTTATTTCCCTTAAATATTTTCAATATGCAATACTGAGATGCATGAGCATATCTTAATGTACGAAAACGAATTTTGAAACGTAATTCCGACCTTTTACAGTAAATACACTTTACATTAACGAGATAACATAAAAATCTGAATATCATTGTTTTCACTGAAATTCTTCTACAGAAAACCTCTGTGCAGAGAGACAATCAATTTAAATAAATAAACTCTTTCAAATATGCGTTTGGTTAGGTTACTTAATTATGGCAAAGCACACGAGAGCTAGTTACCTAAGAATCATTTCAAAGAAATCATGGATGAAAATGAGATAAATCTAGTTTAATTTTTCCTTAAAATATATCTGTATGAATTGTCAGTGATTTATTACATTGAAACATACAGTCACTGTGAATTTAAAGCAATATATATGTTCACATGAAAATTATATTCTTATTCCGATTGCGGTAACATACAGTGATTTATATTAACAGAAACTTGTATAATTTTGTATTTTGTATTTTTGAATATTACCTTAATAAATTTCGTTATATTCTACCATTGTCCGTAACGAGTACTTAGATAGCTATTTGCAAGATGAATTATGAGGGAAAGCATCTGTGATAGGAAACAAGAGCAGTTAATTCTTATATTACAAGTCCATTCATTCATCTTCTACTTTTTGAAATGGATTTGGAAATCCTTTCTTGTTTTTTATATTTTTTCGTTTACTGTATTTTTGCTTGCAAGTCAAAATGCATAAGTCTAATATTATACTTTCCACCTATCTTTTATTACATTTCTGATTCTTGATTTATCGACCAGTTTAATGTAAATAAATATTATTGTACGTACTTCCAACCAGAGACGTAAACGCGTTTTACGTCAGTAGGCGGCGACTTATTTATTTTCAATAGCCTAAGGTCACAAATGAGGAATTTTGCGAACAAAACAATAAAAATGTGTGTTTAAAATTTCGTTTACATATATTACTGCACGAAGAACTATAAAAATGGCAATATTTGTGTAAAACTTCAGAAGAATTAAAACTAATCGAAAGTCGAGATTTAAATTTGAGTTACTCTTAGAAAGGAACCGGTTCTTACCGTTCCTTTTCCCTTTCGCTGTATTCATAGTTTAGTTATCGAATTGCGAGTCAAAGTATACACTGGTGTGCAAAAATTAAAGACGAGACGGTTTTTTCAATATAACTTTGTACAAAAGCTTTCCAAATCAACACATTTAATACCGTAAGATCCTCAATACGTAAGGACATGAGTAATGTAGTCAGAGTGATAAAAAGAAGCTATATTGAAAAAGTAGCATGCAGCGCAATGCGACTGAAGGCCGAAACTTCCCTGTGATGGGTGTCCAGCAAGAAGCATCCGGTCTTTAATAGGGGATATGATCTCCCCTGACTGCTAGGCAGGTTTCACATCATTTGTGCATGCTGGATATGTGGTTGTTAATGAGCTGTTGAGACACTGCTGCTCGTTCCTCTTGTAGCACCAATCGCAGTTTCGGAATCGTTACTGGCGATAAGTTACGTGCTGCCACGGGTCTCCCTAGTAAGTTCCGTACATGCTTGACGGGATTTAGATCCAGAGACGTTGCCGACCAATCCATGTGTTCAATATCTTCACTCTCCAACAGCTCTTCGACAGTAACTGTGCGATGAGGTGGAGAGTTGTCGTCCATGAAGAGGAACTGAGGACCCATAGCCCTTGTGAAAAGACGCATCTAAGGAAGAAGAACCTCGTTACAATAGCAGTCCCAGGTCACGAACGTCCTTCGGAGATATGAAGGTCGGTCCGGCTACCAAGCATTATGTCTGCTCGAACGAGAACTCTGCGACCTCCAAAACAGTCCCTTTTGATGATGTTGAAGGGGTTATTGCGTGTTCCCCGCTCTGTCCAGATGTGTATGTGTCTAGAATCGCAACTCAGACTAAATCTGCTCTCATCTGTAAAGAGTACTCGTCCCCATTCATTGTCTCTTCAATTCCGGTGTTCCCGGCACCACAGAGAACGCCTTCTCCGATGGGCAGGCGTTAGAGGTACACACCGTACAGGGCGTCGTGCAAACAGACCACCACCGTGCAGTCTTCTGGCCACGGTAAAACGCGATATCGGTCGTCCAGTCGCCTGTGTCGTGTGTCTAGCGATTTCTCCCGCTGTCTGCCGCCTGTTTCTTCTGGCCTGTAAGGCAATATACCGGTCATCTGCGGGTGTGGTTCCTCGTGGACGACCACTACTAAACCCCCGGATAGCTGTTCCTGTAGTTTGAAATTGTCTCCAAAGTCGTGAAACGATGCTGTGAGCAATTCCGAACTCTGCAGCCACACTTGTCACACTGCGGCCTTCCTCCAACTTCCCAATGATTCGACCTCGGGTAAAAGCATCCAGATGTCGTCTAACAGATTGATTATTCGCCATTTCTCGCTGAGGCAGCAACTCGGTGTGATTTTAACTGCTATACGGCGTGCAATCTCTTTGCCAGAAATACTGATCTTACACCGACAACATGCTTTATACTACTCAGACACTCCCCCATTACGTATACCTGCATATTTGCGCATGTGCTACCGTACATCACCTTACTTAATCTCCTGATTGGTCTTTCTGTCCGTTCTGCCTCTTCGTTCAGCTGATATGCTAATTTTTCGACTTCGTCCTTAATTTTTGCACACCAGTGTATATGAAATCCCCTTTATGTAATGTAACTTTGCTTACTGCAATAACTGAGATAAAGGTCTATCCGCATAAATGGAAAATCCAAATATTTGAAGTTCTGTCTTCCTTCTGTGAGTTGAATACACTTTTATTACGGTGTAAGTACGTATTTGTATTATGGAACGACACAAAATATTGCATTTTATACACAAGGCGTGCAAATGGGCACACACACACGGAAAAATACATAAATAAAATAAGAAAGGAGAATTATAGGTACATATATAAAACAGCTGATTAAAGTAATCTGAATTCTTTGGGAAGTTGTAAACTTCTTGTTTAAAAGGGGAATCAACATAACATCACTTTGTCTCTTTAATCTATTTGCAGAAAAAAAAGAGCGATTTTTTTCGTCTAAGCTATATATCACAGCTTATATAAAGAAGAGCAGTGTTAGTAGGGCATGCAGATGCTTTTCTGTTGCTAATGATGAGTTACTTATTTATTGAATATTATAAGAAAGTCTACATGTCACACACATTCGCCTAAATTAAATTTATATGAACTTCTTAAAAATATGACAGTCCTTCCACATATCGGAATTTTAATATTCGGGATAGCTCTTTCTGTGTGATAAATACATATTTACATCAAAGGAAGCGAAAATTATGCTATAATTACGCAAAATAAGTCATAATTTTAACAAAAAAATGTTGCGAACATTATTTTTTCGAAGTTTTCTCCAAACTGATGATTCTACTTAACATCTATCGTCGATACACATACGGATTTTCTTTATCTACAAAAGTGCTTCATTTCTCCAATAACACTTGCCAGAAACGCAAGAAATAATTGTCTTTCGTTTTCTATTCTTATGCATCGACCGGAAGGATACTTTAATGTCTTTTCTCATGCGTGTCGCGAGCTCTAAGAGTTTCACTTTGAAAATTGGCAACTGTACGGCTATATTCATTCATTCGCGTTAGAGCATTAGATGAAGGCCAGACGAACGTCCGCTTTCCTTCGACTCTCCTCAGAAAGAGAATTTCCCTTTCCTTAGATTTCGATAGGGCATTAGCGTGCATTTAAATGGAAAGCAAAATACTCATCAATCAATTTACCTTCAAAATTTGCCTGTAAGGGCAAACATTTCGAACGAACTAGAAACTGACCTTTGCTGTAATCAATTCTTTTTCTAAGTTATTTCTCAATTCCTTTTATTACAATATATACTTTCTTTGGCTTCGTCTTTCACAGAAGTTTTGAAAAACGAAGATTTTCAGTTATTTATTTGTCCGTCAGGAATAGTATACAGCTGTTTGCAAAATCAGCTTTTTGCGTGATGTAATTATGGTAATATCTATTACGATAAGCTGAAATATTACAAAGTCTGACATTACGATGAATTATCAGTCTATGTATCCGTAAATCTCATACAGAAATGATGTACAGATGTTTGAAAATTCAGCTTTTCGCTTGATGTGGTTAAAGGCTATTCTCAAAAAGATTCTTGAAATATTACTAATTCAAACATTGCGGTGAACTAACTATCTGTAGGTCAAGCATACATGACTAACAGGCGAAATATAACTCTCTTTTTAACACTTTTTTTTTTTCAGAAAGCTTATCTAATCAGTGTCATAATCATAGACGAGTAACTGAATAAAAAAGGGTTATTCATCTGTTATCTTCCGATACAATAAACTTGCTGCAATGAAATATCAACAGTGCTGCTATCTAAGTGTAGAAGACACTTCGCCATCTCATGCCTATTTTTGTCTTTGGAAAAATAAGCAGCATAATCTCGAATTGAAAATATTTCAATTATTACACGCTTAATGTTCTTCCCGATGAGAAAAATGAATTCGTAAGATAGAAATTAATTTATTTTTGAATTGTTTGATTTCGCGGAGTTTCATGGCAAGAAAAAGACATATTAGACAGTTGCTTCAGCTTTTCTAATTAACTTTTTTACGGATATTTTCTGGAAGCTTAACGACCGCAGTAATTTTTATTTTGATTCTATATTTACTATTTAGATATAGATAGACCACATTTCTTACAATTGAGAAAATTCTTAGGTTTGCTGTGTTTGAAAAACGTGGCATGGTTTCGTGCTTCTTGCGGCGCAGTTTCGGTGTCTTTATTGTCTGAAAAGCTTTATCAAACTCTAGAAAACTTAATACACATAGGGTTTTTCTCTCAGTTTCACAGCTCATTTTCGAATAACACCTAATATGAGTGAGAAAACTGTTACTTTGGATAATATGAATCCTAATATGAAAAACATGGATTTTGCACTGCTTGGTCCTATGGCTATTCGAGCAAAGGAAATCGAAAACGAACTTACAAAGGTAAGATCCAATGAATAGTTTATTATTCCAAATGTATTCATATAGCTATAATTATATAAATTTTAAATAATTCTATATTATTTCTTATATATCAAGTTGTTCAGTTGTAAATTTCAAAGATAGAACAAAGTTGTGAATTTTTCCTAATTTTAAATGCATACTTACTTTTGTTTCGTAGGAACATGATCCTCGAGCTAACCTCGAGCTAAATTCTTTACTCAAATTATTTGGTAGAGTCCTGATTTAAAATTCTTATTTAGTTCTTTAGTTTATGAATGTCTTACTTTTTCATAAATATTTATTAAAGATATAGAAAATTATATTTTTCAGAAAAAGTCTGCTGACACAATTTTTATCATTTGGTAAATAATTGTAGTAAAAATATTTTAAATTATATTTATGCTTTTAATCAGTATTTTTTCTTTTTCTTTAAAACAATGTTCTGGTACAAAATTTCAGCTTTTATAACGTATTACATTTTCTAGTACATTCGTTGCCATAATTCGCTTTACAGCTGAACAAATATTCGTTAAATCTAGACTTCAATAAGATGTTATTTCTATAAACAAATGAGTCATTAGCAGATTAATTTGTTAATAAAGGAATTTTTAAAATTTTCAATTTCCTTTATATGATTTTTGGGTTCCTTCTTCTCTGTATTATTAACTAAAAGTCCTTCAGACCCTATTAAACTAACAAGCGAGTTATCGCTTTGCCTAAGCAAATACGAAAACGTTCTAGGAAGATTTTAAATAAACACTTTTATTAAACTTGAAATTAAAGAAATCTTGTGCGTACAAGCAGACCTCCACTTTGTGCGTAGTAAAATATGATACTTTTAGAATAGTAAAATATTACTTTTAGAAGAAGAATTTACAATAAAAGTACCTTAGCCTGGAGACTATACAGATTTGGCTTAGTTAAGTTGGCTCAATTTTAATGGCGCGATTTAACATCGGATAGCAAATAGCTAATGCTAACTAAACCCCTATCTCTAAAAACTTAGTTTTTAATATATTTTCAATATCGTTTGCATCTAGGTGAGTACTAAAGGCAAAAGAAGTTTAAAAATAGAAAACATAAAACTTGCTCAGTTTGTAGAGGCATTATCTATTTTTGAAGCAGGAGTATTGAAAAATGAGCAACGCCTTCGCCGGGACTCGAACAACAGACCTCTGGTAGCACTAGCAGTAGTGGGAACAGACCGACCCGCCTAACCAAACAAGTTGGTCACATGGTCATGACTGGCCACGGCCATTTCAACAAAGGAAAAATTGTGTGTAATCATGTGTTAATAATAATTATAAACATAAAAGTGAAGGAAAAGAACAAATAGAAACCCTTAAACAAAAGCAGACACCAAAGACAAAAACAAAAAGAACCGCTAACAACAAACACAAACAATGGTAACAACAAATTAGTAAAATAGACCAAATAGTGATGGCAATAAAAAGCAAAAATCAGTCACTGATTCCCACTACCCGGCGCTTACCGTCAATAATTTTCATCACAGATTTACATAATTGTGCAAAATCTTTATAGCATAAAAATGGATTTTACAATAATCAATATTTTTATTGTTTCTTAAGCTATTGAAGTAGCGACAGACCTCGAGGAAATGCTTAGCATCACCAAACAGACCACATAGCTTACATTTATCGTCGTTCTGTATCTTAAACCTAGCGAAGTATCTCGGGAAACGCCCATGTCCGGTCAGAAACTCGTTAACTTTAAAATCATTGAAGATAATATTCTTTTCCTTAGTCAGTTCTAAGTGTTTCAAATAACGACTTTTCTTTTCAAAAGTATTCCATTGTAACTGCCATTGCTTAAACTAATACGAATAAATAACTTTGGTAGCTATTCTTTTTAACCCTGAACATAGGACGTCCCCGAAACACTCCCTAAGGCTGCCTCTTTTGCGAGCACATCCGCTCTCTCATTACCGAATGTTCCGATATGGGCTTTAACCCAGCCAAACTTAATATTAAAGGATAAGAATAGTTTTTCGTAAAGAACGGACCTCTGTGTGCCCAGCGTGCTGACCACTACACCACGAAGGTAAGCGAACAAGGCGGGAGAAATACCTTATATACTCCCCCTTTTAAAAAGCGACTGGGGATTAGGGGATCCAGTCGCCAAATTCCGGTGGTAGAGAATCATCATCCAGCACCCTTTTAATTCGGGCACCACTTGTAGAGACATTAGTATTTTTGAAGCAGGAGTATTGAAACATGAGCAATGCATTCTCTGGGATTCGAACCTCGGACCTCTGGAATACGCGCCTAGTGTGCTGACACTACACCACGAAGGCATGCGAAGAAGGCCGGAGAAATACCTTATAAGTTAAACTAAAACATCTTATACCTTTCTTTGTAGCAGTGCCTAATTTGTTTTTTGACCCAGTAGCCTGAGGGATTAGACCGTTAAGCATCAGTATAGGTGCCAGTTCCGGTGAACGCGTTGGCTGCATAGATGCTTTCGTGGTTTCTCCATATTTAACAAGTTTGTGAATGAATCTCAATTAAAGCACCCCATCATTTAGGATGATAGCCCTTCTGTGCACTATCTGACTGAGTAAAACATAATTTTTAACTTTTTACTTCAGTTTAATATTAATTATTTGACTTTTAATGAAAGATAATGTTAGTTTAATTTTATATTCATAGAAAACTGATTTTTATGATTATAATTATAATACATTTCAGGGATTAGAATTACTTAAACTAAATCAACATTTTATAGCATTTGCTATGGCTAATTTTTTTACACCTTTTTGTCACATGCTAAGAACTTTAAATATGGGTACTATTAAATTCCTGAGTAGGTGACCCTTGAATTATACAGATCAATATTTTGCGACTCTGTTTATACTCAGAAATTTTCTTAACTTATTTAACACTGGGAAAATGTTCGGAGGTATACTGCAATTTTGAAAAAAAAAAAGCTATGAAATAAACTACGAGGTAGTATTAAAAAATAAGGTAAACCATATATGTTTAAACTGTATTTAGATATTAATCTAGTTCTTTATCATTTGGTTTTACAAAGTACACTAAAAATCTATAATAAAAAGTTAAATATGCTGAGATGTCACACAGCAGATATGACGTTGCATCATTAGCAGTGATGCAAAACAAAGTAAACAAAAGTAGACACGAATCGTATTCTCTTAAAATTTACTAATCTTACCCTACTATTCCCATAATTTCGAAGACACCCTTTGTTATTAATATTGAGGTACCTTCGGAATTGTGTACATGTTTTAAAATCCGTAAAATACTGGTCATCTTCGTCTAAACAGTTCGTTAATAAGCAAATTGAACATTCCTGTTAATTTCTAGATTATTTTTTATCACGTTCAGTCTACTAAAATTTAAATAACTTAGTAAGTCCTATATAAACTAATTCTTATTATACTGAAATTACACTCACGGAGCAAAGAAAGTCCTGAAGAAAAATTTTGAATTGCTTTATTAAAACAGGCTACCAGAGACGGACTCTTGCACTAGCAGCTTGGCCTTTCAGGAATCAGCATCCATACTCCAGAGACCATCCGAGCGGACGCAGCCCCCGCGGTGACCGCCAGGCCATAACGGCACTGCTACCGGGCGTTACCCCGGCCGCAACGTAAATAAACGAAGATGGTGTTCGGTCTGAAATGTCGGTCCCCCAAGGATAGCCACAATTAAAACAGTGGACGTTTTAGTAAAAAGATATTTTCAAGTCTTTTTTTTTTAATATAAATACAGCAGAATATGCAAAAAGAAATTGACGGTAGTCTTCCTGCTACATTTGTTCCAAACGGGGGATTATATGCTTAGGACTAGTTCCTCAGATTGTTATTGTTTCCTAATTTTAAATTTATTCATTAAGTGTTCTTTGTTTTATTTTGCAAGTTATATTATTACTTCAAAGAATGAATATTTAGAAAAATTTGAGGAAAAATAAAATGAAACTGATAGTAATGTATGAATTATTTACCTCATAACATTATTCCCGAATACAAAGTGAAGCAGTTAAAGCTTTATGTAAAATTGGTGAATGATACGAAAAATAACAAACGTAATTCAAAAGTTCAACACTGATGTTTCTCGTAGAAGTAAAATCTATGTATGAGTTAACTAAAGTATTTGAATAATTACTTGGTACAATGTCAGGTTTAAACCGCTGTTTCATAAAACAGAAAGCTTCTCATATATTTCAACATCAGTATTAAAATCTCTCATAATAATCATTGGCATATACTAGTAGACGCCCGAAACAAAGATAAAAATTTTTCATTTTTAAAATTTTTCATAAAACTTTTTCATAAACCGCAGGCTATCACAAACATTGCGAACATGTCAAAATTCATTACCTTTGAATTTTTGGCAAAATATTGTGTACATAATTGATCAATTGTTTTAGTTCACAGGCACCGTTGAAGAATCCGTCCACTATAATCTGGTAAAGGAACACCGAAATTTGACGAATTATTATTGGCAGCAGCAGAAGTTAAAGCCCCTTGATTTATTTAAAAACTGATTATTTCAATCGATTTTATTTTCTTATTGTTTTCATAATATTGCTTGCTGCTTTCTTTCCTTTTCACAGCTAAACATTCCTTCAACAAAGCTTTCTTTAATTTTTCTGCTTGTCTCTTGAGCTGTATTCTTAATACAAGCTTATTTTACAGCGTTTTATAGTTACTTTTTTTAAAAAGGGAAACATTTTGAACAATCCTAAGCCATCAAAAATCCTTATCTAACCGCGCAATAGTTGAAAAACATTTTATTCTGTTTTAATCAGTTATTTGGGGCTCTATGTATTCTATTAGTCAACTCATTTTTGATCATTAAAAGTGGTATTTAAAGCCACTCAGCAAAAATTGAAATGGTGAGTTGATTACCTCAATTCGGAATGCGATTAAACGCGCTTCATCTAATTTTCCCGAAGACCCTGCGCTTTATGTCAGATATAGTAAAAAAAAGGAACTCATAACTACGTAAGCTTCTATACTACTTTAAAATGCAAAATTATTATAGTTTGTTTCCTTGGAATAGGGCCGTCCAAACCGTATAGTGGTGGTTAACGTTGGGATTTGCACCGTTTCTGGGATTCGCACCCGAGTTTATCGGTATGGCTGCCGAAAATCTTCTCAAATGGTTGATAACAGCTGATAAAGTATGGGAGAGTTTACTCTCCAGGGTGTTAACACTCGGTCTATTCCCCAGGGTGTTATCCGCCAAAATAAGGGGGGCAGACTTAACGAAAGGTTCGGCAATACTTAATGTACCTTTCGGAGTGTACAGATCTCGGTCTCACTTATACTTTAGAACAGGCACCTCAGTGTTATTACTCTGCCATCTTGCCTCATAACCATAATAACAAAAGCTAAAAAAAATTGTTTTTTTTGCTTGATTTTTATTCAGTGTACTTCGCTTCGTAGAAAGCACTCTAATGAATGCTGGTTTGAACTGCAGTCTTCAAATAAGGTAGGCAAAATGAGTCCCGTGCGATGATCACGACAAGTGTTACGTTCGTAACTGAGAGATAAAAACAAACCTCTTGATGTCTCTGTTTTAAAGTAACAGCCTACAAGAATATAAAGTTAATCAGACATCGTATCATCTTATCTGACGTTTCGGTTACAATAATCACAGACTCAAGTGATGATTAAAATAAATCTATTTATTAACGCATCAACCTGACAGTCATATAAAGCTGAGCATTAAAAGAGAGGCAAGCCTCCGAAACTAACGAGAAATGCAGAACAAACGAAATTGAGACGAATTTAAAATTTGAAATACAAATTTGCATGTACCTAAATAAACCTTGTATTTTCGAAATGACTAACCAACTTTTGTATTTTCGAAATGAATGCGGATTGCAGAAACTAAAGTTGATATAGCAATGGAGCAACAAAGAAACCTAACTTAGCAAAGTCAAATGTCTCTCAAAAACTCAAGAACTCTACGCTTCAAAATTTGCATTTTGATGGAATTTGACACATGACGCTATAGTAAAGCCAAAATAACAAGTGTTGGAGCTTTTAATTCTTACGAGTTGGTGTTTATGTTTTAAGTTCAATACCAAATGATAAGTCAATATTTGGATAAACAATTCTAAATAACATGGATGTGTAAAGTTTGTGACAACGTGATAAACACAATATATACTGTAAAACTGGTGTTCAATTAAATAGCAAATAGTGACCATGAGCTCCAACAGAATAATTAAATAAATGCGTTGTGTAACATATATTGGGTCCAGTGTTCTAAATTAAAAGTGAAACATTTCAAGAAAGTTAAAATTAAATATAGAATTTATTAAGACATTTCTGAATAATTTACAATTAGTTACATTGGTGGCGGTGTGGAGGAGTTAGAGAAATATTCATACCCATTCCAAACAGTGAAGTTAACATAGGAGATACATTTGACAATGGCAAGGTTACTTGTTACAGTAATCATGGCAGTAGACGTCTACCATTATGGTAGAGAGCCATTGCTTGGTTGCATTTCTATAAGGAGAGAAAAATAAGAAGTGATTAGTTACGAAAAGTTTAAACGTTTGCTTCGCCCTCCATAGTAGCTTTTCTCTCGTCCATTTCTATTTCTTCCGACATCGTTGGTTCTCTGATAACGCTGACGCTTTCAGCTCCGTCTCCTTCCGTCAATGGCTGCGTGTTTGCCTCGTGTCTCTCTCGTGTCAGTCTCATCTCAGTCTTCCGTCTGTCCTCTCTCGTCGCCAGCTCCCAAGCCTTTTTACTCAATCGCCAAGACTGCTCGATTGGCGATTTTAGATGGTAGGAAAACCGCCAACAGCCCGGCAACCCCAGGGGAAAAACACGCAGAAAGGTGAATCCAATGTAGTAAATACTCCAGGACTTGGCGAATAATCGCTGATACACCAAGTTCATTCACCTCTAGCCTCGACGAGGGGTCCCAATCCAGCATGGGAAAAGCCTGCGAGTAAGCAAAACACCCCGTCCCCCCTGAGTTTGCTGCAGGGTTAGTAGTGTAGAAACTAGCCTCTACCGCAGGGTGCCAACGTTACTAATGTTGACAGATGTTTCACAGACTACCGTCTAGCGGGCGAAGAAATCGAAAACAAAGTCATAAATCAATTGGAAAGGCAACGGAAAAGCTTTTGAAAGGATAGGTGTTAATTATTGATCTTACATACAAATTAACTTCAATACTGATAAGTACTTAAATAAAAATATAATAATTACATAGATAATTTTCTTGGGTTTATTTCAACACCAAACACGACCACCATAGTAAGGAAATAAAAATTACTTCAGTTAAAATACAATAATCAAGTATGAAAATTTTTCATATTCTCCACAACACCAAAACGACCACCATAGTCAGAAAATATGGATCCCAAATTTAGCAGAAAAGGGGGCACATTAAAAACTTAAATAAACTTTAAACACCAACTTGTGTAACAAACTTTAAAAAGATTGACCTTAAGCATCAACTTATCAAGAGATTAACATTAACAACCAAGGTTAAGAAAAAAAAATAAGTAAACAGAAATTTAAATAGTTAACCAACCAAAAGTAAAGAAGAAAAAAAATTACTCAAGCAACTTAAAATCAACGTTAACCAAAACTGTCAAGAGAACAAATTAAATGACTACAATTACTTTTCAACAAGCCAAAGAAACTTAAGTTCAACTACAAAAAAAATTAAAAACAAATTAAACTTTAAGTCTGAAGCAACATAAGTTAAATCATTACCTTTAAAACAATTTAAATCACAACTGAAATAAGTAATACATAACACAAGATAACTAAATTAATGAATATAAAAATCTTCTAATGCAATGTTTAATGTTCGTGTTGTCGTTATAATAATGGCGTATATAGTTACTGACTGAAAATGAAAATTCCTTACACGTTTAAGTTCTTTAACCATTTATTTTATGTTAATCCTCTTTCCTATCTACCTCATCCTATCATTTTGCTGCCAGAATGTAAATTTCTAGCTCGCGCGGTATTCAAATTAGGTAGAAAGAAGAAAGTACTTAAACGAAGGTTTTAGAGAGTATAATCAGAAGGCCTGCTGAAGGCCACGTTGCCAATTTAATTTTCTTTGCGATTAGTTATGCGGTTAAGTTATTCTGGCCATCGATGAACAGCTCATAATGCATGTGTTGTTCTGGCCATTAGGCTTGTTACGCCGACCTCAGGTCAGAGCCAGCTTGCACGTTGTTCCAATTGTGCAGCCGTTAGGCTAATTTACTTTTCTTAGTTTTAGTTAATCCATTATCTTTCATTTGAGCCATAATTGTTGGCTTCTGTATGCACGAGTGGTGCCGTCTGTTAACGCTTAACTGAGATAAATAAAAGGGTCCTTTACACCCTTTCCCTGTCTCTGTGGTACTTACAAGACATAGCGGTAATTCGCTTTTAGTTTTAAGAGTTCTCGTACATTTGATATTACCAAAGAATGCGGGACTATATAACTCTTTATTCCTAAGGAATAATATCTGAATATCTTCACTGAATACTAGATGGATTATTTCATGGATTTTTTTTCACTATGCAAAAAAAGGGATAGTTCTTTATCTTCCGTTCTACTGGGACGATTGCAAAATTCAACTTGCGTTTTCCATGTCTCGAAAGCACGACTTAGAATATATATTAGATTTATATATAGCATTGTTCTAATATAGGTATTTTAACATAAAATAGGACTTTTTCTGAAATGGCATCCCAATTTTTTTCCATATTTCGATTCTACGACTCAAATTATGCCGAACTGCCATGCTTTGTAAAAATCGCGCTAGTAGTTTTTAAACAATCAGCTCTCAAAATTTTAGCTCCTCAATGTTAATTGATTTTGGTATATACGTATTTCTTAATACCTCTGTTTTTATTAAACTTCATTCCAAATAAAGTTAAATTTAAGTTCATTCCAAATAAAATGTGCCCATTTTCATGATTTATTTTTAAAATTTGTATTTGTAAATATTTTTTATAAATTTCTCGAAAAACGTTTTGAATTATAACCTATGAAATTTTTAATATAATCTTAAAGTAGAGGTATTTCTAAGCACACCTGCAAAAAATTAGAGCTTTTTATTCAAGTTTTGTAAGACATGCGTGAATTTCCATACTGACGCGCTTTTGAAAATTATCATATTTGTTGTAAGTGATAATAACGCCAAATGTGTTTTGCACACTTTGTTAAAATTGTTTGAAAGTACGAACGATGACTTTTCCTTCGGCTCGTATACAATGAAAAAAAAATCTGGTGTGTACACCACATGACTTCCTTGTTCGGAATATTAAATTATACGCATTTTGCATTTCATTTAAGCTTATTGGATTGAATTAAATCTACTTCATCGATAGAGCATAAACCACAATAGAATAAATGCACTTATTAAAATTTACTATATTTGCTTACTACAGCGACACTCTGGCGCTTCACTTAACAGCGTTACATCTCATTCATTTTATAACTCATCAGAACGCACAAAAAATATATATACCATCTGTAGAATTACTCAATCGTTGCCATATGTTCTATTCAAATACTATAAAAAATCTAAAACAAAAGAAATTAAGCGAAACAGTTTTTCACAGACGATTCAGTATTTCTCATTCAATTAATTCAGTTCTCACTTTGTGACAAGGCAAAAATACTTAAAATTATCTATATTATAAAATTATCTATATCAAAATAATAAAATTATCAAAAATTATCTATATCAAATTTTCAATATTAAAGTTACGAAGCAAATCTTAAACACTTATTTCCTCGAATAAATTCCAGAATGGATTAAGCATGATTTAATTCGCAATAATAAAAGAAGGTGTTATCTTTGTTCTTGCGAAGCTTAGTTTCTCTAGATTAGCATTCTCCTAAGTTTCAAATATAAACAAATATGTCCACCATGAGAAAAAGGATTGGACTTGGCCGCACTTAAACAACTTTTAAATTGTTGATAATTCTAGAAAACTTGCATGCAGATTTACTAAAACCTTAACCTTAACATTAAAATCGGAAGATAACCGGAAGATAAGAACAACATAATTCAACCATTTTTAAAGCAAAAAATGCACAATTTATCAACATATAAGAATAAAAAAAAACTGGGCTCATTGAGCTCATTTATGTACTTTTGGTGTGGCTGATTGCAACTAAAAAGGAGGGGCACATCTGCATGTTAAAGTAGTCCTATATAGAAAATTTCAACCTTCTGAGACTAATTGTTTTTGAGTTATGCGAGATACATATATACATACGTACGCACAGACACCACGAAAAAATCTCTTCAGAATCCATTTTAAATCAGTTTTATAATTTTTGGAGGGGAAAAGGCCTTTATTCTGTTCTTACTTACGAATGTCACTCAAAAACATCTTTAAATTGTATTCGATAGCGGTCAAAATGGATATTTTCGTTGAAATATGAACCCGAAGTTTTTTGCGATTACAATTATTCCTTTTTGCTTCGTACAAGGAAGTAAAAAGGGAAGGAAAAACAGGTTGCTATAAATTAAGAAGTTCACCAAGTGAATTATTCTTAGCGCAAACTCAAAAAAATGCGCCAAGATAAACTTTTGAATTTCTCCGTAAATGTCGCACTAAATTTTGCTAAATTTCATATCTAGGCATAATTTGAGTCGTAGATTCGAAATATAGAAAAAAATTGGCAAGTCATTTCAGAAAACGTCCGATTTATATGTCAAAATACCTATATTAGAACAATGCTATATATAAATCTAATGTATATCCTAAGTCGCGCTCGCGCTATCGACACATGAAAAACGCAGTTTGAATTTCGTCAATCGGCCCAGTAGAACGAGAGAGATAGAATTGTCTCCCCCTTTTTTTTTCTTTCTTTTTTTTTTCCAGTATACATTATACGTTATCATTATCCGTTTATTTGCCATCATTTGGTTCAAAAAATATCTCTAATTATTTGTTAGTAGTTCGTGCTTTCACTGCTTGACAGATTAGTTAAAAGAAATTACATGGGCTGCGATAATTCGCATTTCAGTCTCCTTAATCAGGTTGGCGGCTAACGATTTCGAGTGGCTAGAGTCGATAATAGTAAAGGTGATGTGTTAAACGCATCATCTGACGGCGGAAGATACTGGTGACTAGGATGTGCGAATGAGAAGGTTAAGATAATCTATTAACCAATCACTATTTATATGTATGAAATCACTTCATCTATAGTTCACATGTCTACCTGATACAGATTTTAGCTTTTGGTTGTCATTATACATTTCCAATCTTTTCTGCGCTCTGAAAAATTTTCTCTGGCTACTCATATACATGACAGTAAAGTAAATAACAATAGTGTCCTTTTATATTTTTCATGTTTAAATTTGTAAATACAATGCAGGCCGCTTAATGTGATCGTGGTTGGGATTCGGATATTACTATCAATTTGCCGAAGTCCCGTCCGCTCTTATACGAAAACATGCAAAATATATCGCTTGTTGTGTTCGTTTAAACAATTTCCAAAAACATTATAAACAGTTCATAAGCGAACTTTTGCATTAAAGGTATTATGGACAATTCATAAATAAACTTTTGCATTTTGTTAACTAAAATGCTATGAAAATATGTATTTACATGTTTCTTGATATTTTTATATTAAATAAATTCTATTACTATTTTGAAGGAAATTATTTTTCATCTTTTGATGTTAACATTCCGTAAATGTTACCAAAATAATCGTGGATAAACGAGATCGCATTAAGCGGCACTTGATGTACCATAAAAAGAAAAGTAAATTATATCATTGATTTAATTTTTAATAGGGTGTGAAGAAACCTTTTACTGAGGTTATCAAAACCCACATTGGAGATTGCCATGCTATGGGTCAGAAACCACTGACTTTTCTTCGACAGGTAAAAAAGTACTTCATATTCTGATAGTTTTTAGAAATTGTATTGAAATTAATCACACCAGCCTATTAACTATAACCGTTAAATAAATATGCATGTAGCTTTTGGTGAATGGCAGCTCTTATTTTCTTGTGCTTCGGATGACTGTTTGCTGCACTGATGGGACAACTTCATCATGTAAAGATTGGTAACTTATCAGGACTGAGTGTTCTGTGCATACTCTTTGGAAACATGGTAAAGTCTGTAATAGGGTCCTTATCCTCAAGTCTCAAGTCCTGAACTGGAACAGTGAGCTGATGAAATGTTAGCTTTGTTCTGATGTAGGTACTGTGCTGGAAAATGACAGCACGTGAAAGGGATTTAAAATCCTCTTTTATTAAATCACTATTATTTACACACTTCCCAACTCGGGAGAGATACAGAAAGTAAAAGACCGCACTTGGGCCTAACTTAACAATCAAATAAATTTAAACTAAATTTAAATAGAACTTAAATCAAACTTTGCTCACAGAGCGATTCGCGGAGATTGGCCTCTAACTAAAAGGGTGCGTAGCAAGATATACTAATACTAGCGCACTTCAATTTGTTTCACAATGCAATCACGTAGTAAGCACTATGGCTTATAAATTTAAACTGCTAGCTGGTCAGGCGAACGTTGAGCAGCGTGACCGTGATCTGAGGCAAAGCTCTCACACACCGAGAGGTTTCTACCTCTGGCTTAAATAGTGCTTGGCTGAACTTCAAAAATTAGCATAAGCTAAAAACGCGCGCTTCTTCTGACAGGAAGTTGAAGCAGAGAGGAGATAGAAAAGATTTAAATTAAAATAAACTTGGTTAGTTTAACTAAAACCTTACATACTTCCCGCCAGAATTGCGATAGTTAAACTACTTTGGTCCAAACGGACCATGTTGAAAACTAGCAATTCTAAATAGTCGAAAATTTCACTGTTCTAAACTTAGGCCAACTCTTACAAGGCAATATATGTTTGTGTAAAATACAGACGAAATTTTCTGGAACAACAATCTTCAACATTTTTTTTTTCAAGTCTTATTCTTCAAACAGTCTTACTCCTTCCAGCAAAATCTGGAAGGAAAACAACTTTAGTATGACATAATAACAGAATAATTCTAAGTGGTACAAATCCTTTTTTTTTTTTTCTGTGTAATTTTGCACACACACATTATCATTCAAGCACAATTAAATTCTTCCCCCGTATGCTCTCTCACCGGTGTTGGATGTAAAGCAAACCGCCATTGCGGGTTTTTATGTGTTCGGGGGTGTTCAACTCTTCCACCTACAATCGACTAACATTAGTTAGAACTTGACATACGAGACCTGAAAAAAACGCCCTATAACCAGCTAATCCTAAGGTTCTCACTAGCTTTATGTCTAACACTTTAAGTGTATTTGGTGGAGAGCCTAATTAACACTTGCATTCTAAAATAGTGAATCTTTAACTTTTCATGCATACAAATTCGCAGTTTGCACACAACATTCACATTAATATTGCACTTAACGTGCATTGCTAGCATAATATTATTTGTTACATTTCATAACACATTAACAATTTCATAGCAATCCTGAAATGCAAATAGAGGTTAAATTTCTAAGCTTACAGAAATATAGGTTAAATTTCTAAGCTTACAGCAAGTGCTTCCTATTCCTTTCTCAAGGTACTTTCTTGAAATATCAAATTACATTGAATTAATAGTCTACAGACTAAATCGTGTTTTTCAATTTTCCGAATTTTCATTCTAGACATTTTACAAGTCTTTAGACAAAGCGTCGTACAAAATCATTTAGTTAACATATTCTTTTCAGCAATTCATTGCTTTTACAGAATTAATCTATTTACAAAATTAAGTAATTTTAAATCTTTAAGAATTACAATTTCTTTTAACAAAACATTTTACTTTCCATATGAGAACTTATCGCTCACTTGGCGTAAAAGTCAACCTCGCTTGAGGTAAAATCAGTCCTGCAACTTGCAGTATACTCAAAAATTAACTAAACTTTTGAATACGAAATTGTACTTATCTTATTATGATCGTCCATCCTTTTCTTGGCCCAATCTTTAAAACTTGAGTAAGTTGTGGCCTGGTTCAGTTTCCTCGTTTTTCGTTGTTCTTTCGGAGCCTGCTCGTCTCTTTTTCTTTTGAAATTCCGTCGTTGTATCCTCGGCAATTTCCTTTGTAGAGGAGGTTGCTCCGCTGGACGTTTGGTGGACTGGGCCCTTCTCTCCTGGGCCCTTGCTCGTTGCTTGTCCTGGTTCCTGCTGTATTCGGGAAGTTGATTCTCAGGCTGCAATCGACGTTTCTTGCTTCTCAGGCACCTGTCCGATGATTCCACAGTTCTTTTGGATACATTGGGCTTCCCTTGCCCATTCTGCTTTCTTCTCTTGGTGCGCTCGTAATTCCGTTCGTAGATTTGTTCACCTGCATCGTGAGACTTTCTTTTGAAACCACCTTTTTGGTTCTTATTTCTTTGTTGGGGGGGAGCTTTCTTCTTCTGACATTTCGATGCCGTTGTAGCTGGTTCCTGCTGTTTTTGCTGACGTATATCTTCCTGGCTAGTCGATTGCCTCGGATCCTGAAACGAATCTTTAAATACAGCCATTTTGCTGCGATTATAGAACGGTTTTATTTGGTCCACATTCGCTTTGAGCGTTTGACCATCATTTCTTTTTAATATAACCACTGCCCCCGTAATTTGTTCAATTGTGAACGGGCCTTCAAAACGCGGAAAAAATTTCCCCACCTTTTCCTCTGGGGCATTTGACAAGTTGTGTTTAATCTTCAACACTTCATCTCCCACATTGTACTTGACCTCTCTTCTTTTTAGGTCATAATACAATTTCTGTTTTCTTTGGGCCGTTTCTATATTTCCCGTCGCTTCCCGTATTAACTTTTGTATATCACTCATTTTAAATTCTTCTGCCCTTTCCTGTACAAAGAATAGCTTGTCCAAGGGGGTTAAAATTTTTCGTCCCAGAAACAGTTCAGCGGGTGTTTTTTGTGTAGTATCGTGTTTGGCGGTCCTAAGGGCAAATGCAAATTCATTTATATGGCTATCCCAGGTAGAGTGATAGTTTTTCACATAACTTCGAATTATTTTCACTACATTCCTATTTCCCCGTTCCGCTATGTTTGACTGCGGACGATACGGGACCATCTTTAGATGACGTATGCCCAGTTTTGCACACATTTCCTCAAACATTTTACTAACAAACTGGGGACCATTATCGGAAATAACTTTTAGGGGCGCCCCGTATTTTAAAATATACTTATTTAGAATTGAATCTACTACAATTTCTGCAGACGCGCGTTTTAACGGAATTAACTCTAACCATTTGCTAAAATGATCCACTATAACTAAAAGATATCGGCTTTTGTTAACTTTACTTCGAGAGTAAGGTCCAAGTAAATCGATGTCTATTATTTGATTTGGGAATTCTGATTTAATACTATTTAGGAATCCGGCCGGGCGGAAATTAACATAATTATTTAATTGACATGTTGGGCACGACTGGACATACGCCCTAGTAAACTTTTGCAGTTCTGCAAAGAAAACTACCTCGCGAACTCTCTGAACAGTTTTTCTTATACCTAAATGAGCCGAAATGGCACAATCATGCAACTCTTCTAATACATTCAATCTCATGCTAGCTGGGATAACCGGTCTATATTCATGATTCTCATTAGTCTTTTTCGTATAAAATAACAGTCCGTCAATTAATTCATAATTTACTGCCCTATTTCTTATCGGCACAATATCCGGATGATTGAAATTCTCAGGGTCGGCCAAATAATTGTATACATTTTTGAACTCCGGATCTTTTTTGAGTTCGGCTATTACTGTTTCACGAGAATCTAATACTTTGGATGTTAGCATGGCTATCTTAATTACACTTCCATTTTCATCTAAATTAATTCTGCTTTAAGCATCTGCCACAACATTTTCTTTTCCCGGCGTATGTTTAATTATTAGGTTATATTCCTGTAATTTGAGAGCCCACCTTTTTAATCTGGGTGATAAATTTTTTCCAGAATAGAGTCTAGTGACCGCCGCGTGGTCGGTATATACAGTTACTGGAGAACTTCCAAAGAACACACGAAATTTCTGTACTGATGCTAACACTGCGAGAGTTTCTCTTTCCGTTGCGGAATAGTTTCTCTGGGTTTCATTTAATGTTCGACTGAAAAAGGCCACGGGTTGACCATTTTGGGAAAGCACTGCGCCAATCGCGAAATCTGAAGCGTCCGCTGAAATCTCTAATCCTTTATCCCCTTCTGGAAATTTTAAGACGGGAGCTTGAGTCAATGCGTCTTTCAGTTTTTGAAACGCCAAGTTGGCTTCTGCTGACCACGAAAACCTAGCTTTCTTTCTTTTCAACTTTAGCAGTGGCTCAGCTATTTTTGCAAAGTCTTTAATGAAGGACCGATAGTATAAACACATCCCAAGAAACGACGAAAGTTTCTTCGCTGTTTTAGGAAGAGGATAATTTTTAATAGCTATTATTTTTGATTGATCAGTTTCGATTCCCTTTTGGGAAATTTTAAATCCTAAATAACGTAACTCTTTTGCGGCAAATTTGCATTTGGACGCACTTATCTTTAAGCCAGCTTCATTTAACAATGAAAACACTTTTCTTAAATCTTGTAAGTCTTGTTCTAGATTATTACTCGTAATTATAATATCGTCTAAATATATGAAAGTGCTTTTACCAAGGACTGGTCTTAAGACGATGTCCATACATCTTTGGAACGTTGCCGGCGCGCCGGATAAACCAAAAGGCATTCTAAGAAATGCGTACGTGCCAGATTTAGTTATGAACGCGGTTTTGTGTACGTCTTCGGGTTTTACCCCAATCTGAAAATAGCCACTCGTAAGATCTAACGTAGTCATGTATTTTGTAGACGAAATATTTCGAATTATTTCTTCAATTATCGGCAACGGATATACAGGATATTTTGTAACTGAATTTAACTTGCGATAATCTATAGCAAAACGCCACCGCTTCGGGTGCGTAATCGCGCAATCATTATTTTTCTTACACAGGACAACGGGGCTAGCGTAACTGTTAGAAATTGGTGTGATGATTTTATTTTTTAACATCTCCTTAATATGATATTCGATTATTTCTTCCTTGACCCTGTCATACCTATATGGCTTTTGCCTAACTGGCTGAGCATCCCCCGTGTCAATGTCGTGGTTCACAACCTGTGTGAAACCCGGTACATCACTAAATAAATTCGAAAAATGACTTACCAGTCCTTGGATTTTTTCTTTTTCTTCTGCTGGTAAATGTTGCAAGTCCAGCTGCGGGGGCTTATCATTCTTGCTCTCTATTGTTTTCATATTTAACGTCAACTCTCCCCTTTGAAATCAATTTTTGCTTCTGCCAACGTAAAAAAGTCCACACCTAGAATAATACATGTTTGCAGGTTTCGCACAATATAAAACAGAAGCTTTATCTGCTCGTCGTTGATACGCACGAACAACGGTACTTTTCCTAAACAGGTACACTTTTCTCCTTGGGCTATGACATCCGTGTCTCTTGCACTAAAAATTAAGTAACGGCGAAAGTGCTTTTTGAAGAATCTTTCCGATACAAAGCTGCTTTGAGCTCCTGTATCCAAGAGGGCCGTCGCCGGTATGTTGTTAATGAGAACTTCAATCTTCGGTAAACTCAAATTCTTCACGACCACGGTGTTTAAATTGATTTTGGAAGGGTTTTGCGCTGCTTCGGACTTCTGCACCTTCCTTGAAGAAATCCATCTTAGTTTAAATTCTTCTTATTTTGGTTGCCCTCGGAATCTTTGCTTGTTCTTCTATTGAATTCCCTTCGTTCGCCGCTCGATTTAGGAGACACATCTTTCTTCTGCCATTGCTTCGCCTTATTCCCGTAACTTTGCTATTGCTTTTGCTGGGGTCTTGGCGAACTCCACTGACTTCTTCGCTCAAATTGGCGTCGTCGCTCGTTGTCGGCTGTTCTTCGGCTTTCAAACTGTACTGCGAGCTCAAATAATCTGTCTAATGTCGTTGGATTTCTTAGTTCGATGAAATCTTGAATTTGGGGCAGTAGCCTAGGAAGAATAATTTGAATAATTTCAGGATCCGGGCGACTTTCATACAACAGCTTGAAAACTTGAATTTTTCTCAAAATAAAATTAGACAAATCTTCTATTTTTTCTTGATATCGGCTAAAAAGTTCAGCTTCCAGTCTGGCTCGGTCTTGTACCACAGGAAATGCTTTCACCAAGGAATTCTTTAAATTTTCATACGTATATGTGGGGCTTCCTGGTTCCCCCAAGAGATTCTTTCCAATGCACTTGAACCAACTTAGCGCTAGGAGATTCTTTCCAATGTACTTGAACCAACTTAGCGCTTGGCCCTTTAAAGCGCTGGTAGCAAGAGCGACTTTCTGAAATTCGTGAACTGGATATAGCATGAAGTGGGAGTCTAGCTTCTTCAAGAAATTGATTACGGCTGTCTTGCCGTCAAAACTTGCCGCTGGCTTCATGGCTGCTCTCATGGTTTGTACGATGTAGCCAAATCCTTCTAGGCCAGGAGGTGCTATCTCAGGATTCTGGACAGGTACAGCAGGTATTTTAGGTTCATCTTCTTGTGTTTGAGGCCATCCTCTTCTTTTGGTTCGGGCGCCACTATCAGGACTGAGTGTTCTGTGTATGTTCTTTGGAAACATGGTGAAGTACTTACAAGGGTTCTTCTTCTCAAGCCTCAAGTCCTGAACTGGAACAGGGAGCGGAAAATACGCTATGTTCTGGTGTAGATACTGTATTGGCGAATAACTGTGTAGCATTCATTATTTTAATTAACCAAATTATTTTTAGTTTGAACTTTCCTATCGAATTCTCAAAGTTTCAGTTGCTGCCCGAATTTAGCGCGAGTGAGATATTTATGCAAATCGCATATATCTGTTAGCAGTTAAAAGGCAGGAGTTAACGAGATATACTAATACTAGCGCACTTCAATTTGCTTCACAATGCAATCACGTAGTAAGCACTATGGCTTATAAATTTAAACTGCTAGCTGGTCAGGCGAACGTTGAGCAGACTGACGGTGATCTGAGACTAAAGCTCTCTCACATTGAGAGGTTTCTACCTCTGGTTTAAATAGTACTTCGCTGTACCTCAAATTAGCATAAGCTGAGAACGCGCGCTTCTTCTGACGGGAAGTTGAAACAGAGAGGAGATAGAAAGATTTAAATTAAAATAAAACTTGGTTAGTTTAACTAAAACCTTACAAACTGACTAATTTGCGATTTGTTTAAGTTGCGTATTACTTAGTGAATATAGAACTAAAACGTGTTTTTAGAAATCTATGAGAAGCTGTATTAACAATGCAAAATCACAATGAAGGCACAGAAACAAATATTGAAAGTAAAGTTATTGCCCTCATTAATATGAGGATCGATCCACCTAGCGATAAGAGTATCTCAAGAGTTTGAGAGCATTCTGACCTGTTACTCATTCTGCAGACTAATTTGGTCACGCGTTCTTAATTTCTCGGTTATATTTTACGTTCTCTGATTCCTTTATAGTTGAACGATGTCAGAGACTCAACGGGATCATTGATCAGTCAGCTTCGAGGCTTTGTTGATTCATATGGTGCAGATCGCTAATTTCTCTTTACGGTGGTCGTGTAGTTTACGAAAGAACCGGCTATTTATTCCTCAATTCATGACAGCTGTTTTAGGGTGATTGGTGGTCCTCAGTTTTGCCTTTCTCAGGCTTCCGAGGGTTTCGCATCGGTTCATATTATCGACCTTAGATGTCGCAATGAGCAAACCTCCACTTAAACTTCGAAAGCTCAGAGATACCGAGCCATAAAGCAACAACTACTCCGCAGCTGTCATATGCCTTTGGTGTTGGGCTTAAAATTCTTTTGTAAAATTTACTAACCCTTTTTAATTACAGTTCATTACCTCTTGATTAGGCATATTTCAACAAATTGTTAACGCTTTCTCATTCTTTTATGATGTAATCTTTTTTAACTATTTTCAGGTGTTAACACTATGTACATATCCAGTTTTTATGAAAGATGAACGATTTCCGGATGACGTGAAGAAAAGAGCACGTGATATTCTTAAATTCTGCGGAGGGGAGAGTGTTGGTTTGTATAGTTAAAGAGTAAATTATTTTTTTCTTAATATATGCTAAAAAAAATAATATAAATATGTTCATGTTACTTTTGCTATTATAATAAAATACAACAGAGAGCTCTCTAATCTTTTTAGTTTCCTGTTATATAATCTCCACTATATGACTAATTTCATTTAACTACACATTTGTGTAATATTTTTTTTCGAATGACTTTCAATAATTGCAAAATAATCTGACAAGGATCTGCTTCTTCAAGCCAAATTCTTCTCATATTTACAGTTGGTTGATTCGCTTCGGAACTGATTCAAAGAACCAATTAACTTTACTGAATACATAAGTTTTGATTGCAGAAAATGGAGTGGTAGCTCTTTTACACTTCACGGAGAATCAGTTGGAGGCGTGCCACGAATAGAGAAGTGTTCGTTCACGAATTAATTCCTCTACTGGAACAGCGAAAGCGTGATCGCTGAAAAAAGAACGGAGCTCTTATTGGAAGTGTGCTAGGAAAGTTCGATTCTCATTTTACGAAAGAAAATAATATTTATTCTCTCATGTTAAAAGTGATTTTAATTTTTATCAATACCCAACTTTTCAAAAATTATTTATTCTAGAATTTTACTGTCAATTGTATGTAGAAAAGAGGTTTGGGAGAACTTCAGAACTATACTTGAAAGGAATGATTTCATGCAGTTAAAAAGCGTTTGCTTGCTTTTTCTGCCCCACTATTTATTCGATTCTTTTCGCTCTTGGCTCCAAACTGCCTAACGTTCCCGATCGTACTGCTCGTCCGATTGTTTCGCTTTTAGCTTTCAGTGAGCGAACGATTCTGATCCGATTCCATAAATCAGCAATTTTGTCCATCTTTAAACAAAGTACTCCTGAAAATTCGTAAAGACAATTGTAAAAGCAATATTAATCTAACTCTGAACTTTGCCTAATTTTACAATCTGAACTGCGATGTTTGATTTTAACAGGTAACACGTGTGGCAATTTTTGTGGCAACATTTAAACATATTTGCTAAAGGATCAACTTATAAAGTATTTCATGTTAACTAAACATTTTTTATGAATTGGATCTTTTACCATAACTTTATTTTCCATTAGCCTTCACCAGAATGCAAATAAAGGTAAAAATCATTTAAAGTGAGGGTTTTGAATGTTTTAAATATTCTCAGCAATGCTTGCAAATTTACTTTTCTGTCTCCCAGCTCTGATAGTTAATATTCCTGCGTTAGCCATTTGCTAGCCGAAATTAAAACGGGCCATTAAAATATTCAGCCACCTTAATAAGGACAAACTGAAGCTCCAATTACAATATTTTTAAATTATAAATTGAACTTTATATTATTTTAATAGCTGCCCAGCCGGTATAATGGCTGTAAACACATTAGGTTATTTCGAAGCAGGAGAGATGAAGAATGAGCAATGCCCTCGCCGGGAATCGAATCACGGACCTCTCGGTTCCACATCGAGCATGCTTACCGCTACACCACGAAGGCATGAGAAGAAAGGGGAAGAAATACCTTATATGGTTAGTGACGCTGACAGCCGTACCGATGGGTTCGGATACGAATCCCGGATAAGGCATGGATATTTGTAAGAGTCTGTGTGTCATGGAGACATTCAAAAGACACAGCAAGCCGAAATTTCACCTCTAAAAGGATGGTGATAGGCGAAGAATTTGAGAGAATCTCGGGCTGCCCCCATGTTCTTCTCCCTCGAAATTGAGGTGGAAGCTTAATTTACCAAAATATAAGAATAAAAAAAACTGAGCTCCCGAAGCTGAGTATATATATATATATACTCAGCTTCGTATGCCTTTGATTTGATATGTATGCCTTTGATGCGGCCGATTGCAACCCAAAAAGGAGGTGCGCAACTACATGTTATAGCAAACCTATATACAAAATTTCAATGTTCTGAGGTTACTCGCTTTTGAGTTATGCGAGAAGCATTCATGCATACACACGTAAGTACACACAGACTTCACAAAAAAGGTCTCTTCTGAATCCATTCTAGATCCTTTTTGCAATGTGAAATTTGCTAATACAAACTTGTAACTATCAACATAGTCAATTTGGTGGTTCAGTTTTACATAATAAAAGCTCAGCTTTAAACATAACAAACTTATTTTATTTACAAGATTACTGAAATGTGGTATTAATTTGCCGCTAATTATCAGGGCCGGCTACTCCCTTACAGACATTCTTATTCAAGTTAAGCACATCTCCAATATACAGATTCCAAACTACACTCAAGGAAAACAGGCGGGGTACAGCGCCCTCTATAGGCGTTTCGTAACATGCAACCCGTTTTGGAAGAAAGAATCCTCTGTTCTGTCTTTACATACAGATGGCACTCAAAAACATTGTTGAACTGCATTCGTTAGCGTTCAAAATGAATATTTTCGTTGAAATATGAGATCCGAAAATTTTCGTGATTATAATGCTTACTTTACTTCGTACGAGGAAGTAGAGAAGCTTTAACCTTTTTAGGACTTTGTAGTACTTTGTCAAACGGTGTGCAACTCGCTTGGCAGTCTAATAGGGTTTGAGCGATTTTGAGTCGATAAATACCTATCGCGTTGCCTGCTATTTACAGGATGATTCAAATATAAAACTTATGTGGTAGTGTAGTGTACTTTTCTTCGATTTCCCTTTGTGAAGCTGTTATATGCGAAGTAAATATTCTAACACTGTTGTTGCATTAAAGATTACCTAGTATAACAGTATTTTTTAATTAACCACTGGAGAATCATGTTACGTATATGCAACAAAACAAACCTTTATAATAATCTGCATTATTTTATCAGCAGAATTCTGTGTGTAATATGATGTGCTGTTATTTAATTATATCATAAAAATTTTCTATTCAGTTTCTTTAACCTTCAGTAATTGAGATTTATGAATTATAGGTTCTTACAGTGACAGTGCCGGTATAGAGATAATTAAGAAGCATGTTGCTCAGTACATTGAAAGACGCGATGGAATTCCTACAAACTATTTGGACATTATACTAAGTGCTGGTGCTACTCAAGGTATACAGGCAAGTATTTATTTTATCCCTTAGTTTGGCTGGGTGGTAGCTCGCTTATATTAGAAAAAAATGCTTATAAAAAATCGTTTATAAAGAAAAAAATGCATGTTACGGGAACACAGCAGCTGATCTTACATAGTATCAAAGGAATATAAACCTCTTTCCTCCTATCGTTCCATAACATGAAAGAGAGGGAAAATTTTTTCCTATCTGCATGCGGTATAGCTTATAGCATTAGGTGGAAGTACATGCTTTAGAATTCAGTTGGCACGTTTTATTGTTGCGCTTTAGGCATTCAAATTAAAGTTTAACGAAGTTTTTACTCGAAAAATTGTGTACAGTAAAGTTTCTGATTTCATGCATTTCATGAGTTGATTTAACTCCACTGCTGTCTACTGCGGACAGTTTGAGCAATGTTGTAAAAGAAGAAACAATGTAGTTGATCCACACTCATTTAATCTTTATTATTTGTTTATCTTTAAATTCGTTTAATATCATTGGCAAGTCTTAAAATGTATGTACAACTTTAAAGTTCGATTTATTATCTACTTTTCAAGTCTTCCTCTCTCATTCCCATATGATCCTTGCGATAGCGAGTTTCACGCCTTCGCTTTTTCGATTCCTTAAATAATAGGGGACTTACTACATGAAACAGTGAGAAAAAGTTACTGACAATGTTTATTGTTTGAATGCACAATGCATAGATACTCAGCATGTATTCCAAATACCATAGTCAGAGTACTTATACTATAAAAAATTGACAAATGCATCTAAATGTATATACGCGCAGAAAATAATGGCACACGCTTACAAAATGCAATGCAAAGTACAATGCACTTGAATACATTCGAAAAATAACATGCTGAATAACACACAGAAAACCTGATGTGAATAGCATATTACCTCCTTGTGCGGTCCATTAAATTAAACACACTTTTTGCTGCCCTTTACTGAAACTTATATCCACGGATTGTTCTAACTTAATTAACCAATCCCTCAAGGCAAGTTGAAAATGACATCAAAACTGCAAATTTTGAAATTAAATATCTCGGTCGATTTTTGCCGTACGAGAGTCAAGCATCTTATACGTTTATCGTAATTTTATTTTTTCATAACGCGTACAAAACTTTCCTAAATATAATTTGAGGGACCGGCAGACCATATTAAAAGTTAGGTTTCGTTATTTAGCTGAAATTATTTTTTTTTAATTTTTTGTTGCCAAAATATAAAGATTTCCCTCATATAAAACACTTTCGTAATTGGAAGTATATGACTACGCCAAGCGATTGCGAGAAAAAAGGCCAGGTAAGCACTTTTAAGCATTTATGCTGAATTATTAAGAAAGAGTTGGTTTTGCATATATATATTATATATATATAACGTTCTATGGCTAATTGTTCTTTAATTATGTGAGATATCTACATACAGACGTGAAGACGTAAGAAACGTACGGACGTAAAGAAAAAAAATCTCTTTTGAATCCATTTTAAATCCATTTTTACAATTTGTTTTGAAGATAAAAGTTCTTTACTCTGTGCGACGTACAGACATCTCACGAAGAAAAAAGCCCAAATGGATTCGGTAACACTCTAAATGGGCATTTCCCTTGAAATATGATATCCGAAATGTTTGGCGATTACAATACTTCCAGTATTTCGTACAAGGAAATAAAAAAAATCGGATAAGATATAGTAATAATATTGTCTAACAGTGTATTAATAACAATTTCTGAAAGAAACCTTTTATTTCGTAAGAAATATTATAAATGGTTTAATCTTATGCAAGTGTTTGACAAATCCTGTTCAATAACATCTAAAACTGGGCATGAAAAACATACATGAAAATTATATGATTAAACATTGAATCAATATCTTTATGAGTAGAAAAAATCAATTGAAGTAATAGAATAATATAATCAATCAACATCTACTATAAATATTTAGATTTGGAACTTTTTCAGGCTTTTAAACTTTTCTTTTTTGGAAAGGTCTATTTTTATTTTTCTTTAAAATCTTGCTAAATATTTTTTAGAAAAAATACATATATATTATTAATTTTGCTGATGCTTTATATTTCTAACTCAGTTAAGGAGCTCTTACAAACTCATTTGTTTTTTAGAATGTATTGAGCTTGTTCAAGTGTTTTGATAAAGGAAAACCATCAGGAGTAATGATACCTATACCACAATATCCAGTATACTCTGCTACTATTGCTGAATATGGAATGCATCCTGTAAGTTTTTCATTTTTTTTATTATGCGTAGTTCTGAAGTAGAATGGGATACACCTAAGAACTGTACTTCATCACAAAGGGAGGTGTATTTTAATTAACATGTACAGTCAGGACGCCATAAACATACTTAGCTTGTTAAATATTTTATTCTTCTTCTTTAAAATTAACATTAAACTGAGGGTATGTGTGTTAGTATTATAACAGAACTTTATTGCTAAAATGCATATTATTCACGTTATAAAATGCGAGAATTATCAGTAGTGTAGAAACTTCAAGCTAGAAGACAGAACATCCAGAGATTTCGGGTACACCTAAGACCGTTTTGGTGGAATGCATCTAGGCTACACCTAAGACTGTTTGGAAGTGAATGTCTTTAACGTATACTCACTTCCAAAAAATAAGAACGAAATTGTAAAATGCAAAAACCATCAACAAATACTGCTTTGATTGAGACAAAATTCGGCAGGAAAGTAGCATATATATTTATGCATAAAACAAAATCAATAATTATATACAGAAATGAAAACAATATTAAATTTTTGTAAGTTATCAGATAATGACATACTGGAGACGTAAACATAATTATGTATAAAGTAAAAATAAACAACATAAAATGAAAAAAAGGTCATTAATAGGTTATGTGATCCCCCCCTCATCTGTATACAAAGTTTACGCCTTGTTACCATGCTTTCAATTAGGTGGTCAACCACCGCAGAATTAAGCAATCGCAATTCTTCTTGTAGAGCAGTTTCCAGCTCAATAAGAGTGGCTGGAGGTGGGAAACGTGAAGATACAGCACGGCCGAGAGCATCCCAAAGGTTATCAATGGGATTAAACTCCGGCAAATATGCCGGCCACGCCATGCGCGCAACCCCTTCACTCTCCAGGTAGTCATCGACGATGTCAGCTCTATGGGGACGTGCGTTATCGTCCATTAAAACAAAAGTAGGGCCAACTGCTGCAACGTACAATCTCACAATGGGTTCTAGGACTTCATCTTGATACCGGACAGCCGTCAAAGAACCCCGTTTAAAGATATGCAGGTCGGTGCGGTATCCTAATGAAATCCCTGCCCATACGATAATACTTCCACCTCGGAATGCGTGATGTTCGGTGATGTTTTGGGACTGATTGCTGTTCGTTGTTCACGCCATATCCTTATACGCTTATCATCTGGCTCCAGAGCAAATCTTGACTCATCAGTAAACATGACATTGCCCCAGTCAGACACATTCCAATTGACATGTTCCCGGCACCACTGTAATCGTACCCCTCTTGATTGGACGGATAGAGGAACTCGAGGTACGCGCGCATGAAGTCGACTCATATGTAATCTTCGTACAGTAGCTGCAGATATCTCCTTACCAATGGACGCTATCACCATAGATGTCACACGTGTGGAGGTCGCTCTGCGATTTCGCTTGTCTACAATAGCAATATATCGATCTTCCGCGGGGGTTGTAACCCTTGGGTGACCGGCTACGGGCCTTCGGACAACTGTCTGTATGGTTTGGAACTGTTACCATAAACATGAAATTACAGAATGATGAACGCCGAAGAAAAGAGCAACATCTGTGATCGACTGTCCTGCTTCAATGCGCCCCACAGTACTCCAGCGCTCAGAATCTGCCATTCGTCTTCTCGAAGTCATAGAAACACGCATGTCTTGAAAACAAACTGTGTGTAAGTTTTAAACACCTTCTATCAGCACTTACAATCAACTTCTGTAACCCTTCATAAAGCTGGCTTTTTATAAGACTGCCTTTTTTTGCATATTTCTTCCCATGAAAGTGCGACCTAACATATTTGCATACTTCCATCTACCTCTGCAGCGAATTGCATCCTCTTCAATTCTGACTGGCTTCCAGAAATTAGCATTTTCCTCTCCGTGCTTAACTTTTGGAAGTGAGTGTACATTCCAATGTAACGAACGCTAAAGGAATATGGAAAAAAAAGGAATTAGCAGAGCACAAAATAAAAAATAATTAAATATTTTTGACTTCTTTATTTTGAGGGAGAATCCTTTTTAGGTGGAGAATATATTCTTACGATCTCTTTTAAGAAAGACTCCAACACATTATCATCCAGTTAGTGGCCATGCACTTTACTCCACATATATTCGGCTAAGTATGAATCAAACTTTCCCTCCACATGGTTTGTGCTATTTCTGGAGAAGTGCTTCATGACGGAACAGATAGATTTTGTGGAGTGGGCATACACACCCGTATCAGTACCCTTAACGTGCATACCATGGTTAATGTATAGATGCACAAATCCTCCGTCGGATAGGCGATCGTACACTTTCCGACACATTCGTAGATCCTGGTAACACCCACTCACGAATGGCAGCCAAACTCTCCTCTTTCGTCTATCGTTCAACCACTCTATCCTTTTCTCTTTCACCACCTCCATGCACAAACGTATCCGTAATAGGTTGACCTCTTCAATACTTCACTTTACCAAATTTTGATTCCTCCACTTCTATAATTACTCCAGGTGCTGTAATTTTCGAACTATTCTGTAGCACATAAATCACGTAAATATCTCGACAAAACATAAACCAGTGCACAACCGCATGGCTATGGATCTTCATTTCACTCATAACAAAATCATTCGAACATCTTCCATACTAATATCTCGTTACTCGTAGAACCTAACAATATTCAAATGGCTGTGGAAAAACCAAGAACTTATCTATATACTCCTGTAAACATCATGAGGAATTCCATTCATATCTATCAGTTGTATCATACCTTTCTTGTAATCACATGCTTCCGCCATATTTTGGACATTTCATACGTCGACGCAATTAATCCCTTTGCTTACACACCAATCTAGAACTGCACACTTACCTTTTACTTCCAAAATAACAAAAACGTGAGTAGTGGTTTCGCTCTCCGCAGTCAAATTCATAGCTTCATCCACATATCCGATTTAGATTCGGGAAATAAATACACATTTAAAATTTTAGAAAACAGACTAACCCACATACGTACTATTATTAAAGTAACAACGCTAAATGATTTAAATTAACTAATTTTAAATTTGAAAAAGGCTCAAAGAATACCCTGTGATTTGGACAAAAAACTTGATGAAAGAAGCGCTCGCAAGCCAGAAACAGATTTTACGTTTGTTACCTGAGAACAGTTGGCGATAAAATTAAGGTGATTTGAAGTCTTAACGCCAGACAATAATTTTGTCGCCAAGGCTGTGGGTTAAAGCATATTTCATCTTTGACACTTACCTTCACTGGCTACATTCTTCAACATCTTTGAAACGTTTTCCTTATATATTTGGTCAGTTACTGGTTTTCTAAAAATCCTTTTCCATTGAAATTGTTCTTACTGTTGCCATTTACCATTTCCTGTACTCTGCCTTGCGTGACCATGCGCTGGAAAACCGCTGGTTACACATGCGTTTTCCTGTTAAATCTACCGAGGGCTCCTATTCCTACTCCGTTAACTCCACCATAAATATAAATTAGATGGATTTTTAAATAGTTGACTAAAGTTCGAGAAGAAAGAAAGAGGTTGTGGCAATAGTATAAATGACGTGACTCTCTTATGTTTCCATCCACCTGTACTACACGCTGGTTTCAAGGAGTGCATTTCTGGACTTCGCTATAATATATTTCTTTTTAATAGGCACTTTAAGGCTATTTCAGCCCTTTCGGTTTTCTTCGTAAGTATGATATATACTGCTGCAAAAGATGATCGAATTACCTAATTTGCTAAAGTTTTTTAATCCCTTCTATGTGGTCAAGAAAATGCATGATACGATCATAAATTAGGGGAGATTGTTAGAGCCATGAATCCCTATTAAGAAATTATAATATCTGTTCTTAGATAGCGTTACATTTCAGGAGCCAAATTACTAGGTAATTATTTGTTGCTGTTCCAGATCTTGTAAAGAGCAGTAATTTTCAGTTTGTTATGTTTTTAGTTAAATATGCTATTAAATCTAGGAGAAATAGTACAAATATACCTTTAGTTAGATTTTACTCATATTGTATTCAATTAGTGTTTTGCACTTGTAAATAAGGACAATTTCAATCAGCTGATTAAAGCTTAGGGTGGTTAAACAAATATGCAAAGTAAGTATTTTTTTTTCAAAAGTATTAAAATGCGAGATTCAGATAATTCTGAAACCTCAAAAAAGTAAAGGCATTACAATTTAATTGCATTTTTCAACGAATTAAAAAAGTGGTGAATTACTTTGTTCAAAAGATAAAACAGTATATAAACCTTGAAAGCGATCAATTACTAACAAATTTTCAATCACGTTTTACTGGCATTTCTCCCGAAATCAAATCAGCTACTAGTGTGTAACTGCAAAGGCGGATATCTATATTTATTTCACATGTACAGGCACGGCTGAAGTAAGCCCGACACCTGTGCATCCAAATAAGCATGCTATGTATATCCAGGCCTTGCTAACTGCTAAGTTTCCGCACCGGGGAAGAACATTCCGAAGGGGAGAGGTCCTAAAGTCACCCATTTCTCTTTGCTTACCAGCAACCACTCGACAGGATTTCGGCTTACCTGTATTTTGTGGGTCCCTCTCCCGTAGAGGTACTTATACGCTTACACACGTCCATGCCTTTTTCAGGACTCGAACCCGAGCCGTCCGTAAGGCAGTCAGCGTCCTAACCATTATCCCGTCTGAGATTCATTTCATATGTACAGGGTACTTTAAAAGACTGCATAAAAGGAGCTATTGGCCTCAAAGCCATGGTTTCAGATTTTAAAAAAAATGAAGAAAGTGTTTGGATAACGCTGCAATACGTTTTACTAAAAATATGCAATATTTAATTTTTTGAGCGAAATATTTATGAGTAAGTCATTCCCACCAAAGTAAAAAATGTTTCGGTAACACTTCTATACCTTTTACTAAAAATATGCAGTGTTTAACTTTTGAAAAGAAATTTTTGTTGGTAAATCATTCCTTACTTTATCAAAAATCTTAAAATAACTTCCTATGTAGAAATGGAAACATGTAAAAAATAATAAACGTAAAATCGACCTTCGGGATTGAAAGAACAAAAATACTTTAATTAATGACTCTGTTATGTAGAGATACTGGATTCAAGGTTATTTCCAGTTTTTCTGGATTCCTTGATAGGAAATGTCTAAATCTAAGTAATTATTACGTAAACTATGTTAAAATGCGAATATTTATTCGGGAGTTTAATTCCGAGATGAGGATAAAAGTTATTCGGTATTTTCTAACTCCTTCCAGCATTCCTTTGTTATGTAACGGTAGTACACTTGACGCGAATTCGAGAGGTCCACGTTCGAGTCCCGGCAAGAACATTGCTCATTTTTCATGGCTCCTGCTTCAAAATAACCAAACGGCTCCTAATGACAGAGTATTTATTTGTATGTTTATTGTGACTTTAATGCACTTGACAAATGACTTGGATGCAGGAGGGTACAGCGGACCGACATGTTCGATCGCATCCACAACGCATCATCCAGTGTCTGCGCGTACCTTTCGACGCCGTTTACAGCAGAGATGTCCATTGCTTCGTCTACCCTTCACGCAGAGCCACAGACGTCTCGGCCGCCAATGGTGCGATGAAAGAAGGGTGTGGACGGCAGAATGGAATGAAATTGCCTTTACTGACTGGTCACGCTTCTGTCTGCAACAACACGATGGTCGGATTCGAGTCTGGAGTCACCTTGGAGAGAGGATACTAAACAGCTGCGTTATGCACCGCCACACTAGTCCAAAACGCTTCAACTGATCACTGGTCCTGGACCGGGTATTATGGTATGGGGCGGTATTGGATATCACTCTCGCACTCCTCTAGTACGCATTCCCGGTACTTTAAACAGCCAGCACTACATCTCCGAGGTATTGGAGCCAGTTGTCCTTCCTTACCTTCAGGGCTTGCCCGCAGCCATATTTCAACAGTACAATGCGCGACCACGTAGCACGCATTGTCAAAGGGTTCTTCGTCAATCGCCAGATTGAATTGCTTTCCTGGCCAGCTCGCTCTCCAGATCTTTCGCCGATAGAAAACATGTGGTCCATGGTTGCTGAGCGATTGACCCAGATTACATCCCAAGCTGCCACACCAGATCAACTGTGGCAACGTGTGGAAGCTGCTTGGTCTCCTGTACTCCAAGAACACATCCAAAGTCTCTTTGAATCAATGCCGGAGTGTGTGGCAGCGGTGATATCCAACAATGGCGGCTACTCTGGCTACTGATTCTGGAAGCAACCACACTTCACAGAAGTCTATACATTTAATCATTTGATACTTGGTTAACATATTATCTACTAAATAAATTTTGTTGTGATATCTCTTGTCTTTCTTGGTGTTGCAATTTGGGTGGCCAGCGGTGTGTTTACACTGCTCGACATTGAAAATGCAACACCAAGAAGGAATGATCAGAAAGTGATGAAATTTGAGAAAAAGACAGAGACAGCAAGCAGCAATAAGTGATCTTTGTTTCAAAATGATAGTCAGAATACAGAGCGAGAACGGTGTCGGCTCAGTAGGATGTAGGACCACTGCAGACAGCGATGGGCGAAGAAACACGTCTAGGCAAAGAGTCAATAAGAGTGCGGATGGTGTCCTGAGGGATGGCTCTCCATTCCCTTTCAACCATTTGCCACAGTTCGTCATCTGAACGAGGCAGAGTCTGCAAACGGCGTCCAATCACATCCCACACATGTTCGACTGTGGACAGGTCAGGAGAGTATGGTTGAAAGGGAAGCATCTGCATACTTTGCAGAGCATGTTGGCAGATGCGAGCACTGTGTGGTAGGGTGCTAACTGAAACATTGCATTAGGCAGCCCCTGGAGGTAGGGGATTGCCACCGGCCGCAGTATATTATCCAAGTATCGTTGGGCCGTCATAGTGCCCTGAATACGAACTAGAGGTGACCTGGAATCGTAGGTAATAGCGCTCCAAACCATTATGCGACATTGTCGCGCGGTGGGGTGTTCCATAGTTACTGCCGGATTAGATCTGTCTCCATGTCGACGCCACACACGTATGCGGCGACTGTGACTGGATAAACAGAAGCGTGACTCACCTGAGAACACGAAGTTTCGCCATTCTGTCATCCACATCGCTCCAGTCCGACACCATTCTAAACGCTGGCTTCTATGCTGTGGGGTGTAATGCTTGTTTCGTAATTAAAGTAAACTCCATTGGAACACAGCAAACTTTATTTAATAGATCAATTTCATAACTGCAACATATAAGTCGAAGAAAAGGTAACATCAAAAATTAACAGCCAAAACGTATTCTATCTTTTTTTAAATTAAAAATCATTTTCTTACTTCGTGCGAGAACCACGCGCAGCTCTCGAGTTGGCGTTTCAAACATTGCCATTTATTAACATATATATTTCGAATTCAACTATTTCAAAAGTACAAGATTATTATTGCAACAATATCTAAAGCTGTTACAATCTCTCCCCCAACGGAGAAACTTTTCCGAAGAGAAAAATTCTTGAACGCGACTTCCTCATGAATATTAAAAGAAGGCCAATAAGATTAGAGTTAGAAACCTCACTTTCTGGACAATGCAAATTCATTTCAGAACACTTTGAATTATCTTCTAAAGATTTGATCCCAGTTTCAACAGACACAGCACTAGAAAATGATACAGATGAATCAGCATTTTCTTGAGATTTTGTTGAAGTACATTTATCTGATTCACCAGAAGATTTTTTAATGTCAGAATCGTTTCTAACAATATCATTATCTGAACTAACCACACACATTTTTGTTTCATCATTTGGAACTGAAATGTTCTTGTTCTCAAGAACTTCCTCAGATGATGTCAGCTGCTTATCAGTTATTTTCCGGTCAGACTGCTCGCCGCCAATGTCGGAAGATTTTAAAGGCTCTTCTGCCTCTTCATCAGTTAGTTTAATTTTTCTAGATGTCTGTTCACTACTGTCAGTAGGTTTTACCTCTTGCTCTTTCTCTCTAACAGTCACTACATGTTTTTTTTCTTGTTGCTTATTATTACCATCAACAGAATTTCCACTATTTTCAGATGATTCTGCCTTTACAGTACAACATTCAGAAATTTCTGATGCAGATGCCTCAACTTGAGCAGCATTTTTATCAAAAGATCCCATCACTTCCTTTTCTTTACCATCAGACATTACGTCAGCATTACTGCAAGATTTATTGTTTTGCACAACAGAATGAGTACTATCATCAGCATCTAACACTGTGGAATGGATTTTCTTCGTTTTAATTGATTCTTCAGATGACTTCATCACACATTCTGTTGAATCAACAGCTTTTACTGGTACTTTAGAAACATTTTCACAACAGCTTTTATTGGTACTTTAGAAACATTTTCAACACACTGAGAATTGCTTTTAATGTCCTTTTTCACAGAATTCTGTTCTTTTTGCTTAAGGATATCTATTTTGTTTTTAGTATCTGTTTCACAATTCTGATTCGTTATCTCAGATTTTGTACAGATGCCTTCACAATTTAGTTCAGGAGCACTGATTTCATGCTTATCCTTTTGAGTACATACAGGACTACAGTTTATGTTAGATTTTAATAATGTATCTGTTACTTCACATTCAGCAGCACTTTTGATGTCAGTGGACACTTGTGCACCACTAAAATTATACTTACTCAAATTATCAAAACATGTACCACTAAATGAAGGCTTTTCGTTGGCATTTATATTTTAACAAGAATTAGAGTCCAGTTTTGATTTTTTATCATGAGTTACAGATTGAATAACACTATTCTGAAGACCAGCTGTGGGGTTATTATCACACATGTTCTGTAAGGCTTGCAAATGGGAGAAGCCTGAAACTTGTGATGGTCTGTCATCATGCTTGTAAGGTATATCTTCATATTGGTTTAATAATTTACTGTTTTTAGCTTCAAATATCACTGACTTCCTAGCATGTTCATAACTTCCTTTAACAGAATCATCTTTCACCATAGATAAATGTTTCTTTTTAAATGGCCGTGGTACTTGAGGATTAATGTTCATACTAGAGTTTTCTACATTAGAGCATTTGTCAGAGAGAGGATTTTCTACAACACTTTCTGGATGAATACTTCTCAGAGAATCACTTCTTTTGGAATCAGGAAGTAATGAATTTTTACTATCAAGAGGAAGAGGCCCAGTACTAGAATGATTATTAGTCACTGATGCACTTTGTTTGATTCCATCAGAAGTCCGACAAGATATGCTCAAGTCCATTGGTACTTCATCATTGCAACTACTTTGGTCAATATTTGAATGAAATCCATCCCTGCATTTTAAAAGATTAGACTTTTCTGAAACATTGCACAAAACATCAACTTCATGATTCACAGCAACAGAACGGTCTGGATCTACATGCTCTTTATTACTTGGTAATAAATCATTGGAAATTAAACTACATTCAGATTGAACAGCAGCTAGTTTCTTTTTTTTATTGCTCCATTTCTCATACAATTTTATTTTCCCAACTTTGAATTTGCTTTCTTTTTCTCTTTTCGTTTGAGCTCTAGTAGTCACAGCATTAACCTGGTGAGAGTGATTTTCAGGTTCTTTTTTTTCATTCAGTAGTGCAGCAGTTCGGTTGCCTAATAAATACCTTCCTTTGTCGAGTTCGTTTCCAATAATGGCAGCCTTGGTTATTACATGTCCGAGATCGCAGTTTAGTTCGACTTCAGCCAAGGGTAAACAGGTTGGATTTAAATCTAATGGTTGTTGCACCCACACTTTTTCACCTGTCAGCATTTCTGGCGTGATGTATTTACGACAAACTATATCAATACTAGCACCTGAATCTCTTAATATAGGAATTTTGTAGCCATTTACGTATCCAATACTAGTATAAGGTAACAGAAATTCATCGTCCGGTCTTGAACTAATTCTGTTTAGATTAGCAGAAGATTCAGTACTATTCTTAAGTTTTGGACACTGAGGTCTTAGATGCTGATAGGACCCACAGTGGTAACATTGCAGTGACTTTCGTTTTTCATATTTATCATCTGGACGTTGACTACTAGGTTGATAGATCTTGCTTCCCGAATTAAACTTTCAAGGCCATTTATTTTCAGCATTATTTTTATCATCGGAATTTGTTTTACTTTGAGTTTTTGGAATGTATTTCCCTTTCCGCCGATCGGCTGCAAGATGTTTTTGGAAGTTCCCACGAACGTTTTCGTAGGCATCAAGTTTTTCGGCTAATTTCTTGGACGAAATCATTTCTACCCATTCTTCAAGAAAATGATCTCGAATTTCAGGAGGGACTCAACGCTTAAGCTGATCAATCACCATCAAGTCCAACAACTGTTCAAAACTCTCAACGCCCAAGCCAATTACCCATTCCTTGCAATAATTTTCTAATTCATAGCTGAAATCCCCCCATGTTGATTCGGTACTTTTTTGATGCTTCATGAATTTCTGCCTAAACCTTTCAGGACTTAATTTAAAACGCTTTAGCAATAAAATCTTCACATGTTCATAATCTTTAGCTTAAATAGAGGGTTCTCTAGCTATTATTTGTGTTACTTCGTAAGGAAGTAGTCCTAGCAAATGAGATACAAATTCTTCTTTATCAATTTGAGCCCATTCTGCTTGCCTTTCAAACAGTGATAAATATAGACTGATATCTCCTTCTTTGTCGTCAAATTTCTGCATCAGATGTCGCAATTCCGTTTTCGCCCGGACCTGTCCGGTGGTTTGAGACTTTATCTCAGCTTCAAGTTTTAATCTCTCTAAATCATATTGTTCTTTCCTTCTTCGTTCCTCTACTTCTTCCTGTCTCCTACGTTCCTCTACTTCTTCCTGTCTCCTACGTTCCTGTACTTCTTCCTGTCTCCTACGTTCCTCTACTTCTTCCTGTCTTCTACGTTCCTCTACTTCCTGTCTCCTACGTTCCTCTTCCTGTCTCCTACGTTCCTCTTCCTGTCTCCTACGTTCCTCTCTTTCTTCCCTCTCTTTTCGGTCCTCTATTATCGTGTTTAAGACTTCTTTGACGAATACTTCGTCATAATCTCTGCTCTCAATAATTTTCTGTTTCAGATCAACTATTTTCAAATCAGCAGTCACCTGAACACCTAGTTCAGTTGCGAGATTCTGCAAATCCTCCTTACGAGCTCTTCCTAAGAAAGACATTTTTTTCTACTTCTTAAGTTTACGAACACCCTGTTCTTTACGCTTCCTCAAAATAGCTCAACTTAATTGCAATAAATAAATAAAGTGCTCTGGCAACAAGGAATTAAATGCACTTGTTTAAATGCTCAGAATAAGCAATACCACATTTATTCCGAACAACCTATGACTGTTACCTTCAGTTGATATGCAGTGATGCACCATAAAATAACATACAATAATTTACGACTCAAATATATATGTAAAAATGCAAGATAAACTTGAGTATTAAAGTTCAATGATGAACACTTCAAACTATCGAAGTCCAATGATGGACACTTCAAACTAAGTCCAATGATGGACACTTCAGACTAAGTCCGATGATGGACACTTCAAACTAAGTCCAATGATGGACACTTCAAACTAAGTAAGGAATAGTAAACTGAGTTTAGAACACAGAAAACTTTTGCACAGTTATACTAAAATTTGCAACGATGCAAAACACATTTTCGTATGCTTTTCTGCAGTGTTTAAAATCAAAATTCGTTCAAATAACTTTATAATATCGTTTGAAATTGGGAATAAAGAAATGCTATACCTTGCTTTCCAGGAGATGTGCCTTCATTTCAAAAGCACGCACGATTATTCTATCTCGCCGGTGCCTCCAAAAATAATTAAGACTGTAATGCTTGTTTCGTAATTAAAGCAAACTCCATTGGAACACAGCAAACTTTATTTAATAGATCAATTTCATAACTGCAACATATAAGTCGAAGAAAAGGTAACATCAAAAAATAACAGCCAAAACGTATTCTATCTTTTTTTAAATTAAAAATCATTTTCTTACTTCGTGCGAGAACCACGCGCAGCTCTCGAGTTGGCGTTTCAAACATTGCCATTTATTAACATATGTATTTCGAATTCAACTATTTCAAAAGTACAAGATTATTATTGCAACAATATCTAAAGCTGTTACAAGGGTCAATGGCAGTCTTCTTAACGGAGGCCGTAAATGCAGGCCACGTTCAACCAATCGACGGGAAATGGTTCTCGTCGACACGGGAACATCCAGGGTATCTTGCACATGCTGCAGAATCGCGGTACAAGCGACTTGCGAGATCGCCACAGCTTGTCGGTGGATGCGTCGATCCACGCATCCTGACGTCACACTGGCTGCACCTGCACCCCTCCTTCTTCCCACATTCCCTTGTTCCAACCATGTTCGCCATAGCCGATGAACCGTGCTCGCATCCATGTGGGTATCAGCTGCGATTTGACGTAAGGACCAACCCGCCCTTCTCAGTCCGATCACCATACCCCTCGTAAAATCGTCTATCTGTTGGAAGTATCTTCGTTGACCGCGACCTGGCATTCTCTCCTATTATACGTATCCTCCGGGAAAAAAACCAACTTTCTTCGATAATTCGTCCGGCAGAAATAACGACACGAATATTGCCCATTCTGCACGTTCCTTCCCTTATCTCTTACTTCACGTGCGTCGGAGAGCTGCACGTTTCACATCATTCACATAACTCACTGACGTGCGTCTACTCTAAAATTTGCATAAATAACTGACCATTCCTTCTTGGTGTTGCATTTTCAATGTCGAGCAGTGTATTAGGAAGTAAAATTAAAAATTTTGTGTGTCCATCACCTTTTTTTTTTCGCGATTATTCCGGACCAAAAGATTGGCTGCACAACAAATAAATAATATTCAACAGATGAAAAGAAACGTATAGTGGTAGAATGAAAATCGTACTGTCAGACATTAAAAGTTTTCTAACTTTAACATTTCTAGAAATGGAGAACTGAAATTAACGCATTTATATTCATGTTTTCCTGACATAAATAGAAAATTTTAGAAACTTACGTCCAAAAATGTATTGCTACTTGTACGCGCTCCGCAAAAATTCTCCTTAATGATTTCGAGTGGTAATTTCTATTATTATTTCTTCGGCACTCTTTTTCAGGGGTCGGAGAGGACTGATTTAATTATAATATTAATTTTTCTCATTATCACTTTATAATGCTAGGTGTGTGTAAAACTTCAAATAAGTACTCAAGCGATATTTAGTCATTCATTATTTTTCAAATAACTTGTGTAACTTGACGCATAGTTCTAATGCAAATCAGCATAGTTTCATTTATCCCATCAAGTCAATACCGAATATCCGTCATTTATATTTTGTACTTTCTTTTCTTCCCTTATATACAAATGCTAGTATACGCTGATGTTCATCAAAATAGTATGCCAATATTTTGTAATTGTGTTCACCTAAATGAGACTATTCATTAAATCTTTTCCAAACCTACTGGTTTTCCTTCAAACAGTATTTTAGAATAATATTTTTTAGGATTTTAGTTTCATAAGTAAGTTGTCGGATGTAACTTTCTTCTCTTGAAAGGGAAACAATTTCTTCAGAATAATTTCTTTAATATATTCTTAATCGAGATCCCATTACATGAATATATACAACAAAACTCAAGAGAGTTCGCAGATTGAATGGTAAAGACTGAAGACACACAATTATATTGATAAATCTTATAAAATTATTAGATTCTAGAGAATCCAGAAGTACAGAACACGGCACTGCATCGATACAAAAAATATGCAGGTCAGGTAAATTACAAGTGTGTGGAGCACCAAAAGAACATCATACACAAAACTGGTAAAGCCTGGGCATTCTAACCATGTGGCCCCTTCAGGGGTCTCCAGCTGGCTGTTTAGTCATAATTTTAAACATCTTACAAAAACGCTTATAAGGAATTTACCAAATGGGTTACAGGAAGCTTACAAGAAGATTACAAAGAAGGTTACTAAGATTACAAGAAGATTATAAAGGTTACAAGAAGTTTACAAAACTCTTACACGAAGTTTGTCATAGAATCACTGAAGGCACATGAGAACAGGTCTTGCACATTGAGGTTTTGTACAAAAAATATGCATTATATATTATTAATACCGAAACACGTATACAATATACGTATACATTAATACAAAAATGCATTTTTACAGGAAGCGATAGGAAAGCTCCATTCCTCCTCGGGTTGCCCTAGGTAAAGTTCAGTTTTCTAGATTCTAGACATCCTAAACTCAAAAATTAAACGTATTATATGTTTTTTGCTTCTTTTTGGGGGGATGAATAATGCGGCAAAGGACATGCATTTTATAAAAAAGAAAATTATATGTGTCGCAGCTTACATAAACGTCACTCCTACTATTTCACGGCTTAGTGATTGAGCGGATAAGACTTCTTCTCACTAGTCATTCTACCCAGTTTCCAATTATGAAACTGAGACTGAAAGCACGAGCATTCTCATAGATTCCACACTCTGTAACATGAATATGAGCCAATTTCCTTAAAACGTCCTCCACGAAGTCATCTCTCAATAGACAGATAATCTTTTGCCTTAGTAGAGTATTCTTGTTTTAAGTAACTTTTAATTTAGCTAAGGAATTCTATGAGTAGTAAGTTCCGAAGTATTTCATCATATGCGAAGTTTTTAATTTAAAAGTCATTTTGACTGACTCCATTATTGCAACGTTTTGTGGTTTTATACTGTTTTCGATGTTCTTAGGATTAAATGCATTCGTTCGAGATTTTCCGTCCTGAACTGTATAAGCTTTCAATGCATTACTTTATGTTAATGTTTCATTTTTGTTTGAAATTTTAAAATGTAGCGGATAATCAGTTCTTTTGTTTTGATCTTTGGCAGATATATTATTATCTGGATGAAGATAATACTTGGGCTTTAAACATTAAAGAGTTGAAACATGCCGTTGCGGAATCGAGAAATGTGTGTCAGCCTAGAGTTTTAGTTGTCATCAATCCTGGAAATCCAACTGGTAAGAGATACAAAACTTAATTTCTATTTATAACATCTTAAACCAAAGGGTGAGACTTAGTGTCATGATCCTAGACCAATTCATCTCTTCTGGTTCGTTTTCATCCTCTTATGAATGTTATTGGTCGACTCTTTTCACAAAAAATAAATTGGCACACTTATGCAGGTTTAACAATATCATGAATTCTATTTTATTAAAGTATATGTATTACCTTTTCACAAAGTATTTTTTTCACAATTACATTAAATGCACAACTATTACATTTCGCCTTTTAGTTCTTAATAATAACATATCAAACTTAAAACTTGGAATACAAAAATAAAAAAAATAAAAATGTTTCACACGAGCTTCCGTCCTTCTCGCATCAAGAACGTTTCTTCTTCTCGTAGCCAGATTTTGTTTTCTCTCCGCTTTCAGATAAACAGTTCTTTTTTCCCACGAGCAGGCCGTTGGCTTAACTGTTCTTCCATCAGGGCTTGGTTGGTAGCTTCCTCTTACCGAGCATGAGCATGACACGCCCCTGCCCAGAATGAAATTTGCCCTTTCTTTAGGACGTATTTCTTTAATCAATATCCAAGCAAATTTTCTGTACACTACTTTTACACAATACAAATCTCGTACAATATTAAATAAAACAAAGCAGAACAAACAATATAAGATACAATCATACAGAAAGCAAAGAAAAAAAACAAATTATATTACTCATATTATATCTGATCCAGACGTGAGAGTGCATCAGCACTTTGGTGCTGCATCCCTGGCCTATGACTAATTCGAAAGTTCCATTTCTGCAATGCCAAAGCCCACCTCGTCAATTTTGGACTTCGAGGAGTAGTTTCGTTCAAATATCTGAGAGGATTGTGATCCGTTATAATTTCTACCTGAGCCCCATAGATCCATTTATCAAATTTATTCAGGCCAAATAAGACTGCCCAAGCTTCCTTCTCAATGCTTGCCCAATTTTTCTGAGTTTGAGAAAGCTTTTGGCTTGCAAATGCAATAGGACAATAGCTACCACTCTCGTCTCTCTGGGTTAAATAGCAGCCTACCGCCAAATTGGATGCATCACAATGGATCTGAAATGGCTTTCCAATATTTGTTGTGGCCAGAGATGTCGCTTGGCACAAAGTATCCTTTAATTTGTTAAAAGCATTCTGTTCCAACTCCCCCATAGAACAATATTGGCATGCCTTTTCTTAGTCAGCTCTGTCAACGGTGCCGATATTTCTGCATAATTAGGAATATAAGATCGATAAAATCCCATTAATCCTAAAACCGATCTCACATCTTTTTTTGTGACTGGCCTGACGAGTTTTCTAATTGCTTTGACCCTTTCTTCATCAGGACCGTGCTTGCCTCCTCCAATTATATGCCCCAAATATTTGATTTTTTTAGCTGCAAAAGCACATTGGTCTAAACGTACAGAAAATCCTAATTTTTCTAAGGGAAATGCGTTTCAAGTGTTCCTCAAATGTTTTCGAGAAAATCACCAAATCATCTATATACGCCTGAGCATAATCACTATGACTCTGTAAAGCACGATTCATTTCCCTCTGGAATGTCCTCGAGGCTCCTGATAAACCGAAAGGCATTGTTCTCCACTGGTACACTCCATTAGATGTCGCAAATGCAGTCAAGGGTTTGCTGCTTTCATCCATTCGGATTTGCCAATACCCTTTTCGAAGGTCGATGCTTG
>KK119007.1:4398-16117 GCA_000611955.2 Stegodyphus mimosarum
TAGTTGAATTATGTAATCATAATACACCAACTAGATGAGTGTAGTTGAATAAGAGCAATAATGATGAATGCAGACGATGGCATGCAATTATGTCATTACTATTGTAAAATGATTACTCTTTTTTATCACTTTTAACGCACATAAATACACTATAGTTTAGTAGTAATTCGACGAGTATTTTATGCCATTAGTGATGCTTATCCCACATGTGAGTGCTGTCATGTGTTAAGTGCATTTAAGTGAGCTAGCCATGAGACATGTTGATATACAACTATGTTACATATAACAAAACATTACTTTGCTAAACAATGGACTGCAGATGCTGTTACAAAAATGGTAACAAATCTGACATGGAATTTCTTTTACAGTGGGGACTAGCTATTTTAGGCTTTTGCTACCCAGGAAAACCACCAGGCTGCTTAAATTAAGGCCAGAAGCAGTGGTCATTGTATGATGGAGGCACCTAATGGGCGGCCACTGTTATCTCCGATGAAGGACAGACAATTTCACAGCCATGCCTTCTGCAGGATTTAAACCTGGGCCCTTCAGTACAGCAGTCAGAGTCACTCAACCACTTTCCTGTCTGGGCCTGATATGGAATTATTTTGACACTGTGTTGCCATGAAGGTGGTACAAAAGACAATAAAGGATGTCTGGGTTATCATAGGGCATAATACCTCAGACACTCAACTCAGTTTTGAAGAATAAATTAGTAGTAAAGACTATTGGTTTATTCTGATATTTCACAATGAAGACATGGCCTTTAATATTATTTTCTATTCCTATTAATGGGCTCATCTGTTTGATATATGTACATATATGTAAGCTACTATGAACAGCGTTTTATCCCTGCAAGACTAGTTGGGTACTATCCCATGCTGATAAGGACAATAACCATTGCTAACTTTGCTTACTGATCATTAGTAGGTGATGGAATTACCTCTTGGAATATGCTGCTTAAATTAACTCATAATGACATAACGACAGCATTGCTGAAGTCATCTCTAACTCAGAACATATCTGGATATATCTGAACCTGTAGATGATGATGTCATATGGCCAAATATAATGAGAAGCAACATAATTAGTGTTCTTCTATTGTGATGTTATACTCCCTTACCATCTACTGAACACATCACTAGAGCTTCACTGCCATCAAATGAAGTTAGATTACCATGCCACTTTGATTTAGGTTATGAGCACCAGGTTAGTCACACCAATCAGCATCTTTCATCCCATTTACATACCCTCTATCTCTACACCTTATATGTCTTCTTACACATTCCCAAATTTAGTTTCAGAGATTTCTGCTATCCATAATGAGCACTATCATAATTCATACAACAATAATTTGCTGTCACAATTGGTCAGTGCACATGATGCTTATTCTCGACATACCTTCTTTAAAGTGCATTTTTCATGTATTGTGGCTGACACTGTTTGGTAATTAGCCTTGACATTTTTTAATCATTTGCATATTGATATTGCAGTATTTATATGCAGAATTTTATTCAGACCAAAAGGCTGTTTTTGTATTTAAACAGTCTACTTGTATATGCTAGAAAATGACTCAGCAATAAAATTGGTTTTTCAATAGAATCTCCACCCCCCTCGTTCAATAATTGTATTTCCCTTTATATTTTATTTATTTTTTTTATAAATTTAATTTTTATTAAATGACAACAGGAGAATGATTTTTTAAAAGAGAGCTTAAATACTTTAAAGACAGTTTTTTCATTTGAAATATTATTTCCAACTAATAACTTGTGGCAACAATCCATACTATTAAAATTTGTGCCCATCTGTTTGTTTGTTTGTGGCATTATCTCTTTCAGAACAGAGGGAGTTGAGCTTCGAAAGAGGTGCAACTGGATTCTAAAACTTCATGGGAAGCCATTTCGACCATTCCCATCTGCGTACGATTTTAATCAGCCAAGATATTAATTGAAAATGCAGAAAAACACTAATTTTTGTCCTCATTTTTTCGAGTGGCAACAGTTTTGTGCATTGGAGATGAAAATCTGCTTTATTTCGAAAAGTGTTGCCACTGCTTCCTTTCAAATGGCAGAGTTTATTAATAAAAAACTTCTAAGTTTTAAAAAATATGAAAAAAATAGCATTCCCAAATATTAAATACATTATTTCCAATTTCAAAAATTCGTGGGAAGTGATTTCGACCATTATCATCTTTGAAAGATTTTAATCAGCCGAGATATTAATTAAAATACTCTGAAAATGATCATTTTTGTACTATACCATCTCTTTTGCACATTCTTTTCATATTTAACAATTTACATTGATTTGGGGTTTTGAACTTGTGCACAAAGTACAATTGTAAAGTTTAAATAAGTAATCATCCGTGGCCAAGAAAAAAAATGACTCCATTTTACATTAATACTTATGAGAACTGCTTCAGTTTATGAACGATCTTCAAAAACCAATTAAGTTTGTGAACTTGGGTTTTACTGTGTTCTAATAGTTCAAGTAAAAGGCATACTTAAAACTTACTTTTTTGGGGCTAGGCTCAGTTTTGCTGCTTTTCGGATAAGGCGCTGCACTGAGATCTGTTTTGCTGCTCTTCTGATAAGACACAGGGCCAGTATCTGCCTTATTACTCTTCTGGAAGGGTGCTGGACTTGCTTCTGTTTTGTTACTTTTTTGAAAAGATACTCTACTTTCTGAATCTATTTTATTAGGTGCGAATTTACTAATGCTGTCCCTTATCCCAAGCTTCTTCCTGGGTGTGTTTGCTTCAGTTTCAAATGCTATAGTAAATGCTGTAGCAGCAGGAGATGAATGAGCTGAACCGGTATCACGATCCTCTCCTGTAGTAGTACCATAGTTAGGAGGAGCAGAACATGAAGAAGTTTCGCTCCTTTGACTATAATCTAGATTTTAAAATTGAATGATTTTATTTTATTAAGCAGTTTCATTAAACAAAGAAAAATAAAGTAATTTTCTTAACTACTACATCACTATAATTTTTATAAACTGGTAGACTAATCAAATGATAAATTAATTAAAAATAAATACTTTAAAAATGAAAATTAGAATTATATTACTTGAAATACTAGATTTGTGTATTCAGTAAAACCTTCACAATTAAAGAGTTTTTGGCAAACTCACATAAAAGGATGCTCTTTCATTTGATATTTTTCTTACTGATTTTGAAAAACATTCTTTTCAGATTGTTTTAAATGACAGAAAAATTTCACTTTTCATTTATGGGGGTCATCCAGAAAGTTCTGTAGTTTAAAGCATATTTTCTTCTAGTTTTTTTTTTTTTTGTTGCTGTTATTATTATTATTATTTAATCACAGATCAGGAAAGACCTTGATCATATCAGGTGTTTAAATATGATATTTTCTGCTCATAACTGTAAAATTCTAGCATGTACAGCAGCATAATTTTTGTTTCAATGATAAGAACAGAGGAACTCAAAAGTTCATTTTCATCATATTAGTCCCTTTTATTTTAAAAACGAAAAAAATATTAGTCAAACTATTTATAAAATTTGTGCTCATACTGACAAAGTGCTGTTTCTCAAGACATAATTAATCCATTTTTTGTTAACAAGGACCTATTAAAAGCTGCTGCCAATGAAAAATCTATCTTATACAGTTCACAACTTACCAGACAGACTAAATATCTACAACATACACTACATAATCATTTGAAAATTAGGTATGTAAGCTGTACAATTTACAGCACTCCCCAACTTAAAAGCAAAATACGCTTGAGTTTTGGAATGTGATTTTTGGTGAAAAAATAACAAAGAAGTTCCTTTTTTGAAATGGCTCATTGTTGGAGATGAGAAGCGGATACTGGAAAATAACATTTGCGACAAAAGGGTCAGAGTGTAAGGCAAAAGAACCTTTGTTAGTAACATAGTCAAAAGGCTGCAGCCCAACAAAGTAATGCTGGTGCATAGTGAGAATACAAAAAAATTATAGATTATGAAACATTTCCACCAAATCAGAAAATAATTTGGAAAGTACTATTCCCAGATAGCAGTTTTAAAATCAGAAATTGATGTAATGTGCCCAGAATTGACCAATCATCAAGATAGTGTCTTCCATCATGACAATACTTAGCCCCACATTTCAATGAATGTCAAAGATTTATTAAATATGGATGGGATATTTTATGTCATGCTCTATATTCATCATACTTTGATTTTTCTCTCTTCACGGCACTTCAAAATTCTCTGAATGGCCTGGCATTAACTTCTTTGGAGGCTTTAAACAGCACTTCAATACTTAAAATAAATAAATAAATAAACCTAATGACTTTTTTTTAAAAAAAGGAATTTTGTGGCTGTCAGAGAGAAGGCAAAGCTTATGTGATTCAATGAAGTTTTTGTACTGTTTCATTTGTATTCATCATAAAAAAATTGCAAAACTTTTCGATGAACTATGCACACTGCGGAAAAAAAAGCGGGAGACAGTTCTATATCTCCCATTCTATTGGGCCGACTGACAACATTCAACTTGCATTTTTCATGTCTCAAAAGTGCGACATAGGCTATGTATTAGATTTATATATGACATTGTTCTAATATAGGTATTTTGACACAAAATCGCACTTTTTCTGAAATGACATGCTAATTTTTTTCCATATTTCGATTCTACGACTCGAATTATGCCAAACTGCCAATTTTCGTAAAAATCATACAAGTAGTTTTTAAAAAATTAGCTATGAAAATTTTAGCTTTGCACTGTTAATTGAATCTGATATTTATTTATTAATATATCTTTTTTTATTAAACTTACTTGATTCCTTCTTCCAGAATTCGAAATTTAGGATTAATCCGAATATAATTTGCATGTTTTTTATGATTTATTTCTAAAATCTGTATTTTTAAATATTTTTTATAAATTTTTCAAAAACATTTTTGCATTATAGCCTATAAAATTTTTAACATCATCTTAAAGTAGATGCATTTCCAGGCACACCTGCAAAAAATTTGAGTTTTTTATTCAAAATTTCTTACGATATACATGAATTCACATGTTGGCATGTTTTGAAATTTGGCATATTCATTACAAGCGATAATAAAGCCAAATGTGGTTTACGTACTTTATTAAAATTATTTGAAATAATGAACCTGACCTTTTTTCCCTGCTCATGTAAAATGAAAAAAAGGAAAGGAAAATAGGTTGCTATAAATGAAAAAGTTTGCCAAGTAAATTATTCTAGGCACAAACTGAAAAAAGTGCACCAAGATAACTTTTTAAATTTCTCCTTAAATTCTGCACCAAATTTTACAAAATTTAACATTTAGGCATAATTTGAGCTCTAGAATCGAAGTATGCAAAAAAAAAAAAAAAAAGGTATGTCATTTCAGAAAAAGTCCGATTTTGTGTCAAAATACCTATATTAAACAACGTTATATATAAATTTAATATATATCCTAAGTCGTGCTTTTGACACATGAAAAATGCAATTTGAATTTCGTCAATTGGCCCAGTAGAACGGGAGATATAGAACTGTCCCCCCCTTTTTTCGGCAGTGTACGTTTGATACTAAAGCAGTACACCAAAAAAATTTACTTCGGATTTACTCACACATTATTAGTCATGAGAAATTATCACAATTTTTAACACTTTTGCTTTATACTGTTATTAAAATCATACTTTTCACTTGAAGATTATGTTTTAATATTAGAAAAATGAAATACAAGAAAACTCTCTTGCACATTTTTCAGATCCTCCTTCTTCAGAAAAAATATTTCACAATCGAAGAGTTACCCTGAGGCATAAAATAAAAGTTAGAAAGTCAATCTTTCAAAAAAAATAATAAATAAATAAAAATAAAATAAAATAAAATAAAATAAAATAAATAAATAAATAAATAAAATAAATAAGTAAATCAAATGTCGTTATCTAAATAAAACATGCCTTTCTCAATTTCCCTTAAAAAAACTTTTTCAATTTTGACTTCAAACTCTTAAAACAAATTAAATTTCAATCTAAATTTGAAAGAAAATTGACAATTTCAAAATAAGCTTCAATGAAAGCTTTTGAGTATCTGATTTGAATTGAAATATAGTGAAAAGTTACCAGGACTATCAGAAAGTGCACCATCTTGACCAATCCAATCCCATTCTTTGTCTTGCTGCCTAGTATTACTGAGGTTTAATGATAAAGTATCAGGCGGGTTATCCTCCCTTGTCAAAGACGGTAATTCACAACCATGAATGTTTTTATTGTTTTTGTTAGAAGCCTCCTCAAACTTCAGGTTTGATTTTTCAGCTGTCAACTCTTCTTCTAATGTTTTCTATGGAAGAAAAAGTAAATACCATTATGTTTGATTATAAGCACTATTAAATTCAATGATTTATGATTTCACACATACCCATACAGTACACTTAGTTGCTATGACGTTGCATTGACATCTCAATGTTACATTTTCTTCATATTGCATTTGTGACCACGGTACAACGTTGCAGGCATGTCACATTGTGATGTGGATGTGAATATTGCATAAACATCTCAGCAAACGTTTAATGAGACCACAAAAAATTTCTCTGTCTCTCCTACCCTGACCTTTCTTAACCTTGCTAACGTAATTCTTTTTTAATGGGAGGTATTCGTGCACGCTGACCTTGCCCTCTTGATTCATTGTTATGTGTTTAAATAAACCTTTATAAATAATTTTTTTTATGCTAATAGCTTGCAATTTTAGTTATTTCTTTTTCAATAAAAATATTGAAAGTTTATAGTGTGCTTTTATTAATGTGATATTTAGAAATCGTTGAACTACATTCTGTGGTGAAAGAATTCACATTCTACCGTATGTAGTGTTACCAAGACAGACTGACCAAAGAGTTTGTTGTCTGCATAGCGTTTGTTTGTCTTGAGGATTTTCATGGCCATTACCTTAGTTCTGTCAAAAGATGTCAGCACTGCTAAATTTTTAGGTAAGCACTGTTGTACTATATTGATGTGAATGATATCAGTAATAATGGATATATAATAATAAAAGTGTAATTTATATGCTATGAACAAAAAGAAATAATGAACAATTAACATTTATTTGCATTACAAAGCAGACTTTTACAAAGTGGATTACTTAGAAATTTTAATTTAGGGAGTCAGTTTTATTTGGTAGATATAATTCACTTTTTGTTGCCTTTAATGGTAAAAGATAATGTGAAAAAGGAATTTATTTTATGCATTTTATCACAGTACTTTCACCGTGTTCTGCTATTTTCCAAAATTATTCACAAAATAATTACTTTTTAAGCAATGGTTGTGCTACTTATTGCCACATTACAAATGATGTCATACTTCCATAACCACATTCTAATTATATAGAATAAGTTTTTTAATTATTATAACTTTACAAATGGCATATTACTTTAATACAAACTTTTATACGTGTTTCCTTTATGTAAATTTGAGATTATTTTTAAAATTTATTATATTAGGTCTTTTCTGTCAGCAAATTATGTCACACTTCTACGTATAATATATCTAAGTAACCAAATTTCCTTATTAAGAGATTTAGTTTGAGAAAAATATTTTCTAGTTTAGGTTAGGTTATCTTAATATGGCAAAAGGCAAGAGGGATGCCTACCTAAGAGAAGGGATGCCTTTGTGCAGGACTTTCTAAGGAAAACTAGCTCGTTTCATTTTACATATTAAGAAAAACATGAAACCAACTATGCAAAAATATTGGTTACTTGAGAGATTAAGAGAATGTAATTAGGGTATTAATTTTTAAAACAAACGCTAACAATATAAAAATAAGGAAATTACATTTCATCGCTACTTATATATGAAGAAAGTTAAAATCTCACTTGTGACAAAAGAGTATAAATTAATATTAATTTGTCTCTAAAAGTACAAGTTACTTCATTTTATAAAAAAAAAACCGAATTTCAAATTCTATTTTAAGAAAATTTAACCTACTCTAGAAAATTATATAAATCGATTTAGGCCTCACCAATAAACTTTATTTAAAATAATAATTTTATTTTAAATTAATGTATTTCACTTCTTCCAACAAGATATTTTATTTTGTTATTAGAAATTTAATAGTCACATCTAACCCTCTTATTACGTCTAATTTAATTATCTAACCTATTCACATCTAGCTTTGCTTTCACATATCACTTGCAGAAATAGACAAGGAAAAGATACAAATTTTTCCAATCGTAATTAAAAAGCTTAGAAAAATTAAGAAAGGAATCTTTTAAAAAGGAATTTAAAGCATTTCATTGCGATAACTTGGAAATTCGCATATTATAAAACATTGATTCATTAAAGTGAAGTCTTTGCCACTATACAGGCAAAGAAAAGATTAATTAATTAAATGATTTTAAGGTAAAATATAACTTCATGGAATTCTTTTTATCGGGACAGACCTCAGCTCTTTGCTGCATTTAAATAAACAAATAAATTTCTTTGGAAGTTTGTTTAAAGCACAAAGCCAATTCCTGGAAAGTCAATTGAAGCATGTGAAGACTCTGTGTAATTGTGCTGCCTTTCACTGTAGGACAAACAAATATTTCTTTTAATGTAAGAGGCGGAGTTTTATATTTTCATTATTTTTATAATTAACAGAAGTTGTAAATTTATTCCTACAAAATTAAGTAATGGAATTACTTCTATTTTCAAAACTACAACCAATTTGAATTTGATTTTAAGTAAATAACTGAAATTCAGTTTTAATTGCATAGATTCTAAAATGAAATGCATAAATGTGTTATCCAAGTTAAAACATGGTTATGATTTAATTTTATGTTTGCAGAAATTTAAGGCTAGCAAAGAATCAACATTGATTTTTATCACGTTTCTATACAGTTCATGCATCACTAGTATTTTTCTCGGCGATAACTCCTTCATTCTTAATAATAATTTTTAAAATTTCTCTTCAGTTATTACATATTAATTATTATTGCTATCATTTAAGTCAGTTTATAATAAGTGTTTACTCCCCATATATGTTGATTAAATAAAGGAGCTTGAGAAGTTTACCACATAACAGCTGAGTTTCATTCAGTTTACCATTCACTTTCTGAGTTCATTTCAGAAAGGTATGAGCTATTAACAGTATTTTAGCATCTATGAAGGTTATAGTATAGTGTACATTCTCAGATGTGAGTAATACAGATTTTCTGTAATTCAGCTTTGGTAACTATGATTGTTTTATAAACTGGAATTATTAATTCATGCAAGTGCTTTTCATAATAAACTGTGTAAAACTGTATTAAATTTAATCTTTAATTGTTAAGAGCACCGAAAAATGCATTTAGGAAATGCAGAAATATTTAAAATAAGTGATTCATATTAATCACCAAATTAAACAAATTAATATGATATTTTTACCTTTATACAATTATTTAAATATATTGAAGCTGTGCAGTGTAAGAGAATTATTTTAAATTTATAGATTAAAAATCTCATAAAATTGTAATTTATCAATGGAGAAATAATGGTGAAAGAGAATGCTCTTTTATATAACTAATATGACTAAATATAAATATATATATTCTGTAATTTAGTTTCCATAACCACGTTTTCCAGCTACTGATTTTTGTACCCATAACAATTCATTCAGTATTACAGATTAAACAACAAATCTCTAATTTGAAAACTAAAATTATAGTTAACTAATTGAGTGATGATGTACAAAAGCTTTTAATTCAAAAAGAAACATTTCCTTATATAGTAACATATTCAAATAGTAAAATATCCTATAACTGTAGTACTAAAGTGTTTTTTTTCCATCCAGTTATCAAAATAATTTATTTCTTTTCTGGAAAAAAAGCAATTAAGGAAGAGAGAAATGAGGACCAGAAAACAGTATTAAAAACTTAATAATAAACATTCCAAGCGAAAGAGAATTATTTTTAAATATTTCTGTTTGGAATAAAGGGAAAAAGGCATTAAATTAAGAAATCTAGTTATTATTATAAGAAATACATTTATTATAAATATCACAAGCTAAAGAGTGTTTCTTTCTTTCTTTATTTATTTTTTGTTTTTTAAATATTTCTATTTTGAAAGAGGGGAAAATAGTGTTAAATTAAGGAATATAGTTGAATTTTTAATAAGAACTCAAATTTTTAATACAATTTACAAATTTTGGAAAATTATGAAGTGGTTTTAAATATTAAATTTAAAAATTTCAAATATTAAATTTAAAAATTTCGAATATTACGGAAATATTTTAACTGAATAAAAGCAAAATTATATATCTTCTGGGCAGAGAATACTCAAAAGTGTTTGCTCTATAATACGCTTAGAAAATGACCACATGATCACTTTTGCATCATATATACTATGTTCTGCATTTTCTGTACACTATAGTTCATGCATACATGTAATTAACATAAGTGGATTACAGTTATCTAAGCTTAATATGGTGAGATACTATGATACGATGAGAAAATTTCAAATGATTATGTTGAATATTTTCAATAATTTAAAAATTTCGAATATTACGGAAATATTTTAATACTTTGAAGAGTAAAATTTCTTACTGGATCACTAAACCATTGTTGTAGTTACCTGTTCTCAAAAATAGAAGTACATCATGCTAATCATTTGAAAGTAATCCTGGGTTGCGTGACATTCATTTGCATCGTTAGTGACATTACATTAATAGCACTTTATTATGCTACATTCATGTCAGTCAATGGCATTACATTAAAGTCGCAATGTGTCGTTGTATAAACCTCACAGTGTGATTTCACTATAATATCACAATGCAACTTCACAACAATGTCCCAGTGTGACTTCAAATAAATGTTCCAATGTAACGTCACAAAAAAACAGACATTAAGAGATTCCTACAACATTACTGTGACGTTGAGATCATCATTGTGTGACACATTTGCAATGTCACAGCAACGTTGCCATGTTGTTGGGGTAATGACGCTCATATAAAATATACAGTACAGAAAAAAAATGATTGTTAATATGAAAATATAATATAATACAGTTAAAGAAGAAAATATATATCATGCTTATTCTAGATAGGAAGCTGAACAGCTTTTTAATGCACTCAATACATTTAAAATTATAAAGAAATGAAATTAAATGCAAGAACTTTTGCTAGCAGTTAAATCTGCAGTAGGCACAATTTAGCTGCAAGATAATTTTCTATACTTAAATAAACAGGGGGAAAAAATTATTGTGTTGAATGAACGGTGAATATGCCTTTTGATTTGTTCTTATTTGTTGCTTAGTCATTTATAGCATTGTTTCCCAGCATGGGTGTTATTGCCTACTGCTAGGTACTAATTAGATCTATAAAGATATTAATAATCCAAGGGACAAGTAAGAAGTACTAGAAAAGTAAATGGGCAATAAGAACACATTTGGGAAATTCAATTGCTCAAATTTTTTGGAAACAATCTTTAAAACATTAACTTGATTATACAAATATTACAATCACTTATCTTTGCAAGAATCATACCAAATCATGGCAGTTGTTCTTTCACAGGTTGGTGCAAGATGCAAGTAGTTTCATTTTTCTATTCAGAACTTATAAACTTTCAGTAAAATCAAACGAAAGAGAAGCATGCCAATGCAAAATTTTTAAATAAGGGGAGAGGGGAAAAAAGGGTATAAATGAATTTGAATAAATTTTATTGATTTTGAGAATGATCGGAAAAAGATACCTGTTCTTCAGAAGATAATTGTTTTTTTTTTGGGGGGGGGGCTTTTGAAGAAAAGTGATTTATGTCTGGTAACTTTGAAAATTG
>KK119007.1:24439-65134 GCA_000611955.2 Stegodyphus mimosarum
GGTTTTTTTTTTTTTTAATTTTATTCTTGCCAAATTTGATTTCAGTATGTTGCAGATATTGAAACATTTTTCAAATATATATATATATATATATTTTTCATTTATATGTAGAAAAGACTAGAATCTGAAAGTTCAAACACTTTCAATTCCTAATGGGGAATAGTTGAAATACTGATGTCTAAGCTAATACTTGACTACTGGCAAATCAATCCCCTTGTGTCACGATATCTGCAAGCATTGCTTTAACTAACTTTTTCAACCATCTGTAATGTCTCTTTAAATTCTACTTTCACCTCTTTTACTCAGAACTGCATCATATTTTGTTTCAATGGAAAAAACTATTTTTGTATTATCAACCTTAGAAAAGTGGCCAAATTTTCTGAATGTGCCAAATTCTGGCACCATGCGCACAAGTATTCTTCAGGCAACCATACTCAATGCATTCCTTTAGTTAAAGCAGTCATTATTTTTTAATCCATTCTTTTTATAATATTGCACGTTTCTTGTATTCTTTTTGTAATATTCCAAGTTTCAACAATTTATTATAGTCAAATCATAGTTCTTGCCCTCAAATTTAAAATATGCACTTGTGGTATTTCTCAGAAATGGAAGAAAATGTGGTAAAATTTTTTTGGGAATACAGTATTTTGTGCAAAATCATAAAAGAGAAAACTGATGCGATCAGTTTAATACATAACCATTATGCAAGGCCAGAGTTGTGAGTGATGCCATGTTTCTGCAATGCTCTTATTTATTATTTTTTAACAGATTATTTTGATTATTATATTTATTATTTTTAACACTTTTTTTTAATAATTAAAACTTGTACTTTAAAATATTACAGTGTACTTTCTTTTGATGGGTTGACAATGTTTTCCAACTTATGGTAAATATTAACAGCTTGAGAATCTTTAAAAATGTCACGAAAACTGACAACTTGAATGCAGAGACATCAGAATATATCAGTAATCATGGCAATCACTTACATTTTATTTCTAAAGAAAATGCCTTTACATACTTAGCTACTCGTTTTTACAATACATTTGCAGTTAAATAAGAAAACTGGCAACAGCAAGCCAGTAGAAGATAGAACAAGAGAACAAATGCACAGATTGTATTTTGAAAATCTGGATAAAGCTGATTCTGTTTTGGTTCTGCTTCAATTTGATTGGTTAATTACAGTTGGCAATATGGCATATGACGAGGATTAATATAATTTAGAGAGATTTATTATAAACAATTACTATTTTTAGGAGAGGAAAGGAAAATAACCAAAATAAAAAGAATTAAGGAAGAACTACTCAAACTAAAGTAAGAATTATAAGCCACTTTTCTAATCTTACATATACAAAAACTTTATTATATACAGACATTATTATATAATCTTACATATACAGAACATTATTCTAATGATTAAATAAAAAGTTTCAGAACAAAACATTTTAATGAAAAAATATTTGTAAAGGATATCATAACCAAATCTAATACAATCTAGACGCTTTAGCTTCATATATGTTTGTTCAGGAATCCTAATTCCATTTACATATGTCTGGAAAATATAAATAAAACACATACAAGTTACTTGAAATTTAAATTTTACAATGTTACAGATAGTAATAATACTCATGACATGCAAATGTTTTGAATATAATGGACAATTATAAATTAAAAACACGCTTAATATGCTTGTTTCCAAAAATTGAGGGGGGGAGGAAGAAAAAACAGCAATAATTCCTCCAAAAATAAGCCAAACCCTATAAAGTTTTAATATGTTATCTAATAAGAGCTGTTGAATAAAACTGCAGTATGCAAATTAGTGGCAATGTAGTCGCAATGCGTCATCTGTGAGGAGCATAAAATTGCATGTCTGAGAGAAAGCCTGTAAAATCTCACTGTGATACTGAAATAAGAAATCTGGGATAGCCAATTTGTAATAATGACCTCCAGGCATCATTTGCCTGAAGAATTGCAATGAAGAGCTATTGGGAGAAAAGTGGCTGGACAAAGTCAGAAGGAGTAGCCAGATACCTAAACATGAGTCCTTCTGGAGTTCATAGGACTTTGACGAAAAATTCTAACTACAGATACGGAATCCAAGAGGTTCAGCCAAGAACGGCCAACCACTATGATGAGTGATGACAGAAGGCTTTACGAAGGGGTCTGTATGCAAGGCAACCAGCCATTTGCAAGCCGCTCATGGCATGTCATAGAAGGGAACATTTGAGGTGGGCACATCAACATATCCAGTGGACAGCTGATCAGAGGAGGATTGTTCTCTTTATGGATGAGTCCAGGTTTAGCCTCCAAAGCAAAATATGTGTTACTTGATTTGGAGAGGGCATGGAGCCGTTATCATCCATCGGACATTTATGAAAGAGATGTATACAGCGGAGGCAGTGCCGGTGCTTGGGGTGGTATCTCTTTGAGTGACTGCCCAGACCTCCAAGTCTTCCTACATGGAACCATGAATGCTCAAATCTATAGAAATGACATTCTTGATGCTTATATGCACCCTTATGCTGGGCAATACGTGATGATTTCCTGCTACAGGACAACAATGCTAAACCACACGGTTTGCATCATTGATGATTATCTTCAGCAGCAAGCAATCCAGCACATGGACTGGCCAGCTTGATCACCAAACCTGAATCCTAACGAGCATGTTTGGTATGCTTTAGGTAGACATGCAATTGTTCTCGGTCCCCATCTTCAGACCCTTGCCACGCTTGCAAGTGCTTTGCAAGAGCAATGGCTCTACAGAACTGATAGACTGCATAATTGACAACATTGCACATCATTGTATGCGTTATATTCCTTCTATGGGAGATCATACTCCATACTGAAGGAAATTTTCCTATAACAAACTAACACATTTGTTTCGTTCATTTTAAACATATGCCAATTTCTATAACACCATAACTGTCTTGTAATTTCTTTTCATGTAGTTCTATACCTTACTATGTGTTGTATACTACAGTTCAGCTCTATTAAATTCTACATGTAGCTTTTTGCGTAATTGTCATTTAGTTTAAAAAAAAAAAAAGAATCCCATCCACCTGAGCTCTATTAAGGAGCTGTCAGACTTTAAACAAAGTAGGCAACCAATCAAATGGAGTGAGGAAGCATTGAGTTTGGCATGTTTGGCACAAAATGCTATTTAAAAGCAGAGGTATCTGACACCTGACATATCTGATACAATGACAAACTCAACTTGAAGAAGAACTCTTTTCTAGTTATAATAAGGCGTTCTCACTTTCAGTGATTTATTAAATAATATTAAATAGTAAGTTACATGCTCAATAGTATGTAAAATATTTTTTTAATAATTATTTAAAAAATTAAGAAAATTAGGAAAGAGAAAGTATAAAGCATGCATACCCCTGTGAGACTATTTAAATCTTTAATATGAAATTTCTGTTCACCATTGTTGTAGCACAGCACTGCATGTCGTTTGTCTGCACTAGCCGCCTGAAAAATATAAGGGATTTTAATTACTCTTCATATAAAAATACAATTCTGTAGCAAGATTATACATTAAAATAAATAAATAGTACTTTTGAATTAGCCTCAAGCTCAGTTTCAGTATAAAATTAGTCCTCACAAATGTAGATTTCCAGCAATCTTTTGGCAACCATTATCAAATCCTTACATATGACTGTCATTTGAATATTTTCAGTCAGAACAATTATAAAGAAATGTTTTATTTGTTTAGCAATTTAAATTCAATCATAATTCATCAAGGGTAGTAATATTGAATTTATGCTATTAACAATTCAAAACTGTATTTCTAAATACATTATTAAACAATAATATTGTGAAAATTTGCCTGAAAGCCATAGCTAAGCAGTACCTACAAGCTGTAAAAATAAATACAAATATTAGCTACACAGAATTTTGTTTTCCATTCATAAACTTTTTTGTTTCTCAAATATTTTTATTGTCATTAACAGAACAGTACTGATAAAGTGCAAAGGCTGCTAAAAAACAATTTTCACCAACTCATAAAGTTGGTAATTAGAAAGTACCAAACAATAAATTCTGACCTAACTGCAACAAGAAATTCAAGTAATCATTTAACACCCCTATTTCCTTCATGAATTCTTTGAGATCCCAGTTACAGTAGCAGTAATAATAAAAATATAAAATGCTTTCAAAGATTTCCAGTTCCAGCATTATGAACTTATTAAAATAAAATACAAATACCTTTCTTACTTTCTACATATTTGCACACACTATTCATGCTTCATTCCTTTTACTATTGCTGAAATTCAATGAATTATTTAATTAATGCAGAACATACATGGGTTATTAATTGCTCAAATTCCATATCAATTCTAATGAAAAGGTTAAGTGAAAGTATCTCAGTATATTGCATTATTTACAATGGCTGTACATTTAGCAAATTATTCTCACTTACTGCATATAAAACTGTTTTTTTTTGGAGGGGGATGAATGCTAAAAAAGTATTTTCTTTATAAATGAAAATGTTAGTTGCTTTTTGTTTAATGCCTTTTGGGTCAGGAAAATTTTTACAGACTTTAGTTCCATACACTAAGGGAAGCTGGTACTTTTACAGCCACATTATTGGGTACATTTTCCCCCCCATTGCTACTGTTATTTCGGGGTATTTATTCAGCATAAGCTGTTGCAAATATCAGGTATTGCAAATTTTGGCACTTTTCCTGGCGATAACTGTCTTTGTAAATATCATTAGCATGATTACATTTCTCATCTAATTTTTTTTTTTAAATTTATTTTTACTCTTTTTTTTAACTGCAATGGATTTCACAGCTACTTAGAATTTGCAAAGACATGAGAAAAAGCAGCTATCATGTTTCAAGAAAGCGATGTTATTCACAAAGAAAGATTATGTTCAAATGACCACCTAAGATATTAAAATGTGACAAGATGCTGAAATAATCATGCAACCTTCTTTTATACTGGGGGAGGGGAAGATATTTGAATACAAATATACGTTTGCTGAATCACATGCTTCTTTTGTTACTTCTGCCCGATTCATTTACTTACGACTTCAGGAGTTAATATAATTGAGTTTTGTGAATCGAAACTTACTTCGAATCAATCTAAACACAATGGTGGATATGAATAACTGCACAAGAAATGTATGTGCAATTCATTGTTATCTCATCATAACATCAGTTGCCGGAAGCAGCAAAATTGTAGAATTGATAAACTTATTCATTAAAAGAAAAAAATCATTGCAGGTCATGTTCTCCTCATACAACAGGTTTTTGAAGGAATTTTTCTTGAAATTCGAGAACATTTCCTACAGCTGTTCCTGATTATTTGGAGCCAAAAGCAGGAAAGAAGCTAAAATGAGCTAATATGACAAGAAAAATTCATGATATGACTTCGAAACTATTCTTCAGTGCACTTATTGCCATTTACCTTGTACTAAAATTTTTATGTCAATTCTGATTTTCTAAAGCATGATTCTGCAAATTAAAATGCTGATTAAATATATGCATTATTTTAAACAAAAACAAATTCTGGCATTAACAATAATACACAAAGGTAAAAGAGTAAGAATAAAAAGAATAATGTACCTGAAGAACTATGTCACACTCTTCTCTACCAATAAATATCATACCATGTGATAAATCATGGGTGCGTCCATCTTTTCCAACCAGCACCCATGAGTCATTTCCTTTCGTACTCATGAGTATGGACGAAGTCTTATTTTTCCAGCTGTCAGAAATGTTTTACAGACATTGATCCTAAAGCTGAGGGAACAAAGAAAATTTAATGCACTTTTTAAAGAAAACTTATGACTACAACTGTTGAAATTAAAACATAATTAGAAAAAAATATCGGTAACATAAAATCGCCAAATAATATTAAATTCACTCAACTAATATAATTACACAATACAGCAATCAAAATTATATAATCTTCCTCCCCTCATTTTGAATCTGGACTTGGTCAGAGAACCTTTGCTCTGCTTCCCTTAACATTTGAGATGCTGAGGACACTATAGCATAAAGATGTACAATCCAGCTGCAACTATAAGTCTGTATTCTTTATTATTATTTTATACTGCTTTTGTTGTTAAAGTTAATTCAAACTTTTTATTTGGAAAAATAGGAAGGTTATATCCTTCTCATGTTACATTAAAAAAAAAAAAAAAGCCTTTAAGAGGGAAATTAATATTTATTCTGTCCTTTTTCCATAGTAATAAATCAGGAGACAGGGAGATTGAATGGTAATAAATACATAACCAAAAAAAAAAAAAAAAAACAAAAAAAAAAAAAAAAAAAGACGACAAGGGATAAGAACAATCTTTCTCGCTACAATTGTTTTTGAAACTGGAAAAACAAACAAAATCCAAACCTTAACAGACATTTTAAAAATGACATTGAATATTATAAACTTTACCAAAATACTTAAAAGAGTTTACAAAAAAACTTCTGAACTTATACTGTTTTTACAGAAAGCAATTTTTAGTTCAAAAGGGGCTATTAGTCTTGAAATTGGATTTTGGTTCAGTTTGGTATAAATGGCAAAACCCTTCTCAAATTGCTGCCACCATATATTATTGCCCTTGCATTATTTTTAAAGAACTTTAAGAATCTGCATGTATGTATTATGTATGCATGTTCCTTGTACTGCAAGAAAACAATGATAGCTAGAGCTATCAAATTCTGAACATAGTCCTCTCCCTGAATGCCCGAATTTTGAATTTTATATTTCACATTTTACGAAACATTAATTCTTGATTAACAAACTCAGTGATATGAAAGCAAGCAGTCGCAACACTGTACAAAATAAAACGATTTTATCTCTAGCATGAATGACTGTCTATCAGAAATTCCAGAGATATGCTGTTTTTAAATATTTTGTGATTTTGCTGCTGACCTTTATATGACGTGTCAATAATGTAATATTTAATAAAGTTAGTACATAAAACGTTAATAAAAATATTTTACCCTAGATATTTTACTAAAAAACTGGACATTGATATGATGAACGGAGAAAAGACTGAAAAAAAAAATACATGCCAATACTAAACAACATATGAGAAATTCTAAACATATGCTGCTTACAGTTGAACTGTATGTGGTGTAAATGCAAAAATGCAAAGAAAACAATGCTTAATAATATAACTAAAAGACTAAAAAAAAAAAAAGATTAGCAGGATTGAGTGCAACAGCAGACTGTAAGTTCAGGGAGAGTGTAAGAAACCTTCAACCAACTCTTTAAGGCAACCCTTAAAATTTTTTTTAAATTTTTATTTCTTCGTTAGTAAAATATTTTTGAAGCACTACAGAGATAGGTTCCCCTCCATATTCACAGAATTATAAACAGTTACAGAAGTGAAACAATGGATGACATTTTAGTAACATACAAAAGTAGAGAAGAAATATGCACATTTTGCTCCAAAGGTTAGATTAAGAGAGATACAGTTTTAATTTGACATCAGTCCCATTGCATAATTTAAATTTTACTTTGCAAACCTGAACATATTATAGGCTGACGTATTACACAAGCTTGGATACTTAGCATTATATGATAATCATACGACAATAATTAATTTTGAAATTGTGTAGCTAAGACAGATTTATTATAAGCATGCTACTATTTTTAGGACAGAAAGAAGAAATAACCATATTAAATATGACTCTTAAGGGGTTGTTACAGATTAAAGGATACCTTCTGATCACCCACATCCCACTGAAATGTCGAGAACTCACTGGCAGATACAGATAATCAGACAGCACCAGCTAAAGTTCAGATTTTATTTTATATAGGCTTTACACACACATACACATATATATATGCATATACCAGGTGAGCCAAAAGTTCAGTAAAACTTTACAAATTCATAAAAAAAGGAAGAAATTATGATAAAGAAGTGCGGTTTGCAAGAAAAGGTTCACAAGAAAGTGATTTTTTTTGCAACAAAAAATTTTTAGTTTCAAATGTCACAGGTAGAGGGTGCTGATGACCCAAAACACAATGAATAGGACAACAGTACACTCCATTAATTTTTCTTTCAATAACAATTGCTTAACATGATCTACAGAACATTGTATGACACAACTAAGGCGATTCACAACGCATGTTACAGCTGAATATAATATGTCAGAATGATTTGCAAAAACCTTACGACAGACAGAATCTTTGGAGTTTGTATGATGTTGAAGGGGATGAATGGTAGACAAGTGATTTCTAATAGCCTCACTACCAGAAGTCAACGCTCAGCGGTTATTGTGCACGTTTTCCAGCCAGATATGGGACACGGTTCATTGTGTATTTATAAGTATTTAATGATATTTATTTGATTTGCCATAAATGATAAGGTTTTATTATTTTACAATAAAGTACACGATGGATATCTATGATTTTTAAATAAGAACGTCAACAAAGAGGATTCTCTAAATTACTCTTATATTTCCTTCAACTAAAATTTTTTTTAGCTGCCTTAAATGTATTTTTTCGTAGTATGCAGCATTTGGATATAAACAGTTTATATCCAAATGCTGCATACTAGAAAAAGCTGTGTATGCACTGCATAAGATAGCAGTGCATACACAGCTTTTTTTGAATTTCAAAATGAAAGGAAGTTGTCCTGCAAGTGTAGTTGTTACTCTTTTAATGAGATCCAAACAATTTATTACGTCTGAGCACAGAAAATACAGTTTTATCACTTTTGATACTCCTCTGGCTGAATCTTTCATTGTTATTTAATCCACAATACCTAAGACCCCTTTTAATTCCAATGCAGAAGGTGACAATTTCAATTTCTACTAACAATGCATATACAAAGAATGTCAGAACAATAATTTCTCCTTTCTGCCTTTTATACAATGAATTAATTCCAGTTTCTTCATGTACTAAAATTTTGCATATATTATAATTAAGTATTGCATAAGTATAAATTGTAATTTGGGTTATTTTTGCATCAGGTCTCACGTTATATTATTTATTATCCTAATGAAACTGGAAGATTTCTTCTTTAACTGGGTGGAAAAATTATGAAGCCTGAATATTTAAAACGTCATTTTTGACTTTTTTTTAAAGGAATACGGACCTCTGTTACAAAATATCCCACTCCTATAATTCTAAAGCCTCTATAGCAGCGATTATCAGCCGGTGGTACGCAAAGAAACAATGTATTTTTATCTATTAAATTCAAAAATTAAATACCCCGACATCATGTTTAAGTTCTTTTTCTAACATCTGTAAATTTATGCAATCTGAGCTTTGTTCCAAGATCAACAGCTGCTCACACACCTTTAGCAAAATAATCAGTTTTTATTTTCGTAAACATTCTTTTAGCCATAGACATAACAATATTTGTCATAAAGAATGTTTTTAAAAGAAGTAATAGAAATAGATTTGCATTTAATAGGAAATAAAAATAAATTCCTATAAAAAGATAATAGTATCTCACTAATTCTAGTTGACGGATTTATTAGCATGTCTACACTTTATGTCACCACCTGTTAAAAGAATCAAAGATAAGTATGGATTTAATATGAAAAATCACTTTAATTGCAGATACTCACAAAATTTAGACACAGTATATTTACAAAAACAACGGAGCTTATTTAAAAAAAAAAAAAAAAAACCTAAAACAGAACTGAGTTTTAGCTGGTATTACTCAAAGAACCTCCCACCTTGCAATTTGCAGAATACCTATAAATTACAACAAAAGTTATAAATCAAGTCTGTTGGGAATTTTAAGATGTCGACCAACTCTAGTGACCAAATTGGAACTTTGGGTGATGAATCATCTTCAGTGGAATCTGAATCATTAGCTGCAGGACGTAGAGGCATTTTCATCCCTTCGAGCATATCGGCAATGAATGGTAACTTTTCCAAACTGTTGATTTCTAATGGATAACGTCTTTGGAATGGTCTCAACGTCTCTCCATCAGCTGTTTTCACTCTGACAACTCTTGAGTGCCATCTGCTCCAGAAAAGATTTCAGTGAGGATTCCTAAAGGACAGATGATATGCTTGCCATCAGTTTCTAGGAGAACGACCTCTCCAACTCTTAAAGATTCTTCTTGGTGCTTACCTTTATGAATCAACATTGCTAAATACTAATTCTGAAATCTTATTCTTAAATACTGCCTTAATTTTTTAACAAAACGCTGTCTTATATTTAGGCTTTTACTGTTGATTTCATCTAAATCAGTTATTTCACTGCTAGGAATACTTTGTAAGAAACAAGCGGGAGTTAATGGTTTCAGACCTTCTGAATTGTCTTTAATATATGTAAGTGGCCTAGAGTTTATTGTAGCTTCGCAGTCACTTGGAATAGTTCTCAACTGTTCACAGTCAAGATGTTTTCTGCCCCAAATTATTCTTAGCATCTCTTTCAACATTCTAATCACGTGCTCCAATCATCCTCCCCACCAGGCGACTGTTGGAAAGTTCAAATTCCATTTGATTCTCTTGACAGTGGAAAACAACATGATCTTCTCCCAAACTAAATTCCTTAGAGCATTGTTTGAACCAATAAAGTTTGTACCGTTCTCAATGTAGATTACATTTACTCAACCTCTTCAAGCAAAGAATCTACTTGAAGCCAATGAAAACTTCTGTAGACAGGGAAATGACTAATTCAAGATGCACAGCCCTTTAAATGGCACGGGTTAAAAATGTCTTTTCGGCAGAATGTAAATACAAAGGGTCTGCAAGATCAATCCCTGAAACTTCAATCCTAAGAAATCAATCCCTAAGAAAACTACAGCAGCCTTTATTCTGTCCTTAGGAAGAGGTGCAAAAAGTGGTTCTGTAGGTTTGGCAATTAATTTTTACATGAATCTTTTACACGAAATACAACTAGAGCTAACTTGTTTCGTTAATTTATTGATCGAAATATTCCAATAATCTTCTCTTAAAGTGACAATCAGAGTTCTAAGTCTTGCATGTTGAAGTTCAAAATGCTTTTGCCTTACCAGTCAATGAATAATCTCATGGCTTCCAGGCAATAATATGGGGAACTTGAAATTTTCCTCTTTGCCTCCCAAGTTGCCCTGTTAAAAGTCGAACAATATCATTTTCATCTCAATATTTGCATGTTTTTCAAAATTTAAATTTTTCTTCTGGCAAAACATTCCTGATCTTCCATTTTTTTAACTTTAGCAAGCAGTTTTCAGCTGACTGAACTTCTTCATAAGTCAGCTCAGTTTTTTTAATTTTTTCTTTTCGTTGGCAGTTTTTAATGAAACAAAGTATCCAGGCAAGCATTCTAAGAATCTTTGTAAATTTCAAGAAATAAAATAAATTGTCAGTGAAGTTAACTGATCCATACTCCACATTACTGACTATCATTTTCCTTTCTTCCGATTCAACCAACATCAATGACTTGTTTTTCACTTAATGGCCAGAATTCTTGCGACTTCCATATCCATTCTGGACCTTCCCACCATTTGCTTTTCAATAAATTCTTAGCATCACCTCTTGAGGGCAAATCTGCTGGGTTCATATGCCCTGGCACAAAATGCCAGTCATTCGGGTTGGTATTCTTTCTTATTTCTGTGACTTTCCTAAAAACATATTTCAAGAATTCTCCCTTTTGATCCAAGCAGCAGTTGAATCAGTCCAAAAATATATTGTATTGTCAATTCAAGTCTGTCTACTACTTGACTATATAATCTTAATAAGATCAAAGCTCCCAAGAGTTCTAATCTAGGTATCGTAATCTCTTGGGTAGATGCCACTCTTGATTTACTCGTTACTAACTTGACTGAAATCTTCTCATTAAATTCAGAACGTAATAAAATACAAGCAGCATAGGAAACTTCACTGGCATCACAAAAAAAAAAAATGTAGATTCATTTGGCAGTCTTCAAATGGACCTGAGACAAGTCTCCATGGAATCTTACATTCTTTCAGTAAAGACAGTTCCTTGACCCAGGCTAAAAATCTATTTGATACATTCTATTGGCAGTACATCATCCCATTTAATTTTCTTTTCCCAAATGTTTTGAAGCAAACTTTAGGTTTCACTGAAATGGAAAGGGTCAAATAATCTTTGGGCAGCCAATAACACAACTCTTTTCGTAATCCTTTTTTCTGGAATTTCAACCATTACAGCCATCAGAAGTAACCCAGCGTCGTAGTTCAAATTGTGCTGAAGCCATCAGCTCCTTAGCTTCAGAAATAAATTTTTCTGCCTTTTTCTTTAGTTTCTAAACTCATAATATAGTTGTCCACATAAAAAGATTCGAGTTGACAAGCCGTTTGCTTCCTTTCATCCAGGGCATTCTCTAGATGGTAAGCATATTTGCTTCTAGTAAAAATGGAGTAGGAGAAGCAGCAAATACCACTCTACAATGTCGGAGAGTAATTAGTTCTTGTCTTGATAACTCCTTTCACCACAGAAATTTAAAATATTCCGTATCCTCTGGATTCAAAATGATTTGTAAAAATGTCTTTTTGATGTCTGATGTTATGCCAATTGCGTTTCTCTGAAACTGCATTATTTGTTTGGATACCAACTCTAATAAATTTGGCCCTTTTTCCAAAAAATTATTCAATGAATTTCCTTTGGAATCTTTTTAGCCCAAAGCGCTATTAATTAATTTCGCTTTGGCATTTTACGTTGCTTCACTATAAATGTTGGTTCACTTTTCAAATTGTTGCCACGAAATATTAGAGGCCCATATTATATTTAAAGAAATTAAATGATGAAGAATCTGCATGAATGTACGTACGTTTCTCGCGCTGAGAAAAAACAACGGTATCTAGAGACATCAATTTTTCAATGAGTTGTCATTCACTAGAATATGGGGATCTGGAAGCCCAAACTAGGAATTTGGAATTGGTTTATTTCTATTTCACATTTTGTAAAACTTGAATGAATTTTTTATTAAGAAACTCAACAATTTCAAAGCGAGCAATGGCAACAGTGTATGAAAAAAAAAACATTTTTATCTCCAGCGTGTGAGGCTGTGCATCGGAAATTCTACAGATATGCTCATTTTAAAATTATTTTGAGATATTGCTGTTGAATTGAGTTTTATGGTTTCAGGGTGAACATGATATTTAATAAATAAAAGTAACACACAAAACATTTAAAAAATGGCCCTTTGGGCATAATATAAAATCTGAGAGCTTTCAAATTTTTTAGTCCAAAGGCACTCTGTCCCTGAAGGACTACTGTTTTCGTTTCGGCATTTAGCGTTGATTCACCTTTCAGACTGTTGCCACCAAACATTATCACCCTGTATTATATTTAAAGAAATTAAATAAAGAAGAATCTGCATAAATGTATGTATGTTTCTCGCACTGTGATAAATCAACGGTACCTAGAGCCATCCAATTTTGAATACGTACATTTTCACCGAACATGGGCATCTAGAAGCACAAATTTGGAATTTGTTTCGTTATCTACTTCATATTTTATAAAACTTTAATGAATTTTTGGTTAGCAAACTTCTAAAGATATGCTCATTTTGAAATTATTTTACGATATTCCTGTTGAACTGAATTTTACGGTTTAAGTGCGAAGAGCATAATATTTAATAAATAAAGGTAACACAAAACATTAAAAAATGCCCCTTTGGACGTAATTAAATATCTGAAACATTTCAGATTTTTTATTTATTTATTGGATTTTTGTTGTTGTTACACCAGTTTTTATCACAGGATGATGTGGGAAATAGTGTCCTTTTTCTCATCTTTATTGACAATTTCAATAATTCCATCCCGAACCCACTCATTAAACACATCATCATATTCTCTTAAATGTCCAGATCCAATGAGATTTTTCGTAGTTGACAACCATTTAGTAGCTAATTTTTTACTCATTTCTAACTCTGGATGTCCTCTTTTCCATGGCAAACATATTTCATATCTTTTGTCTTCGTTTCTTTTAATAGTTTAATGGAAAAAAATCTACTGTTTCTTCATCGGTTATATGCCTTGACTTTAGTTCTGCAGGACATGGGGTGGAATGCGCTTTAGCAGACTGCTTGGCGGCGATTGTTTTTGAATGAGCAATAAACGTGCCAACATGGGTAACTCCGTATATCCGCCAACATGGCTGACTGAGTATTTTGAAGCTACAGAAACATTGCCTACATTGTGCAATTCGCTGATTTTTTTTTAAGTTAAAAGGAACACTGTGCACATGGCATTTTCTTGTAATTTATTTTCGTTATTTTAGCTTATTTTGTTCATTTGTGTACGTTGCCTACATTGTGCAATTCGCAGATGTTTTTTTAAGTTAAAACGGAACGGTGTGTACATGGTATCGTTTGTAATTTTAATGCCCTTTAAAAAAAATTCCTTCTTTCTTCGATGCCATTTTGGTTACGTTTTCGCGGAGCGTGTCGGGAAGGTTATGTAACGGCATAAGATGTGTAAGTATTACAACATAAAATGTAAATAATTAGACAAATATTTAAAAAAAAAAATCTGAAATGTTTCAGATTTTAGATTACGTCCAAAGGGACGTTTATTTAACATTTTGTGTGTTGCCTTTATTTGTTAAATACCATGTTCTTCGCACTTAAACCATAAAATTCAGTTCAACAGCAATATCGCAAAATAATTTTAAATTGAGCATATCTTTAGAAATTTCGGTACACGCTCTTACACGCTGGAGATACAAATGTTTTTCTGTACAACGTTGGTATTGCTGGCTTTGAAATCTTTGAGTTTGTTAATGAAAAATTCGTTAAAGTTTTAGAGAATAACGTTACGAATTTCACATTTATTTGGCTATTTATTTAGAACTGTAATTAAAATTCCTTTTTATTTTCCCGTGCAACGCACGCAGACAATTTTTGAAGAGAAAGCTACGTCAAAAAAAATAACATGCATACATTTATGCAGATTTTTCATTTTTTAAAATTTAATGCAGAGCGATAACATTTACTGGCAACAATTTGAAAAGTGATACAACGTTTTTGTGTTTCCGACGCAAAATCGCAAAACGAAAGTAATAGTCCTTCGGGACTAAATCCCTTTGGACTAATGATCATAATGTTCGTTTTGCATATTATTTTATTATCTTTTTGTGGCAACAGTTTCCATACTAATTTATGCTTTAGAATTCTATGTTTTGTTTACAATAGCTTTTCGCGGAGTGTGTCGGGAAGGTTGCAATTGCAAAGACGTTTCGCAGAAACGCGCCGAATTGGCGATTTTCAAAACATCGCCAAGCAGTGGGCTAAAGCGCATTTTCACCCAGGACATGTTATACTGATGACATCTAGGCTTCATAATTCTGTCAAATCTAAATTAGTAGCATATACAATACTCTCCAAAGATTTTGTGTAGTTTCATTGTTTACCTTGAAGTGTCCATCCCAGTTTTGTTTTAATAGCTACCAAATTATTAGCAATGGGCTGAATTCTAGCACTCAATAATGTGCCAAGATAATCTGCTCCTATTAATAAACCTATTTCAGGCACATATTCTCCTGTATCACTTACACGTATATTTTAATTTTTAAAAAACTGGATAAATATCAAGATCCTCCACACATAAAATTGCACCACATATCTTCTTTTCATCCAAAATTGAAATAGTGTACTTGAAATTTGATCAGAAGCTTTGTAATGTAATATTATAGACATAGTGAGACTCTCGTTTAGTTTCACTACCCCCAAAAGTCCACGACTCATCATTTCTCGATCTACAGGTTTCAATCCTAGTTTCTTCACAATATCTTTTCTTACGAAAGATCTTTGAGCACCAGTATCAAATAATCCGCGAACAATTCCGGAATTGTTATCACTGATGATTTTCACCAATACAGTTAACAATAATGTTGGCAAATTTTTTGGTGACAAAAGAACCTGTGCATCTGATTCAGACTGTTTTTCTTGTTTTGATTGATTTATATCTGGACACATAATTCTATGGCGTTTTTTCTTGCATATAATACACTTTATATAAGCTTTGCAGATCTTAGAATTGTGTGCTGATTTCAAACAGATGAAACAAGCCCTCCTTTCTTCAATGTTTCCTTTTTCACCTCCAGTGACATCTCGGCAGGCTTAAAGCATTCTGAGGTACTATGAAATGACTTATTACAAAATAAACAATGCTTGCCACTTTTCCCAGCTCTTTGCTTTTCATCAGATACAATACATGCTGCAGTGGAAATTTTTTTTTTTCATTTTAAATTTTTCAAATTCTTGATCATTCACAAAGCATGATCACGCAAGTTGTAACCAGTCTTCACTTTCTGTTTCAGCAATCTGTTTTCACTTTAAAAAAATCAGTCGGTTTTGTGTAACCCTTAGCAACAACGGCTATCAAGGAAACACTTTTCACATTATTCCTTTAGAAAATTTTCAGCAAAACTTTTGTATTCTTGCAGAAATTTTACTGCAGTTTCTGCCATTGCTGGAAAATTCCACAAGCTCATATTTTAAAACTCAGACAAAAAAATTTCACAATTTGTTTATAAAACCCTTGGAATTTGGAATACAACAAAAAAGAATACATGCTCAAATAGTGACACTACTTGACTGAAGGACTATTATGATCATGGATGCCATAAGAATAGTTGACAGATTTTGACACATTCTGAAACTTTGACTATTTCTTCTAAGGTGGTTGCTTTAATATATAAGTATTGAGTATTTTATATTATAATTAATGGGAATGTGATACTGAAAATCATCATGGATCAGTGCTTAAAACACTTAAAATAGTTTAAAAAAATTAAGGGATATTAATTTATTTCTTTGATGATGACACTCAAAATCACTTGATCAAATGATGACGACACACAAAAACAGTAACCTTACCTACCAGCTTTAATATCAAATGCAATATTTCTTTCTTGTACTGCAGGTTTATGTTAATGTCACATTTGAGTTCGCATACTTACAAATATTCTTACACACACATAGTCTATTACATATTTATTGTCTTTAAATGAAGTAATAATTTTAAAAAATCAAACTGCACATAACTGAGGTCTAGCCTAAAACAAGTAAAACAACAAAACAAAGTTGATAATTTTCTTCCAATTTCTTACTCAATTTTATAATTATTTTTCAAATTAAATGATAAAAGTATAGTACAAATTTATTTATTCACATTAACTGGGACTATAGGCTGCTAGAATGATCAGAAAATTTAGATAAATACAGGATAATACTTTTATAATTTTTTTTTTATTGGTTTACCTTGATTTGTTTTAACTACAATCCAGTGTTAAAAAAATACTTTTATTTTTGTCAAACAAATGCATTTATTTTTTGTCAAACAAATGCATTTATTTTCAAAAACTCAAATCATACAATTACATTTTATTTGGTTAAACATACATTCATTCCAATTTGAAGTAAAAGCTCAATGATCCAGAAAACTTGGGAAATGATGAATGCCAGATATATTAAAATTCCAGATAACTGAGTATAAAAGAATTGTAATTCACAGTAGAATAGCCACATGAATGCAAGAAGGAATTTCTGGTCTAAAATTATAAAATGTTTGGTTATTTGAAAAAAGCACATGAGGGCATCTGCCTAAGGAAAGAAATATCTTTGTTGACAGATGCTGACTTACATTCACATTACACACGAAAAAATCATGAAAACCAGCCATACGGTCAGCCCATTCATCAGGGCTCGAACTACCAGTGTTCAGTGGTCTTAAACACTTGATCACTAGTCTGATGTACAGTTACAAAAACAGTAACCTTACCTACCAGCTTTAATATCAAAAGTCTACTTTTAACATAATGTAAAATTTTCAAGGAAAAAAAAAAAAATACACCTCGGACATAAAAGTCAACATATTTCCATATGCCCTAATATGAAAGTACAATATTTATCCTATAGTTATGTCCAGTAGATCTTGAAAACACAAAAATCCTGCAAAATATGTGGTATAAATTTGAAAGAACTGATCACTCCTTATTTAGTTAATTATGCAAGAGATGTAAGTTATGGATATAGTCTAAAAAAAACTTACGTCACCTATCATAATTATTTAGTCATTTTTAAACAGTCTATATTGTGCCCCTGAATGCACTCTCTTGATGACAGAATCCTGCAAATTTGTAAATACTGCAAGGCACACTGTTCCATTTAGAGCAAGGTCCATTGTGACATCATGCTTATCCACTACTGACACTAAATCACAATAGTTGGTAACAATTTTTGCTTGTTCCAAGTTCTAGTCCTATATGTTCTTTATGAAATCTCTACATATCAAATTATATGACAAGCAGACTGAAAAATAAGTTTCTTTAAATAAGATTAAATTAACTTGAATGTCACTGCTTCTGATTACATGGCAAGTAATTCATAAAAAAATATTACTATGCATATTATTAAAAATAAACCGCTTACTTTGAGTTTAGAACACATCAAACCTGAAAACATTTCAGTAAAATGCATTTATTTAATGTTAATATATGAGTAAGATATTTAAAATGATGGTATACCCAAATGTTTTAAAGTTATATAAATTCTTATGTGCTTACAATTCATTAAACTGAATTAAATTTTAATTTTATTCTTTTCTTACGGCAAAGTTTAATTACTAAATAAAATCTCTTAACAACAACTGAATTTTATGATATTTCTAATTTTTACCCGATATAAAATTCCTAGCATCCTCACAAATGTAAAGCTTCAAGATAGTTAATAAAAAAATCCAGTATGCAAAATAGATTCACATTTTATAAGCGCAACAGCCGCATGACATAGCAAATCTACAAATTAAAGAAAAATTCCATTCGCATTTTTCGTATAAACTTTAAATGGTTGTTCATTTCCGTGCAAATATCTCTATTGTAATATTTTTCTTTAAAAAAAAATAATAACCCTTAGTTAAAGGCCTGAATTCTTACTTAAATCTAACAATGGAATAAAAAATTACACATTATTAGAACACGAACGGCAATCAAAATAAAATGTGAATTATTTACTGTCAAAATTACAAGCACTGTAACAGGTAATAGTAAAGTTATATACAGCATATAACTTACATTTGATGTACGTTTCTTACATTAAATTCATGTTAACAATCAAATAACAGCATTTAGTTTATATATTATTGTTAGTTAAGAGTTTGAAAGTCCGGTGGGGAACTGTAAATTAGAACGGACGAGTACAGAATTTAATACAGTTACAGTCATACCTGTCCAATCAGATAATGAAACTAAACTGACATATTTACGAAATCTCATTTGTATCTTTTAAAATGGGTATAAACATGTCGTATGCCAGAGATTGTATTCCAAAATATGGTATGTTCATTATTTTTATTCATAAAATGATCTGACAAGAAAGAGCACAAAAAATATATTCAAATCTAATAACTTTACTCAAGGTACGAATTTGAGAAGCGTTATTTTATGCCATTACAAGAATGCACATAAAGTATTAAAAGATTCAGTAAACACTCACTTTTCTAGAAGTCCATACAGCTAATAAAAATACCATACTTTTTATGGTTACAAACTACACCATTATAATACATTTGGGAAAAAAGAGCAATAAAGTGCCGGGCATGACGCATACAGGTAGGCGTGAAGGTCGCCCGACCAAACTAGTTTCTCTGTCAGAGTTCAGAGTATCATTATTTGTTTTGATTAATTTTTAAAGAAATATTAAAAAGTTTTTGCTTAAAAGTAAAGTAATTGAAAATATCAGTCGAGCACATGTTTAGTAATTTACTCCTTTGGTGCAGACGAAATTTTCAGCAAGAACGAATTACATATTTGGTTCTTCACAATTATCCATTCTTTACGCAAACTGTCATCAGTATCCGAATTTAAAAGCATCCACCTACTAGAAAATAAATATTTCAATAATGGTGCAAATGCAACAAAATGCTCCAAACTTCCCTTGCCATTACCTTTCGACGATTGGAACCTTACACATTTACTGGAAAAAAATCTCAGAACCTGAAGTGGAAACTACAAGAATCTCTGAATCAAATAGGTCATTTAACTTGAAAATTAGATGCTATGGTACTATGGTGTATCAAGATTAAAGGGGCAAATGATGCACATTTAAATACTTAAAAAGAAATGTCGCCCAAAAATGTGAAACTCATGGACTAAAATTAAATTTGGAGAAAAGAAATTTTTTTAGGATCAGATACAATATTTAGGTCACAAAATTAATGCTTATGGTTTACATAAAAACCGATGAAAAAAATTCCAGTGATTGCCAAAGCCTCAAGACCCAAAACTGTCTAGGAAAGTTTTTGGGGATTAGATAATTTCTATGGAAAATTTTGCCCAAATTTAGCGACAATCGCAAATCCCTTATAACCAATTAACTAAGAAAGGCTGAAACTGGGTTTGGACGAGTGACTGTCAGGAGGGTTTTCTAAGCAATAAAAAAGAACTTAGTACAAAAAAGGTTTTGATGCATCATGATCCAAAATTTAGTACAATTTTTCTAAGTACAATTTTTCTTTGGAATTTAAAAATTATGAATAGCATTCGGCCTCTGAGGACATAACCTTGTTCAGAATTAAAGATACAGGATTTAAATGTCCCCCAAATCATACCTCAACACAATATCAAAGTACCAGCGGGCAGAAATTTTACTTTCTGGATGCATAACTGAAAACAGAAATGTCCAGTACGGCATAATGGAGTAGCCAAGAAATGTAAGAACCCCAAAGATGTACAGTAGGTCACAAAAGTATTTGAACACCGGAACCCATTCAGAAAATATACTTTTCAGATGTGGAGGGGAAACAAAACTTTAACTAATCTTGGCTAGACAAGGAAACAAAATGGTTGTTTAAATCTATTTTGGTTCGACCAGGAAACAAAATGGTCGTTCAAAGCTGTTTTGGTTCGACGAGGAAACAAAATGGTTGTTCAAATCAACTTTGGTTCGACAAGGGAAACAAAATGGTCGTTTAAACCCATTTCGCTTTGACGAGGAAACAAAATGGTCGCTCAAGTCCATTTTAATGAGACAAGAAAAAAAAAGGGTCATTCAAGTCCATTTAGGTTTGACGAGGAAACAAAATGGTCGTTCAAATGCATTTTGGCTCGACGAGGAAACAAAATGGCCGCTCAAGTCCATTTTAATGAGACGAGGAAACAAAACGGCCTCATCTCCTTTTTACATATTTGAATCTGTTACGACAGACAAAATTTTAAGATCATGGCCCAGAAACATCTTTGGCCGCTAGTTCAATTCCAATAAAGTTTTCTCGCTTCCGTATGACCGTTCTGAAACAGCAGGGTTTTCCGCTCATCACGACCGAACTCATCCCAACATTGGGTAAAGACAAACTTGTAAAGCTTGAAGAAAAGTCACTAGGGAGATTCCGTTTTCCAATGATGGGAGGAAAATATATTCTTCCGTTTCCTTTCATCGTTTTCATGTTGCCTCTGAAAAAATTTCGCCTTTTCATCTTGGAACCGTTCAGGAATCCGCTTTCAAGAAATATTTATCTAGACCATATTTGTTTCTTTCTAGTCCTAAAATATATAGAATGCCACTAACTGCTTATATAGATAAGCCCTTCATTTCGAAAGTTAAAGCGACCGTGAAAACTTCAGAGGGAATCTGAAACAAGAGGGATCTTCTCAGAGGAAATCTAAAACACAAATTAAAAAAAAATTTGTTTAAAAAATGATGTCTTACTTATCCAATGTTAACCTATGGGAAAATGAAAAAGTAAGACATCATTTTTAAACAAAAAGTTTTTTTTTAAATATGTGTTTCAGATTTTCATTGAGAAAAATTTTCCAAATGTGTTTCACTTTACCATTTTCACTTTCAAAATGAATTGCTTATCTATATAAACGGTAAACGGTTGTTGTTTCATTTCAGATTAGCTCATGCTGTTGAAAATGAAACATCCTGGATAAAGGGTTCTTCATAGAAGGTAGAATATTTTTTAATCCTTTTCCCTTCCACACGGTTTTGGAATTTTGATAGATATTGTATATATTTTTATGATTCTTTTGGAAGATGAGATGTTTATGAATGACTAAGATCATCTATATATATTTTGTAACACAACATGGTCCTCCAGTCTGGAGTATTTTTCTACATAAAGGGAAGTTATTTCCTTTTCACATGGTGTGTGTTTGAGGTGTCATGGCCTGTCAATACCTCAACGGTGTAGTTTGAAATGGGAACTGAAAGTGGTCATTGTTTTCTACATCCATTTCCTTTTCAAATCTTTTACCTTCGAAAGGTTTCAATACGATTTGAAAACCCGTAGGGTGGGGTTTAGTCCTATGCCGTAGCGAACCATAAAATGGGTTGGTGAAAAAAACTCGGAAACCTTGGCGATCTACTTTCCCTTCCCCCAAAAATGGATTGGGAAATTGGAATGTGTCTGAAAACTTTCGGATTCCTTTTCCAGCTCAATGACGAAACGGATTGGGAAGACCCTGATCATGAAATTTAAGATCCCGTTTTTTAAACCTGAAGGTGGGAAACAGACATTTCAAACATTCCCTGATACCTTTTCCAAACCTGAAACATACATAGCAAAGAAAGCTTTGAACGATGTTGTTGGAAGCGAATTGTGGAAATGTGGGAGATTTTTATTCTCATGACTAAAAGGAAGGACACTCATGATGAAATGCGGAAGATTTTTGTGATTCTGATAAACGGACCCGTTTCTCAAACCAGAAACAGACATGGTAAACAAATCTTTTAACGATGTTGTTGGAAGCAGGAACTGAAATCTACTCAAACTTTAACGGGATGGAAAACTATTAACGTATCTGCTATGAGGAGCCGCCTTTCAACCAACGAATGACAAAATATATAGAATCCAATTTCCAAAACCACGTCCAAGAGTATTCTATGAAGGCAAACCATTCATGAATCCACTAGGAGGTCAGCTTTGTCATAAAATATGCAGAATAGCCACCTATTTAATCCAGGTGAAGAAGGAGATGTTGCATCTTCAGCAACATTCGCTGATCTGAAGCGAAACGCCGACTGTTTAAATAGATAAGGGATTCCTTTCGAAAGTAAAAATGGTAAAGTGAAAGCGACTGGGGAAAACAATTTATCAGAGCTTAGAGAAAAAATTTCCCAACAACTAAAAAAAACTTTTTATTAATTTAATGATGTCTTCCAGACGTCATGAAAAAGTAAGACAGAATTTTTTAAACAAAAAGTTTTTTTTTAAATATGTGTTTCAGATTTTCTCTGAGAAAATTTTCCCAGTCTGCTTCACTTTACCATTTTCACTTTCAAAATGATTCGCTTATCAATATAAACGGTAAACGGTTGTTATTTCGCTTCAGATCAGCGAATGCTGTTGAAAATGCAACCTCCTGGATAATATATCATCTTCAAATATCCTGGATTCATAGCAGGTAGGATATTTTTCAATCATTTTCCGTTCGACATGGTTTTGAAATTTTAATAGATATTGTATCTATTTTTTTCTTTGTTGGCTATTGTGTGTTGGTTATTGTAGGTTGGCTATTGGGTTGGCGATTGGATCTGTATTGGGTTGGAATTGTATTGGGTTGGCTACTGTGTTTGTATTGGGTTTGTTCGTGTTTCGTTCAGGAAATTCTCCTGTCATTAGTTTCTTTTTATGATGATTCTTTTGAAACCTGGAGCGGATGAGATGTTTATGTAGGATTTTACTATTCTCCCCGAAAATTTCTTTCGAAAATGGAATGCCTTTCCAACCTTTAAGATTCCTTTTTTAATCCAAAACCGACTGGCAGAGGATGATGAAATTCCAGATGTCGGGAGATTTTTTGTGATCCTGAACGGTGGCATGACAAACCAATCACCTCAACGGTATTTCCCCCAAAGTGGATTAGGGAATTGGATCCAACCTTTGAAATTCTTTTCCGACCCAAATCAATCGGGAAGAAGTATAAGTTCTGATGACTCAAAAGAAGGACCCTGATGAAATTCGGAGATATCTCAAATCTGAAATGGCCAACAAATTTTTGAATACCTCAACGCTGTTGTTGAAAGTGGAAATCTGTAAACACTTCTCAAACTTCAACGGTTTCGCAAAGGATGAGTAGTCACATATGGGATCCAGCGAACAAAGCTTGCCTTTTGAAACTCATTCAAGATCATTTGAGCTTTTTTTCACTGTTTTAAAACCAGTAAGGAGAAGGTAGGCCGTCGCGAACCATAAAAGGGGTTGGTGAACCGTGGCGTTTCCCCCCAAAGGGATCCGACACAAAACGAATGATGAAATTTCAGATGTCGGGGGAATTTTTGTGATTCTGATCAATGGACCGTTTCTCAAACCATTTACGAATCTGCTAGGAGAATGACGAGCTCTGAAGTGAAACCATTCACCTATGAGCAGACGCATTTTGCCAAAAGAGTCACAAATATAGAGAATCCAATTTCCAAAACCACATCCAGGAGTATTCTTCGAAAAGAAACGATAGAAATCGGCCGCATTTTTGCAAAACCTAATATATAGAATCCAATTTCCAAAACCACGTTAAAGATTGTTCTCTGAAGAGAAACCATTCACAAATCTGCTTGGAGGAGCCGCATTTTTCCAAAAGAGTAACAAAATATATAGAATGACAAATTTAAATGTAAAAGAGTATTATCTGAAGGAAAAACATTACCGAATCCACTAGGAGGTCGCCTTTTCCAAGAGAGCCATAAAATATATAGAATAGCTATCCATTTTATTCCGGTGAAGGCCATGTTGCATCTACAACGGCAAACTGATCTGAACCGAAACTCAGAATATTTATATAGATAAGCAATTCATATCGAAAGTGAAAATGGTAAAGTGAAAGCGACTGGGAAAAATTTCTCAGAGCTCAGAGAAAAAATTTCTAATAACTAAAATAAAAGACTTTTTGTTAATTTAATGATGTCTTCTAGACGTCATTAAATTAACAATGTTAACCTGTGGGAGAATGGAAAATAAGACATAATTTTTAAAACAAAAAGTTTTTTTTTAGTTCTTAGAAAAAGATTTTTACCTTAGAATATTTTCTCAGCCAATCAGACTTGACTATTTCTTTCCCAATCATCTCATTCTCCATAAAAGCATTCCGACTTTCAGTTTATAGTTCACATAGCTACGTGCTCTTGTAGATACCTTACATACGGAAAAGCCTTCTTATCTTCATGTACGATGTTGTAAAGATGAATTAAAACTGAATGACTAGAAACGATGATGGATTTTAAGAATGATACACGATGTTGTATAGAATATTTATCAATAAAACTTAAATGAAGAAACAATCATTATATTGTCAGACCATGTGAAGGACTTAGCCTCCAGGAAAAGGTGATCTACAAATGATGATATCATTTCAAAACCAATAAAATGGGAAGGATTTCCTTTTTCAATGGGAGTCAAAAATTTGAAATGGCCAGCTTTTCTACCTTTCACGAGAAATCAATTCAAAACGACTCGTTTTTTCCATAGATGTGGTTCCAAAGGACTGAGAAACGGTCACCAGACTCTGCCGTTTCGGAATCATCCTGGAAAAGCAATTAGGAATGGCTTATCTGAGGACTTTTGTTAAAACCCATAAAATGGATCTCTTTTCAATAGGCCTGAATAACTAATGTCTCTACACCTGGATTGAAAAGAGGGCGGACCACTGGCATCGCCCTTTAAAAGGTCCCTCCTTATTCGTATGGTGAGCAGAAGTCCTGGTGAAGGTGGTTTTCATGTCTATCCAAAACATATCTCTACAACCTGATGATAAACCTGAACTGTGGGACCTCAAAGATGTGGTTGACAAGTTCATACAGAAAAGGGTCTGACAGATTCATGAGCTACACAAGGGTATAGCGGAATCTATTTCATGTTAACACGAGAAGTCATTTTTTAAAAATGATATATGGGTAAGAGACAAGCGTGTGTTCTTTCAGAAAGGTATTCAGGAGGGTAATTTTTGGATGAGGTTGGAAAATAGCTTCGGAGGAATTTAAAAATTATGCTGGGAAGGCACAAAACGTGTCTTTCTGTAAGTTAATAAGGAGGGTCATTTTTGCAGTTGGCTGGAAACTATTTTTCTTACCAATCTGAAAATAAATCTGTAGATATGTTACATTATATAATATATATCCCCTAACTTAATGTCATACTATCTTTTAGATTAAGACATAAAGTGAGCCTTTTTTGTGTCTTCTTCATTCAACCTTCCACACTTAACATTTTGCAGTGTTTTCTCAGAGAGATTTTTCGCTTTAAGAATTAATCATTTACCTATAATAGCGACCCAAGTTTCACTTCAGAGATCAGATCAGTATCATAGATCAGATCAGATAAGATCAGTATCAGAGATTAAAGACAATAGGATCTGGATTATTTTCCCACTTAAAACGAATTGGAAAGAAATATAAATTTTTAATTTTGATGACTAAAAAGAAGGACCCTGATGATGAAATTTCACATGTTCCCTTTCTCAAATCTGAAACAGACGTGGCAAACAAATGTTTTGCATACCTCAAAGGTGTTGTTCAAAGTGGAAATCTGATAACACTTCTGCGTGGTTTGAAATGAAGACGGAACATGGTGTTTGAACACTTCTGAAGTCCTTAAGGAATTGGATTACTAAGGTGTTTAAAAAATTTCCATGAATAGAAATGGAAGGACCCTTTCTAGACTTCTTCAACAGCACAGAGTGATCTGAAGCGAAACTTGCATTGCTTAAATAGATAAGGAAAGTCCATTTCAAAAACATTTCAAGTCGGCTGGAATATTTTTCTCAGAGAAAATCTGAAACATATATAAAAACAAAACTTTTTGTTAATTTAATAATGTCTTCTAGACATCATTAAATTAACTGTATGACCTTGACCAATGACCTAACTTATGACCTTGACCTAAATGTATGCCCTTGAACATGATAAAGCATAACAAATCAAACAAATCTTTGCATCCCCGAAACATTTCTTCAGAAAATGGAATGCCTTCCCAACCCAAATCCATCGGAAGGAACATAAATTGTGATGACGCCAGAAAAAGGACCCTGATGATGACCCACCACGAGCTAAAAAGGTTCATGGTCAGCCCGGCGTTCACCTAATGTGTCTAGAACTCAACGGTGGATTTTCAATGGAAACAATTGGTATTAACGGTAAGTAACTTTAACGGATTGCTGAACACTCCTCGAGTGAGACGAAGAACCCTTTCTCGAACCTCAACAGTGGCAAACCTCAACGATGTTGTTGCAAATAAGTCGATAGGGTTTGAAACGGACGACTGAAATGAAGAAGGAAAATGTTTTTGACCTAAAAGAATAGAAGAAAAATGGTAACATAAACTTTTCAGGACTTCATCAACAGCACAGAGAGATTTGAAACGAATAATCAATACAATTCCACGTCGAAGAGTATTCTTTATAGGGATCAGCTATGAGGCCATTATTCTTTTTATTCATCAAATATTATAGAATCACAATTTCCAACAATATTCTCGAAGAGCATTCTTTATATGGATCCGCTATGAGGCCATGACTGTTTTTTTATTCATCAAAGATTTTAGAACCACAATTTCCAACAACCTTCTCGAAGAGTTATCTTTATAGAGATTATCCACATCTTATCAGCTATGACAAAGCTTTTATCCAGGTTATGGAGATCCTGCATCTTCAACAGCACATGCTGATCTGAAGGGAAAATCCATTTTTTAGCCAGAGATTTTTTGTTTAAGAAAATTTTCCTTTCCAATCAGACAGGACTATTACTTTCCCAACCTCTCTAAGAAAAGTTTTGCTTTAAATAAGTCTGTGCTGGATCTTGGATATGCCTGGATAGATCTCTGACAAAATCTTTTCCAGCGGAGTAGAAATTTTTTTAGACTCAATCCGAGTTTTGTTTCAAATCACTCTCTCCTGGAAAGAATCCTGGATGTGTCTGGATCCTCGATGAATCTCTGAGAAACTTTTTCCAGCCGACTTGAAATTTTTTTAGACCGAGTGAGATGAAGAACCAAAATCTTTTTCGGGTAACGCAAAAGAATAGTTGAAATCACTGTGCACTGGAAAGGTTCCTGCATGAATTTGTCTCTGAGAAAGTTTTTCAACGGGCTTGAAATTTTTTAGACCGAGTGAGGGTTTCTTCTTAAACTGAGGAAAAATCTGAAGCACGTATTAAACGGTGAACAAAATGATAACCGACTGGAGAGTCAGAGAAAATCTGAAACATATTCGGGTCTTTAACAGCACACACTGATCTGAAGCGTCTAAAAAATATGTGTAATCAAAATTTCAAAGCTATAAGACGGAAAACAACAGAAGCCGCAAACACTATGAAGAATTCGGGTCACTGTCGTTCTAAAATATCGAATGCTAAGTCCAAAGACTGCTAAATCTAAACACCTTTCCATAACGAAAACTATTCTTCATAGAGATCCGCTATGAGGCCATGATGGTCTTTTATTCATCCTCTATGATAGAATCACAACTTCCAACAACCCTGTCGAAGAGTATTCTTTATAGGTATCATCCACATATTACCTACTATGACAACAAAGTTGGGGAGATGTTGCATCTTCAACAGGACGTGCTGATCTGAAGGGAAACTGGAATTGCTTAAATCGATAAGCACAAGTTCATTTTAATCAATTTGTCATATTTTAACAAGTGGAAAAAAATTTCTCAGAACTTAGAGAAAACATTTCTAACAACTAAGAAGAAAAACGTTTTCCTATAATATGATGTCTCTTTTTAAAACAAAGAAACATTTTCTGTGAAATGATGTCTCCCTTTTCAATATTAACCTACGGGAAAATGAAAAAGTGAGACATCACTTTTAAAGAAAAAGTTTTTTTTTACGTCTTAGAGATTTTTATCTCAGAAAAAAATTTCTAACCCAATCAGACTCGAGTATTTCTTTCCCACTCGTTCTCTATCAAAGTATTCCAACTTTCAGTTTAAAGCTCAGATAGCTACATGTTCTTGTAGATAGATGCCTTACATCTTTTCCACTCTTCATGCCCGTTGTTACAAAGATGAATTCAAATTGAATGGCTAGAAACGATGATGGATTTTGAAGAATTATGCACGATGTTGTAAAGAATATTTTTCAATGAAACCTGAATGGAGAATTGAGAACCAGACTTCGGAATCTCCCGTGTCGCTTCAGAGTGAAACTGGATAAAGAGTTCTTCATAGCAGGTAAGATATTTATGAATTGTTTTTCCTTCGAAATGGTTTTGGAATTTTGATTAATATAATTTTATGATTCCTTTGGAAGATTAGATGTTTATGAATGGCTACTGTATATTTTACGATTCTTTTGGAAACCTAGATTATTATAACCTATTTCATCAAAAATTCTACATTTTAACTATTCTATATTTATGATATTTTTTTGAAAATGTGGCCCATCGTTTCTCTTCAGACTTGACCATTCTATATTTCGATCCTTTTCGAAAATGTGTCCCGAATTTATGTTAACTGATCCATCGTTCTTTTTTAAACTTCAGCATGATGACTATTGTATCTATTTTATGAATCTTTTTAAAAATGCGGATGGTTGGAAAATTTTCCTCGGAGCCTCTTCCTTCTTTTTATTTTAACATCTCAAAACATGTTTGTAAACCTGGTATCTTCGAACAAAAAGAAGGAAGAGTTAATTGAATGATGTCTAAAGACATCATTAAATTAACAAAAAGCATTATATATTATGTAATATATATAATATACATATACATATACATATACATATATATACCAGAGCTTTTCTCTGAGAAAATGTTTCCAGCCGACTTGAAATTTTTTTAGACTCAATTTGAGTTTTGTTTTAAACAACTATGTATTGGATCCTGGATGGAACTGTGTCTATATGTCTGAGAAAATTTTTCAGACTCAATTTGAGTTTTGCTTCAAATCCCTCTGTGCTGCATCCTGGATGTGCCTGGATCTATGTCTAGATCTCTGAGAAAATTTTTTCCAGCCTACTTGAAACTTTTTTAGACTCAATCTGAGTTTTGTTTCAAATTACTCTGTCCTCGAAAGGATGCTGGATGTGCCTGGGTCCTGAATGGATCTGTGTCTGGATCTTGGATGAACCATTTTCTCTCAGAAAAGGTTTTTCAAGAGGACTTAAAATTTTTGTAGACCGAGTGAGACGAAGAAGGAAAATCTTTTTGGGGCAAAAGAATAGTTCAAATCATTCTGTGCTTGAAAAGATCCTAGAGGGATCTGTGGCTGTTTCTCTGACAAAATTTTTCGGACCGACTTGAAATTTTTTAGACCGAGTGAGATGAAGAAAAAAATGTTTTTTAGGTCCTTTGAAACATCCAGTGGACAAAGCTCCACTTACGGTGTTTTTTTAAGCTCATTCCATAGTTATTTTTATTCAAGAGACGAAATGGCGATCGGATTTCCCCAGTGGAGACAGATGGGCCATCGCAAAAAGGTTCTTCGATACTGTCCTCCTCCCCAAAACGTTTCTTCAGAAAAGGAATGCCTCTGAGATTTGTTTTCCCACTCAAACCCATTGGGAAGAAATATAAATATTTAAAAAAACTTTTAAAACCCAATGTAAGATACATATTAATTCTAATATTTTTATCTGCAATGGATGAATCAGTCTGTAAACTCTGAAATCCTTAAATGATTCTAATTACATGAGATTCTTATGCTATTTTATTAGCCGGTTAAATACCATTTGTTCCCCCAAACCCTTAGCATTCAAAATAGATAGTTTCCGAACAAAGTGGTTTAAGCAGCATGAGAAGAAGGAAACACATTTTAACAAATATTTATGTGGCATTAGTATCTTTTAATTATTTCCACGGATCCAGATAACTTAAACTAATTATAAACTGTTTTGGAAAATCTAGAATCAAGTTTATATTCTCCCATCGCTGTTTTCAATTAAATAATTTATAGAATGCATCAGAAATTCCTTTAAAAGGCGGTTTTGTAAGAGATGAGAAGAACAAAATAATAATACACTTCTTTCAAGTTACTTTACATAAGATTTACTAGCAATTGTCAAAAAATTGTGGATGAGTTAATAAATATATGGGGGAATATATAAATCATATATAATCCATTACAAATTTTAGAATTAATACGTATCTTACATTGCGGTTAAAAAGCTCTTTTAAAAGTTTATATTTGTTCCCGATGGGTTTGAGTCAGAAAAGGAATCTCAGAAGCATTCCATTTTCTGAAGAAACGTTTCGGGGAGGAGGACGGTATCAAAGAATCCTTTCGCGTTGGCCCATCTGTCTCCACTGGTGAAATCCGATCGCCATTTCGTAACTTGAATAAAAATGGCAATGCAATGAGTTTAGAAAAACACCGTAGGTGGAGATTTGTTCACTGGATGTTTGAAAGGATCCAAAAAATATTTTCCTTCTTCATCTCACTCGATCTACAAAAATTTCAAGTCGGTTGAAAAAATTTTCTCAAAGATCCACACGCAGATAAATCCAGGATCTCCCAGCACAGACTGATTTGAACTATACTTTTACCCAAAAAAGATTTTCCTTCTTCATCTCACTCGGTCTAATAAAATTTTAAGTCGGCTGGAAAAAAATTTTCTCAGAATATGGATTCATCCAGGATCCAGACACAGATCCACCCGGGATCCAGGCACATTCAGCATCCTTTCGAGGACAGAGTGATTTGAAACAAAACTCGGATTGAGTCTACAAAAATTTCAAGTCGGCTGGAAAAAAATTCTCAGAGATCCAGACATAGATCCAGGCGCATCCAGGATCAAGCACAGACGGATTTGAAGCAAAACTCGGATTGAGTCTAAAAAATTTTCTCAGGCATACAGACACAGTTCCATGCAGGATCCAATACAGAGAGGTTTAAAGCAAAATTTAAATTGAGTCTAAAAAATTTCAAGTCGGCTGCAAAAAATTTCTCAGAGAAAATCTCTGGTATATATGTATATTATATTATATTATATATATTAGATAATATATAATGCTTTTTGTTAATTTAATGATATTTTTAGACATCATTCAATTAACTCTTCCTTCTTTTTGTTCGAAGATAACAGGTTTACAAACATGTTTTGAGATGTTAAAATAAAAAGAAGGAAGAGGCTCCGAGGAAAATTTTAAAACCATCCGCCTTTTTAAAAAGATTCATAAAAAAGATACAATAGCCATCACGCTGAACTTTTGAAAAGAAACGATGGATCAGTTAACATAAATTCGGGACACATTTTCGAAAAGAATCGAAATACAGAATGGTCAAGTCTGAAGAGAAACGATGGGCCACATTTTCAAAAAAAATTATAAAATATAAAATAGTCAAAATGTAGAAGTTTTGATGAAATCGGTTATAATAATCTAAGTTTCCAAAAGAATCGTAAAATGTACAGTAGTCATTCATAAACATCTCATCTTCCAAAGGAATCATAAAATTAAATTAATCAAAATTCCAAAACCATTTCGAATTGAAAACAATTCATAAATACCTTACGTGCTAAGAAGAACGCTTTATCCAGGATCACTCTGAAGCGAAACAGGAGATTCCAAAGTCTGGTTCTCAATCCTCCATTCATTGAAAAATATTCGTTACAACATCGTGCATAATTCCTGAAATCCATCATCGTTTCTATCCATTCAATTTTAATTCATCAATGTAACATCGTGCATGACGATAGGAATAGATGCAAGGCATCTATCTACGTAGCTATCTACGTAGCTATCTGAACTCTAAATTGAAAGTTGGAATACTTTTACAGAGAACGCTGAGGTGGTTGTGATCGACTCTGATTGGGTTAGAAAATTTTTCCCAGATAAAAATCTCTGGCTAAGTACTAAAAGAAATTGTTAATTTAATTAATGTCTTCTAGACATTATTAAATTAACTGGATGACTTTGAACATTTTTTACGATGTTTGTAAACATGTTCAAGGTCAACATATGACCTTGACCTTAAGATGTCAAAACATGTTCAAGGTTATACAGTTCATTTACTGATATCTTGAAGACATCATTAAATTAACAAAAAGATTTTCTTTATTTTTTTAGTTGCTAGAAATTTTAATCTAAGCTCATAAGGTATATCTCCCACATTCTTAGCGTGCCTTCGTAGTGTAATGGTCAGCACACTGAGCCGGTATTTCAGAGGTCCGTGGTTCGATCCCCGGCGAAAGCAATGCATATTTTTCATCTCTCCTGCTTGTAATTAACCTCATGTCTCTACAGCCGGCGCCCGAACTAAAAAGGGTGGTGGATGATGATTCTCCACCACCGCAATTTGGCGATTGGGTCCCCAAAACCCCAGTCGCCCTTTAAAAGGGGGAGTATATAAGGTTTTTCTCCCACCTTCTTCGCATGCCTTCGTGGTGTAGTGGTCTGCATGCTCGACGCGTAAACGAGAGGTCCGTGGTTCGATTCCCGGCGAAGGCTTTGCTCAGTTTTCATGTCTGCTGTTTCGTAATAACCTAATGTCTCTACAAGCTCTAAAAAATATTTCCTACCTGGTAAGACCTGAAAAATTCTTTAAAATGAACTTGTATTTATCTATTTAAACAATCCGAGTTTCCCTCCAGATCAGCGGGTATTGTTGAAGATGCAACATCTCACCAACCTGGATAAAAGCTTCATGATAGTAGATAGATGTGGATAATACGTATCAAGAATACTTTTCAACTGTGTTTTTGGAAACTGTTATTCTATCATCTTATATGAATAAAACCATTTCCACTATTTCCTCATAGCGGATCCCTATAAAGAATACTTTTCCACATGGAATGGTGTTTACTATTCGTTTCAAATCACTTTACTGAAGAAGTAGGTTCTTTTGAGAAATCCAAAAATATTTTCCATCTCACTCAGTCATTCAGAAAACAATTCCTATCGATTTGTTTCCAAGAACATTGTTCAGGTTTGAGACATTTGGTTGGTGACACATGAGGTAATTTTGAATAGCAGGCCTTCACGTCTACCATACCAATAAGGTGGGGATTTTTCACGAAACGTTGGAGTCGATATAGAAAAAAAATCACCTGGTAGTAAATTCAATGGAGAAGACACAAAAAAGACACACACTGTATGTCTTAATCTAAAAGGTATTAAGGTATTAAATTAGGGTATATATATTATATAATATATGTGTATATTATATAACCTCCTTATCCTACCCTCCTTATTAACTTACAGAAAGAAGACACGCTTTGTGTCTTCCCAGTATAATTTTTTAAATTCTTAAGAAAATATTTTCCAATCTCATCCAAAAATGATCCTCCTTAGTACAATTTTGAAAGATGACATGCTCCCTCGGTCTGAAAAATTTCAAGTCGGCTTGAGAAAATTCTTTAAAGAAAATGGATCTATCCAAGATTCAGACACATCCAGAACAGAGTGATTTGAAACAAAACTCGGAGTCAGTTAAAAAAATTTGAAGTCGGCTGGGAAGAATTTTCTCTTCCATGACAGATGTACTGGTTATTATAAATTCGGGACACATTTTCGAAAAGGATTAAAATATAGAATAGTTAAAATGTAGAAATTTTAAAGCGATCTGTTACAATAATCTGCGTTTCGAAAAGAATCATAAAATATATCGTAGTCTTTCATAAACATTTCCCCAACTTAGTCGTCATAGTCGATAACATTTGGATGATCTCTAGAAAGAATACTCTAGAATACTCTTCGACAGGGTTGCTGGAAATCATGATTCTATCATATTGGATGAATACAAAACCATCGTGGCCTCAATTGGGGACGTCTATAAAGAATACTTTTCGACATGGAATGGTGTTCAGACTTAGCAATCTTTGGACTTAGCATTCGATATTTTAGAACGTCAGTGACCCGAATTCTTCATAGTGTTTGCGGCTTCTGTTGTTTTCCGTCTTATAGCTTTGAAATTTTGATTATACATATTTTTTAGACGCTTCAGATGAGTTTGTGCTGTTAAAGACCTGGATACGTTCCGGATTTTCTCTGACACCCCAGTCGATTCCCATTTTGTTCACCCTTTAATATGTTTTTCAGATTTTTCCTCAGTTTAAGAAGAAACCCTCATTCGGTGTAAAAAAATTTCAAGTCGATTGAAAAACTTTCTCAAACACAAATCCATGCAGGATCCTTTCCAGAGCACAGTGATTTCAACTATTCTTTTGCGTTACCCATAAAAGATTTTGGTTCTTCATCTCATTCGGTCTAAAAAAATTTCAAGTCGGCTGGAAAAAGTTTCTCAGAGATTCATCAAGAATCCAGACACATCCAAGATTCTTTCCAGGAGAGAGTGATTTGAAACAAAACTCGGATTGAGTCTAAAAAAATTTCTACTCAGCTGGAAAAGATTTTCTCAAAGATCTATCCAGGCACATCCAGCCTCCAACACAGACTGATTTAAAGCAAGACTTGGATTGAGTCTAAAAACATTTCAAGTCGGCTGGAAATATTTTCTCCGAGAAAATCTCTGACATACATATGTTATATATATGATATAATACATAATGCTTTTTTTAATTTAATGATGTCTTTAGACATCATCCAATTAACTCTTCCTTCTTTTTGTTCGAAGGTTTACAAACATGTTTTCACATGTTAGAATAAAATGGAGGAAGAGGCTCTGAGGAAAATTTTCCAACCCTCCATATTTTCGAAAAGAATCATAAAATAGAATGGTCATGTCTGAAGAGAAACGATGGGCCACACTTTCGAAAAGAATATATAGAATTGTCAAAATGTAGATGTTTTGAAGAGATCGGTTATAATAATAAAGGTTTCGAAAAGAATCGTTAAATACAGAGTAGTCATTCTTCGTTCCAAAAAATCCTAAACATATATTCAATTCCAAAATCATTTTGAATGGAAAATGATTTATAAATACCTTACTTGCTATGAAGAACACTTTATCCATGATCATACTGAAGCGAAATAAGGGATTCTGAAATGGCAGATACTGTTTCTCAATCTTTAATTTAGGTTGCATTAAAAAATATTCTTTACAACATTGCGCATAATTCTTAAATTCCATCATCATTTCTATTCATTCAGTTTTCATTCACCTTTGTAACATCACACGTGAAGATAGGAAGGCTTATCCCGATGTGAGTCATCTAGAAGAGCACGAGCTATCTGAACTCTAAACTGAAAGTTGGAATACTTTTATAGAGAACGACTGGCAAAGAAATAGTCCAGTCTGATTGGGTAAAATTCTCAGGCTAAAAAAAAACAAATTTCTTGAAAAATTGATGTTTCACTTTTTTATTTTCCCATAAGTTAACATTGGAAAGGTAAGGCATAATTTTTAAACAAAAAGTTATTTTTAATATGTACTTCAGATTTTCTCTCAGAAAAATTTTCCAGTCGCTTTTACTTTCGAAACGAATCGCTTATGTATATATAAGCCGTTTGGCGTTTCCCTTCAGATCAGCGTGTGCTGTTCAAAATGCAACATCTCTCTAACTTGGATAAAAGCTTTGTCATAGCAGATAAGATGTGGATTATCCCTATAAAGGACACTCTTCGGCAATGTTGTTGGAAATGATGATGGCTATTCTATAATATTTGATGAATTAAAAAACAATCATGCCTCATAGCGGATCTCTATAAAGAAAAATCTTCTACAGGGTTGTTGGAAATTGTGATTCTGTAACATTTGATGAATAAAAAATAATCGTGGCCTCATAGCGGATCCCTATAAAGAATACTCTTCGACATGGAATTATGTTGACTATTGGTTTCAAATCTCTTTGTGCTGTTGAAGAAGTCCTGAAAAGTTTATGTTGTAAGGTTTTAGTTAAACTAACCAAGTTTATTTTAATTTAAATCTTTTCTATCTCCTCTCTGCTTCAACTTCCTGTCAGAAGAAGCGCGCGTTTTTAGCTTACGCTAATTTTTGAAGTTCAGCCAAGCACTATTTAAGCCAGAGGTAGAAACCTCTCGGTGTGTGAGAGCTTTGCCTCAGATCACGGTCACGCCGCTAAACTTTCGCCTGACCAGCTAGCAGTTTAAATTTATAAGCCATAGTGCTTACTACGTGATTGCATTGTAAAATAAATTAAAGTGCGGTAGTATTTAGTATACCTTGCTACGCACCCTTTTAGATAGAGGCCAACTTCCGCGAATTGCTCTGCGAAGCAAAGTTTAATTTAAGTTCTATTTTAATTTATTTAAATTTATTTGATTGTTAAGTTCGACCAAAGTGTGGTCTGTTACGTTCTGTATCTCTCCCGAATTGGGAGGTTTGTATTTAATAGTGATTGAATAAAAGAGGATTTCAAATCCCTTCACGTGCAGTTATTCTCCAGCCCAGCAGTTACATCAGAACATAGCGTACCTTCCGCTCCCTGTTCCAGTTCAGGACTTAGAACGTAAGGATAAGAACCCTTTACAGAATTTACAATGTTCTCAAAGAATACACACAGAATGCTAAGTCCTGATAGTGGCGCCCGCGCAGAAAGAAGAGGATGGCCTCAGCAACAAGAATACGAACCTGAGACACCTGCTGTACCTGTCCAGAATCCTGAGATAGCACCTCCTGGCATAGAAGGATTCGGCTACATCGTACAAACCATGCGAGCAGCCATGAAGCCAGCGGCAAGTTTTGACGGCAAGACAGCCGTAATCAATTTCCTGGAAAAGCTAGACTCCCACTTCATGCTATATCCAGTCCACGAATTTCAGAAAGTCGCTCTTGCTACCAGCGCTTTGAAGGGCCAAGCGCTAAGTTGGTTCAAGTGCATCGGAAAGAATCTCTTGGGGGAACCAGGAAGCCCCACATACACGTATGAAAATTTCAAGAATTCTCTAGTGAAAGCATTTCCCGTGGTGCGAGATCGAGCCAGATTGGAAGCTGAACTGTTTAGCCGATACCAAGAAAGAATAGAAGATTTGTCTAATTTTATTTTGAGGAAAATTCAAGTTTTCAAGCTTTTGTATGGAAGTCGCCCGGATCCTGAAATTATTCAAGTTATACTTCCTAGGCTACTGCCCCAAGTTCAAGATTTCATCGAACTAAGAAATCCAACAACATTAGACAGATTATTTGAGCTCGCGGTACAATTTGAAAGCCGAAGAACAGCCGACAACGAACGACGACGCCAATTTGAGCGAAGAAGTCAGTGGAGTTCGCCAAGACCGCAGCAAAAGCAAAATCAAAGTTACGGGAATAAGGCGAAGCAATGGCCGAAGAAAGATGTGTCTCCTAAAGCGAGCGGCGAACGAAGGGAATTTAATAGAAGAACAAGCAAAGATTCCGAGGGCAATCAAAATAAGAAGAATTTAAACTAAGAGGGATTTCTTCAAGGAAGGTGAAGAAGTCCGAAGCCGCGCAAAACCCTTCCAAAATCAATTTAAACACCGTGGTTGTGAAGAATTTGAGTTTGCCGAAGATTGAAGTTCTAATCAACAACATACCGGCGACAGCCCTCTTGCCTGCTTGGCGGACCCCAAAGCAGCTTCGTATCGGAAAGATTCTTTAAGAAGCACTTTCGACGTTACAGAATTTTTAGTGCAAGAGACACGGATGTCATAGCGGCCCAAGGAGAAAAATGTAGCTGTTTAGGAAAAGTACCATTGTTCGTGCGTATCAACAACGAACAGGTAAGAATCCTGTTTTATATTGTGCGTAACCTGCAGACTTGTATTATTCTAGGTGTGGACTTTTTTAGTTTGGCAGAAGCAAAAATTGATTTCAAGGGGGGAGAACTAACATTAAATATGAAGCCAATTGAAGCGAAGAATGATAAGCCCCCGCAGCTGGACTTGGAACATTTACAAGTAGAGGAAAAAGAGAAAATCCAAGGTCTGGTAAGTCACTTTGCGAATTTATTTAGTGATGTACCAGGCTTTACGCAGGTGGTGAACCACGACATTGACACGGGGGACGCTCAGCCAGTTAGGCAAAAGCCATATAGATATGATAGGACAAAAGAGGAAATAATTGAACATCATATTAAAGAGATGTTAAAGAATAAAATCATCACGCCAATTTCTAGCAGTTACGCTAGCCCCGTTGTCCTGTGTAAGAAAAATAATGATTACCCGATTACGCACCCGAAGCGGTGGCGTTTTGCTATAGATTATCGCAAGTTAAATTCAGTTACAAAATATCCTGTATATCCGTTGCCGATAATTGAAGAAATTATTCGAAATATTTCGTCTACAAAATACATGACTACATTAGATCTCACGAGTGGCTATTTTCAGATTGGGGTAAAACCCGAGGACGTACACAAAACCGCGTTCATAACGAAATCTGGTACGTACGCATTTCTTAGAATGCCGTTCGGATTATCCGGCGCGCCGGCAACGTTCCAAAGATGTATGGACATCGTCTTAAGACCAGTCCTTGGTAAAAGCACTTTCATATATTTAGACGATATTATAATTACGAGTAGTACTCTAGAACAACACTTACAAGATTTAAGAAAAGTATTTTCATTGTTAAACGAAGCTGGTTTAAAGATAAATGCGTCTAAATGTAAATTTGCCGCAAAAGAGTTACGTTATTTAGGATTTAAAATTTCCCAAAAGGGAATCGAAACGGATCAGTCAAAAATAGTAGCCATTAGAAATTATCCTGTTCCTAAAACAGCGAAGAAATTATCGTCGTTTCTCGGGATGTGTTCATATTACCGGGCTTTCATTAAAGACTTTGCAAAAATAGCTGAGCCACTGCTAAAGTTGAAAAGAAAAAAAGCTAGGTTTTCGTGGTCAGCAGAAGCCAACTTGGCGTTTCAAAAATTGAAAGACGCATTGACTCAAGCTCCCGTCTTAAAATTTCCAGAAGGGGATAAGGGATTAGAGATTTCAGCGGACGCTTCAGATTTCGCGATTGGTGCAGTGCTTTCCCAAAATGGTCAGCCCGTGGCTTTTTTCAGCCGAACATTAAATGAAACCCAAAGAAACTATTCCGCAACAGAGAGAGAAACTCTCGCAGTGTTAGCATCAGTACAGAAATTTCGTGTGTTCTTTGGAAGTTCTCCAGTAACTGTATATACCGACCACGCGGCGGTCACTAGACTCTATTCTGGAAAAAATTTATCACCCAGATTAATAAGGTGGGCTCTCAAATTACAGGAATATAACCTAATAATTAAACATACGCCGGGAAAAGAAAATGTTGTGGCAGATGCTTTAAGCAGAATTAACTTAGATGAAAATGGAAGTGTAATTAAGATAGCCATGTTAACATCCAAAGTATTAGATTCTCGTGAAACAGTAATAGCCGAACTCAAAAAAGATCCGGAGATCAAAAATATATACAATTATTTGGCCGACCCTGAGAATTTCAATCATCCGGATATTGTGCCGATAAGAAATAGGGCCGAAAATTACGAAATAATTGACGGATTGTTATTCTATACCAAAGCTACTAATGAGAATCATGAATATAGTCCGGTTATCCCAGCTAGTATGAGGTTGAATGTATTAGAAGAGTTGCATGATTGTGCCATTTCGGCTCATTTAGGTATAAGAAAAACTGTTCAGAGAGTTCGCGAGGCAGTTTTCTTTCCAGAACTGCAAAGTTTACTAGGGCGTATGTCCAGTTGTACCCAACATGTCAATTAAATAATTATGTTAATTTCCGCCCGGCCCGGGTTCCTAAATAGTATTAAATCAGAATTCCCAAATCAAATAATAGGCATCGATTTACTGGGACCTTACCCTCGAAGTAAAGTTAACAAAAGCCGATATCTTTTAGTTATAGTGGATCATTTTAGCAAATGGTTAGAGTTAATTCCGTTAAAACGCGCGTCTGCAAAAATTGTAGTAGATTCAATTCTAAATAAGTATATTTTAAAATACGGGGCGCCCCTAAAAGTTATTTCAGACAATGGTCCTCAGTTTGTTAGTAAAATGTTTGAGGAAATGTGTGCAAAACTGGGCATACGT
>KK119007.1:67793-124260 GCA_000611955.2 Stegodyphus mimosarum
TTCAAACCCTTCACGTGCAGTTAATATCCAGCCCAGCAGTTACATCAGAACATAGCGTACCTTCCGCTCCCTGTTCCAGTTCAGGACTTAGAACGTAAGGTTAAGAACCCTTTCCAGAATTTACAATGTTTCCAAAAAAGATGCACAGAACACAAAGTCCTGACAATGTTACCATTTTTCTTCTATTCTTTTAGGTCAAAAAGATTTTCCTTTTTCATTTCAGTCGTTCTAAAGTATTTGATAAATAAAAAAACAATCATGGCCTCGTAGCGAATCCCTATAAAGAATACTCTTCGACAGGGTTGTTGGAAATTATGATTCAGATAGAACGTAGCTATCTGAACTCTAAATTGAAAGTTTGAATACCTTTATAGAGAACTCTAAGATGGTTGTGATCGAGTCTGATTGAGTTAGAAAATTTTTCTCAGATAAAAATCTCTGGTTAAGAAATAAAAAAAAACTTTTTGTTAATTTAATAATGTCTTCTAAACACCATTAAATTAACTGAATGACCTTGAACATGTTCAAGATCGAACTATGACCTTGACCTTAAGATCCAGTTAATTTACGATACAGTCATACAGTTAATTTACTGATATCTTGAAGACATCATTAAATTAACAAAAAGTTTTTCTTTATTTTTTTAGTTGTTAGAAATTTTAATCTAAGTTCTAAGAAATTTTTCCTACCTGGTAAGATCTGACAAATTCTTTAAAATGAACTTGTGTTTATCTATTTAAACAATTCGAGTTTCCCTCCAGATCAGCGCGTATTGTTGAAGATGCAGCATCTCACCAACCTGGATAAAAGCTTCATGATAGCAGATAAGATGCGGATAATCCCTATCCAGGATACATTTCAACGGGGTTGTTGGAAATTGTTATTCTATCATCTTATATGAATAAAAAACCACCATGGCCTCGTAGCGAATCCCTATAAAGAATACTCTTCCACATGGAATGGTATTTACTATTCGTTTCAAATCACTTTACTGAAGAAGTAGGTTCTTTTGAGAAATCCAAAAATATTTTCCATCTCACTCGGTCATTTAGAGTGCAATTCCTATCGATTTGTTTCCAACAACATTGTTCAGGTTTGAGACATTTGGTAAGTTAAAGTTTGAGTAATTTTAGAATGCAAGTGTTAAATAGGCTCTCCACCAAATACACTTAAAGTGTTAGACATAAAGCTAGTGAGAACCTCAGGTTTAGCTGGTTATAGGGCGTCTTTTGAGGTCTCATATGTCAAGTTCTAACTAATGTTAGTCGATCGTAGGTGGGAGATTTGAACACCCCCGAACATAGAAAACCCGCAATGGCGGTTTGCTTTACATCCAACACCGGTGAGAGAGCATTGGGGGAAGAATTTAATGGTGCTTGAATGATAATGTGTGTGTGCGAATTTACACGGGTAAAAATAAAGAATTGTACCTAGAAATTACTGTTATTATGTTGTACTAAAATTCCTTTCCTTCCAGATTTTGCTGGAAGGAGTAAGACTTAGATGAAAAAAAAAATATTGAAGGTTTTTGTACCAAGCAAGTGTCGTCTGTAAAAATATTTTTCACAAACAGATATTGCCTTGTAAGGCTTGGCCTAAGTTTAGAAAAGTTAAATTTTGACTATTTGTTTAGAATTGCGAGTTTCAACATGGTCCGTTTCGACCACAGTAGTTTAACTACCGCAATTCTGACTGGAAGAATGTAAGGTTTTAGTTAAACTAACAAAGTTTTATTTTAATTTAAATCTTTCTATCTCTTCTCAGTTTCAACTTCGAGTTAGAAGAAGCCCGCGTTTTCAGCTTATGCTAATTTGAAGTGGAGCCAAGTTCTACTTAAGCAAGTGTTAGAAACCTCTCAGTGTGAGAGAGCTTTTAGTCTCAGATCACGGTCATTCTATTCGACGTTCGCCTGACCAGCTAGCAGTTAAATTCTAAGCCACAGTGCTTGCTACGTGATTGCTTATTGAAATAAATCCAAGTGCTCTAGTATTAGTAAATCTTGCTACGCACCATTTAGTTAGAGGCCAACTCCGCGTATAGCTCTGTGAGCAAAGATAAATTTAATTTCTATTTAGCTTTAGTTTCAAATTTAGCTGATTGTTCATTTTAGACCCAAGTGCGGTCTTTTGCTTTCTGTATCCCTCCCGAGTTGGGAAGTGATTGTAAATAATATTGCTTTAATAAAAGAGGATTTTAAATCCCTTTCAAGTGCAGTTATTCTCCAACTTAATCACAGTATCCTACTACCGAACATAGCTGCATTCAGCTCCCTGTTCAAGATCAGAACTTAAGGAATTTCACAAATATGTTTGCCAAGAATATGCACCGAACACTCAGTCCTGACAAATACAGGGCTGCAATATTTTGTGGCAACAGTTTGAAAAGTGATACAGACTTTTAATGTTTCCGAGGCAAAATCGCAAAACGAAAACAATCGTTCTTCAGGGACAAAGCCCCTTTGGACTAAAAAAAGCAAATTTCTTGAAAAAATGATGTCTCACTTTTTCATTTTCCCATAGGTTAACATTGCAAAAGTGAAACATCCTTTCTTAAACAAAACGTTTTTTTTAGTATGCATTTCAGATTTTCTGGGTAGAACATTTTCGCAGTCGCTTTCTCTACCCTTTTCACATTCGAATCGAATCTCTTATCTGTATAAACCATTGGCGTTTCCCTCCAGATCAGCGTGTGCTGTTGAAGATGCAATATCTCCCTACTCTGGATAAATACTTTGTCATAGCAGATAAGATGTATAACATGTGAGTAATCCCTATAAAGAATACTCTTCGGCAGGGTTGTTGGAAATTGTGATGGCTATTCTATAATATTTGATGATTAAAAAAACAATCATGGCCTCAGAGCGGATCCCTATAAAATTTAACCTTTGACTAGGTTGTTGGTAATTGTGATTCTTAAATATTTAATCAATAAAAAATATCTTGGCCTAATAGCGAATCCCTATAAAGAATATTCTTCGACAAGAATATTCTTCTATTCTTTTAGGTCAAAAACATTTTCCTTCTTCATCTCACTTGTTCGTTTCAAACCCTATCGACTTGTTTGCAACAACATCGTTGAGGTTTGCCACCGTTGAGGTTCGAGAAAGAGGTTCTTCGTCTCACTCAAGGAGTGTTCAGAGTTCTGTTCCCACTTACCGTTAAAGACTTGAGAATTGTTTCCGTTGTGGATCCTCCGTTGAGGTTCTAGAGACATTAGGTGGACGCTGGGCTGACCACGAAACTTTTTAGTTCATGGTGGGTCATCATCAGGGTCCTCCTTTTGAGTCATCAGAATTTATATTCCTCCCGATTGATTTGGGCGGGAAGGCATTCCATTTTCTGAAAAAATGTTTCGGGGATGAAAAGATTTGTTTGATTTGAGACACGCGGTTGATTAGAGTTTCATCATCAGGGTCCGTTTTGGGTTCGAAACGGAATCTCAAAGGTTTGAAAAAATGTTACGCGGAGGTCCGTTGAGGTATTCAAAAGATTTGTTTCTCATGTCTGTTTCAACCGTTTACCAGAATTTGAAATTTCATCATCTGTTGTGGGTCGGATCTAAGCAAATTTGGGAGGGAAACGCCAAGGTTCACAAAAAAAAAAATCCCTATGGGTGAAATTGTATCCAGACCTTTCAAAACCAAAAGTTTTGAAAATAAAATGGATGCAGAAAAGAATGGTTATGTTCGGCTCCCATTTGAAACTATACCATTGAGGTATTGACATACCATGACACCTGAAACCATACCATGTGAAAAGGAAATAGCCTCCATTTATGTAGCAAAATAATTCGGAATGAAGAACTATGTTTTGTTACACCTTCAACAGCACTCTGAAGTGAAACAACAGCCGTTTATATAGATAAGCGATTTACTTTTAAAGTGAAAATGATAAAGTGAAACAGACTGAGAAAATGTTTCTCACAGAAAATCTGAAACGCGTATTAAAAAAAAAACTTTTTGTTAATTTAATGATGTCTTCTAGACATCATTAAATTAACTGGATGACCTTGAACATGTTTACAAACATGTTTTAACATGTTGAAGGCCATACATTTAGGTCAAGGTCCTAGGTTAGGTCATTGGTCAAGTTAACACAGTTAATTTAATAATTTCTAGAAGACATCATTAAATTAACAAAAAGTTTTTTTAAATATTTGTTTCAGATTTCCTCTGAGAAATATTTTCCAGCCGACTTGAAATGTTTTTGGAATGGACTTTCCTTATCTGTTTAAGCAATCAAACTTTCGCTTCAAATCATTCTGTGGTGTTGAAGAAGCCTGGAAAGTGTCCTTCCATTCTTTTGCATTTCACTTCATAGAAATTTTTTAAACACCTTAGTAGTCCAATTCAAAGAGGACTTGAGAAGTGTTCAAAGACAATGTTAGGTTTTCACTTCAAATTAAACAGAAGTGTTTACAAATTTCCACTTTGAGCAAGACTGTTGAGGTACTCAAAACATTTGTTTGCCATATCTGTTTCAGATTTGAGAAAGGAGACATGTGAAATTTCATCATCAGGGCCCGTCTTTTTAGTGATCAGAATTAAAAATTTTTATTTCTTCCCAATCCGTTTTACGTCGGAAAATACTCCAGACCCTATTGCCTTTAACAACTGATCTGATCTCTAAAGTGAAACTTGGGACGTCATTATAGATAAACAATTCATTTTGAAAGCGAAAAATCTCTCTGAGAAAACGCGGCAAATTGTTAAGAGTAGAAGGATGAATGAAGAAGACACAAAAAGACACACTGCATGTCTTAATCTAAAAGGTATTATGGTTTTAAGTTAGATATACTATATAATATATATATTATTATATAGTGATATATATACTTATTATATAATATATCTATGGATTTTTTTCAGATTGGTAAGAAAAAGGTTTCCAGCCAACTCCAAAAATGATCCTCCTTATTAACTTACAAAAAGACACGTTTTGTGTCTTCTTAGTATAATTTTTAAATTCTTACGAAAATAGTTTCCAGCCTCAGCCAAAAATGACTTCCTTGTTAATTTACAGAAAGACACGTTTCTTTGTCTTCTTAGCATAATTTCTTAATTCTTACGAAACTATTTTCCAGCCTTATCCAAAAATGACTCACCTGAATACCTTTCTGAAAGAAGACACGTTTGTGTCTTAACCGTATATCATTTTAAAAAAATGGCTTTTCTTGTTAAGATGAAATAAATTCTGCAATACCCTTGTGCAACCCATGAATCTCTCAGACCCATTTCTATACGAACTTGTCAACCACATCGTTGAGGTCCCACCGTTCAGGTTTATCATCGGGTTGTAGAGATATGTTTCGGACAGACATGAAAAACACCTTCACCAAGATTACTGCTGATCATACAAATATGGCGGGGCCTTTTAAGGGCGATCCCGGTGGTTCACTCTGTTTTTAATCCAGATGTAGAGACATTAGGTATTCAGGCCTATTGAAAAGGGAACCATTTTATGGGTTTTAAGAAAAGTGCTCAGACAAGCCATTCCTAATTGCTTTTCCAGGATGATTCCGAAACGGCAGAGTCCGGTGACCGTTTCTCAATTCTTTGGGACCACATCTATGGAAAAAGCGAGTCGTTATGAATTGATTTCTCGTGACAGATAGGAAAGCTGGCCATTTCGAATTTTTGACTCCCATTGAAAAAGGAAGCCCTTTCCGTTTTATAGGTTTTGAAATGTTATCATCATTTGTAGATCACCTTTTCCTGGTGGCTAAGTTCTTCACATGGTCTGATAATGTAATGAGTGTTCCTTCATTTAAGTTTCATTGAAAAATATTCTTTGCAACATCGTGTATCAATCTGAAAATCCATCATAGTTTCTATTTATTAAGTTTTAATTCATCTTTACAACATCGGTCATGAAGATAGGAAGGCTTTTCCAGATGTAAGGCATCCTCAAGAGCACTAGCTATGTAAACTCTATATTGAAAGTTGGTATGCTTGTATAGAGAGAGAATGCTGAGATGCCTGGGAAAGACATAGTCAAGTCTGATTTGCTGAGAAAATATTTGTAAGATAAAAATCTCTGGCTAAGAACAAAAAAAAATGGTTTAAATAATTATGTCTTACTTTTTCATTTTGCCATAGTTTAACATTGGATAAGTAAGACATCATTTAAAAATTTTTTTTAAATTTGCGTTTTAGATTTACTCAGAAGAGTTTTCACAGTCGCTTTAACTTCCGAAATGAATGGCTTATCTATATAAGCAGTTTGTGTTTCGCTTCAGACCAGCGAGTGCTGCTGAAGATGTAACATCTCCTTCACCGGGGACGAGAAAGAAACAAATATGGTCTGGATAAATAGTCTTCATAGCGGATTCCTGAACGGTTCCAAGATGAAAAGGGGAAATGTTTTCAGAGGCAACATGAAAACGATGAAATGAAACGGAAGAATATATTTTCCTCCCATCATTCGAAAACGGAATCTCCCTAGTGACTTTTCGTCAACTTTTACAAGTTTGTAATGGATGGTCACATTAATGTGACTGGACTGTGTATGAATATATATCTTTTGTGTGTCATGACAATTCGTGGAGCTCCGTCCATACTCATAACGACTTTTTAGAGCAACTATGATATTTTAACGTATATCTTATGGACTGCCAAGTGAGCCATCATCATATAATACGCACATTTTTCCATTCAACTATAGAATGAAACATTAACAAACGTTTGATACAACTATATATAAAACTATCTCAGTGCGCTACGGATAATCTATTAATAACCTATTTTTCTGTTTTTATGTCACCTTGGTAGTGGTGCTGGTAGTCTTCTATTTTATTTTTAAATCATTATATTTTTCAGTGTATAATAATCTATATATTATTCTATATATCTGTATATACTTATCTTGTTCCGCACATGTTGTGCCCTGATGTACTTTTAATTGAAATCTCAATAAATGCCCGTCTGACCTGCCGTCCCTTCCCCTGGTGGTAGGTAGCGGGTGGTGGAGAGAAATTGCTAGTGGGGTGGTTTTCAATTCCGTTTGGCAATGATCCTTAGGTCGGAAGCCACCCTACTGGAAGAGTTGTCTTCACGGAACCTAACATCGCAGTTATTGCAGAATGCACAATTAAGCGATGAAGAGATTAGTGTTGTAGAATGTGTCCTTTAACAATTTCAAAATGTTTTCCCTGCTCATCTTCTGATGCAGATTTAACCAGTTCATTCAACACATCGAGAGACGTCTACTAATTGCTAAACAGGAAGATGTAAGAAAATTTATGAAGGACACATAGGAAAGCAATTGTTGCGGCAAAGCCATCGAACTATTAAAAATAACATTACCCTTTTTGTGAATGGCATCACTTACGCTTTTGTATTTATAAATGTTCTTGCTTGTACTGTACGTTATATTTATGTTAGGAAATAAATAGGCATATAAATACTATCTCCTAATATTTGGTGCCGAAATAACCGTTCACGAAACAGGACCTTGAACTTATACTTCCTACTATTGGATTATTTTTGCTGCATTATTTTACTCCCGACATTAAAGCGTAGTTTTTGTGTTCTCTACTACTCGAGCAATGGCGCCGACCGCTGAAGCTGTAGACAAAATGACGCATCTGAAACGAAAGCGGAAAGCCGTGCGAAGTAATGTTTCTCGCTTTTCTACTGAAATTGATACTTTGAACGATGATTTCTCAATTGAAAAGATTGAATATATTTCTAATCGCTTAACAGCTGCCTTAAATGATATGAAACTAATAGATAACGAAATTCACAATTTTCTTTCTGACGATGAATACGAAAATGATAATTTGCAGTGTGAAAACTACATAGATACTGGTGAATCCGCAGTTTTCAAAGCACAAAAAATTATTCAGAACAAATTATCGCTAACTGCAAATAATGTTACTGCTTCCAATATGGATACCAATGATTTGGCGATGAAATTTGGCGACCTTTCTACTACAGCGCCTGTGGCTCAATCATATACAGTTAAATTGCCAACAATTAAACTACAATCATTTACAGGAGAAATTGAACAGTGGCAATGTTTTTGGGAACAGTTTAAATCTTCTATAGATGCCAATCCACATCTTTCTGTTATTGATAAACATGTTTTCCTCAGAGGTTATTTAGATGGTGAAGCTAAACGCCTTGTTGATGGAATTAGTGTAATAGGAGACACCTATGAAACAACAAAAAAATTGTTAAAGGAAAGATACGGAAATAAAGATCGAATTATCCAGTCACACTTAGATTACTTAGAACATTTAACTGTTATTCAAGACCCATCTCCTACGCATCTAAATGATCTTTACATAGAATGTAACAGGAGAATTCAAGCTTTAACTGCTCTGGGTGAGAATATTGAAGCATACGGTAGAATCCTAGTGCCAAAAATTATTCGTGCGTTTCCCAATGATATTTGTTGCCGCTGGATTATCTATGCCAAGCGTGAAAAGCTAAATGAAGGTAATATTACTAGACTGATGCAGTTCCTGGCAGAAGAAGTGGAAGGTGTAATTGCAACACAAAGAGTTAAAGGTACGTCTTTTTCTGATCACACCGTAAAGTTCACGGTAGAAAATTTTAGTATCAATTCCAAAACAGTAAATAAACGTAAGAAAATTTCGCCATTTTGTTCATTTTGTGATACTACAGGACATTGGCCTCAATATTGTGAAACTGTTACAGACTATGATACTCGTGTTCAGAAACTTAAAACTTCAAATCGCTGCTTTCTGTGTACTAACCGTGGTCATAGAGTTTCAAACTGCCCAAGAAAAAATACTGCACGATGCACTAAATGCAAGAAAAGGCATCATGTTTCTATTTGTCCTCCTGTTGAAAACAATCAACTGCGGGTAACTAGCAGTGCTGTAAATCACATAACCTTTCCTAAAACTATTTTCACACATTTGCAAACTGCTCGTGTGTATGTTACTGGCCCCACAGGCATTACTAAATTAACACGCTGCATTTTAGATGGTGGTAGCCAAGCAAGTTTTGTTCACACAAACCTCATTGAAAAACTTAAGCTTAAAGTTGTCAGTTCCGCCTCACTTTTAGTTCAAGCATTTGAATCTTTTACTTCACAAGAACAACGTAGATGTGTTCAACTGTCACTTTCAAGTTTGTGGAGCAACCAAACATTTTCGATCTCCGCATTTGAAAGCTCCAATTCCTATACTACACATCCTACTGCTCCACCAGAAATAGTTCACTTTGCTCAGAAGAAAAGATTGAGAATTGCTGATCCACCGGATGACTCTTCACTGCCCATGCCACCCTACTGGAAGAGTTGTCTTCACGGAACCTAACATCGGAGTTATTGCAGAATGCACAATTAAGCGATGAAGAGATTAGTGTTGTAGAATGTGTCCTTTAACAATTTCAAAATGTTTTCCCTGCTCATCTTCTGATGTAGATTTAACCAGTTCAATCAACACATCGAGAGACGTCTACTCATTGCTAAACAGGAAGATGTAAGAAAATTTATGAAGGACACATTGGAAAGCAATGTTACTGAGCCATCAGCAAGTCCGTTAGCCTCCCGGTTGTCCTGGTCTAAAGGAAAGCTAGATCAACCAGATTTTGCATTAACTATTGCTGCTTGAGTGAGTCATGTGGAAAGACAGCTACCCTCTTCCTAGAATTGATGGTATTCTGGACACCCTTTCTGGAAGCAAGGGGTTTTTGATATTCGATTTAGAAAGCAGATAAGGAAGCAAGTATTTTCTGAGGATTGGTTTATAGAATGGATATTGGCAGGTAGGGATACACCTTAATGATGGAGAAAAGCCGAATTTGCTAATGGACAAGGACTCTGACATTTGAAGGTGATGTCGTTTGGATAATGTATTGCACTGGGAACATTCAAAGGCCTCATGCAGACCGCTTTGAGGCCTTTCTTCTGATATACCTTGAAGACTATCATTGTCCCAAAAGGTTCTGATGAACATTTGGAAAACATTATAAACGTTTTCAAAAATTAAAGGAAGAAAATATAAATTTATGTCCTTCCAAATATAAGTTTTCACCCAGGAAGTAATGATACAGTTTTGGAATTCCAGGTTTGGACTGCCTCTTCAGTTACATTCTGATTAAGAAAGAAATTTTATCTCAACTGTAATTAAAGATATTTTCAAATTGTTCAGCATAGATAAAACCCAACTGATATCTTTGCATCTACAGTTAGACGGTTTTGTACAGAAATTTAATCGAACCCTCCTTAGTAAATTGTCGCTGGTTGTTTCAAGAAACCAACAGGACTGAGATAAGAAGTTACGCCTGTTTTTACTGGCTTATCGAAGTGCTGTTCACGAGACTACCGACAACTTCCCATCCCAGATCCTCGATCAGGACCTTCATTTTCCTTATGATAGCTTGTTTGATCGCCCTCTGGATGTGCCTTCACGACCTAAGGAGTGCATCCAAGATCTTCTGACATAGTTTAAAGTGATGCAAAGTTTTGCACAAGAGCGATCAACTGGCGACGGAAAGGATGAAGGCCTTATACAACATGAGACCTTCAGGACATTGATTCAAAGAAGGTGATAAGGTGTGGTTGTGGAATCCCTTCCACAGAAGGGATTCTCTCCTAAATTAGAGTCACCTTAGAATATTCCTTACACAGTCCTAAAGAGGCTAAACAATGTCGTAGTGTAGATCCATCAGTCACCGAATTATAAGCCTAAAATTGCTCATTACGACAAGTTAGCCGCTTAATATGGCCATAGCATAATGTAAATACATTGGTATCATAAATTAAGGAAAAATCACAAAAAAATCACTATTACTGAAAAAGTTACATGTAGAATTTTATGAAACTTACCCACATAATGCAGCACATAGTAAGGTATCAAATAACAAAAAAGAAATTACGAGACAATTATGGTAGTATAGAAATTAGCACATGTATAAAACGAACAATTCGAAGGTGTGAGTTTGCTATAGGAAAAGTATCTTCAATATAGAATATGATCGCTTCTAGAAGCAATACAGCATATACAGCGATGTGTGATGCTTTCAATTATGCGGTCTATCAGTTCCATAAGAAGCGAGAGCCATTGCTCTTGTAAAGCAGTTGCAAGCGCGGCAAGAATCCCTAAAGCATCCCAAACGTGCTCGATAGGATTCAAGACCGGGGATCGAGCTGGCCGCTCCATGCGTATAATTGTTTCCCGCTGAAGTTAATCATCTACGATGCGAACCCTGTGCGCTCTTGCGTTGTCGTCCTGTAACAGGAAAGCAGCACATATTGCCCCGGCATATGGGCGCACATAAGCATCAAGGATGTCATCTCTATAAACCTGAGCCTTCACGATTCCCCCTGGAAAGACATGGAAGTCTGTGCGTCCATCCAAAGAGATGCCGTCCCAAACACAGATACTGCCTTTTCCGTATGCATCCCTTTTATGGTTGACGGATGATAACAGATTCCAGGTTCTCTCCATATCAAATAACGCCTATTATCGCTTTCTAGACTAAACCTGGACTCATCCGTAAAGAGAACAGCCTTTCATTGATCAGGCGGCCAGTGGACATGTTTGTCGTGCCCACTGTAAACGGTCCCTCCTATGTCGTGACGTGAGCGGCACGCAGATGGCTGGTTTCCTCGCATACAGACCACCTTCGTGAAGCCTTGTACGCACATTTGACGTTGACACCAACCTTCTGGTGGCTGCAAAAGAGAGGATCTGAGAAGAGTCGGAGTAACGATTCTATTCCTGCGTGCACATAATGTCAAATATCGGTCATCGGCGCTCGTCGTAGCAGTTGGCCGTCTTTGGCTGAACCTCCTAGATTCCGAAACTGTGGTTTGAAATTACCTAAAAGTCTATGAATCACAGAAAGACTCACATTTAGCCATCTGGCCACATCTGTTCGTTCTGCTTCTAGTCTCCCAATGGCTCTCCATCGTAGTTCTGCAGGCAAATGATGCGTGCATGTCATTGTTACGAATTGGCTATCTCGGATTTCTGATGTTACTATCACAGTGAAATATGTGTGCTTGCTCTCAAACATGGACTTTTATGCTCCTCGCAGATGACGTATTCCTAGTGCAGCGCCAGTAATTTGCATATTGCGGTTTTATTCAGCTACTTTTGCTTGCCAACATATTCAAATTTTACACGCCTTGGCTTATGTTTGAGGGAGTTATCGCTATTTTGTGATTTTTCCTTAATTTATGATAACCAGGGCAGTATAAGACCATGGTCCTATTTGTTTCTAAATTTGTAAGTTAATGCATTCAGTTGTTGATCTAGTACTTAATTGGTTGCTAACTGGAATTATTGTTTTGGTACTGCATTTTCGTTAGTTGTAAGTACGACTACCTGTCCACTGTTTCTAGTGTCCGAGACGTGCAGTCTTGAGAAGGAGGCAATGTTAGGAATATTGTACAAATATCAGTAATTTTAATGAAATTATACGTAAAATTGTTTATTTCTTTTTGTATGATATAACATACGAAAAACTAAAGAGAAAGAGACGAGCTATGCTGGAAAAGTAAGAGTACAGGGGCAAGTCCATTTAACATTGAGTCAATGGGTGTCTCAGTAATTTATAATGATACAGTTTTGATGACTAAATTCTGTCTCTAAATTTGGCGAGCATTTTGCCACATTTCTGTCTGATCCCTGTATCAGTGTAATAGGTAATGTAATTAAATAAATGGGATTGATCACTATATTAACTGTAACCGCAATTCGACCCTCAAGTTGCCTTCCAGTAATTTTGAGAAGCGAAAAATACTAGATATATCTTGGCGGCTGGTGAAAACTATATAAGCCCGGAGAGAGCATCTGCTCTCAGTTGTTCTAGCTCTTAGCTCAGCCTGGGTTCAGATTACTGAGATATCTCTGGGTAGCTTTCTCTTTAGCTTTTCAATGCGTTGTGTTTAATGTTCATAGTAGTTTGAAATGTAATTACTGATTGCACTCTGTAATATTATGTATTATCTGTAATATTCACGAGATGTTGGAGAAGATATAGAAAATGACATGAAACAAGACAGAAAAAAGACACACTATGTCTTAATCTTAAATGTATTAATGTCTCAATCTTAAATGTCTTAATTTTAAATGTATTAAGGTATTAAGTTAAGGTATACTTTCAGATTGTTTACATATTTCTAAGAAAAATATTTTCCAGCTCATCCAAAATGATCCTCCTTATTAACTTACAGGAAGAAGACACGTTTTGTGTCTTACTCATTTGTGTTTTAGATTTCTCCCTTATCACTTCGTGAATGGTTTCTGTTGTTTTCTTCCCGGGTTACAGCTTTGAAATTTTGATTCCCACTACATATATTTATAAGACACGTGGTGACCTGGCATCAGTTAAAGCGACAGAATTCAACTATCTTTTCTCTGTTTCGCTTGAATCTCTCTCTGATTAAACCATTTCATGGAAAAGTGTTTCCCGAGACGTTGGAGAAGATATAGAAAATGATATGGGACAAGACAGAAACAAGACACACTGTATGTCTTAATCTAAAATGTATTAAGGTATTAAGTTAAGGTATACTTTCAGATTTTTTTTCATATTTCTAAGAAAAATATTTCCCATTTCATCCAAAATGATCCTCCTTATTAACTTACAGGAAGAAGACACGTTTTGTGTCTCACTCATCATTTGTGTTTTAGATTTTTCCGGTATCGCTTATCTATATAAACAATTTTTGTTTCGTTTCAGATCAGTGATTTGGATTTCTCATAGCAGACTTCGTGTGAACGGTTGTGTCTTTCCCCGGTTCGCGTTACATCTTTGGACTTACCTTTATATATTTTAGAACGTCAGGTACTCGAATTCTTCATAGCCATCTTTTGAGTGATTTCTGTTGTTTTTCGCGTCACACCTTTGAAATTTTGATTACACATATTTTTTAAGACGCTTCAGATCAGTGCCTGCTGTGAAAGACCTGGCATCGTGGATATATTTAAGATTTTCTCTGAGAGATTTCTCCGAGCTCTGAGAAATTTTTTTCCCAGTCGGTAAGATTCTAATTCAGATACTTTCTCTCAGCTCTGAGAAAATTGTTTCCCAGCCGATTTCTGCTTTCCCATTTTGGTTACCGTTTTGTTTTGAATATGTGTTTCAGATTGTTTCTCCAAGTCTCATTTTTTTTACCCTTCATCTTTTAGTGATCAAAGCGGGTTGTCATGAAGAATTCTTTGAACGAAACGTTTCTATGATCAGGCTGCACTCGTAAAGTATATTTAGAGTCCATTCTTGAGAACAATGTTGGAGAGTATTCTTTGAAGGAAAAACCATAGAAACAGCTTGTATGCTATAAGAAATTCGGACCGCATTTTCGAAAAGAATCATAAAATACAGACAACAGTCATCAAAATCATGTCTGAAGGGAAACGATGGATCTTAACATCTTATCGGTTGTAATAAATTCGGGATATATTTTCGAAAAGAATCATAAAATATATACAATAGTCATCATGTCGAAGTTTTGAAGGGAAGCGATGTATTATAAGCATCTTATCCTTTATAACAAATTCTTGTTCTGGACAACATTTTTCCAAAAGAACCATAAATATACACAATAGTCATTATGTCGAAGTTTTGAAGAGAAGCGATGGATCATAAACATCTTACCCGCTATAATAAACCTAGGTCACATTTTCGAAAAGAATCGTAAAATATATACAGTAGTTATTCATAAACATCTTATCTGCTCTAAGAAATCCAGGTTCCAAAAGAATCATAAATTATATTTAATATCCATCAAAATTCCAAAACTATGTCGAAGCTGAGAAGGGAAACAATACAAATCATTCATAAATACCTTACTTGCTATGCAGAAATCTTTATCCAGGATGTTTCTTCTTCAACATCACTCGCTGATCTGAAGCGAAACAGCAACCGTTTATATAGATAAGCCATTTATTACGAAATTGAAAATAATAAAGTGAAAGCGACTGGGAAAATGTTTCTCAGTGCTCTGAGAAATCTGTCAGAGAAAATCTAAAATATATATTAAGAAACTTTTTTTGTTAATTTTAATGATGCCTTAAAACATCATTAAAATTAACAATATATTTTTTTATAAATGTCAAAAAAATGTTTCTAACGTGTTGTCTTCGAACAAAAAGAAGGAAGAGCTCATAGGGTTAATTTTAATGATGTCTAAAAACATCATTAAAACTAACAGAAAATTTTTTTTTTAAAATATGCGTGTCAGATTTTCTCTCAGCTCTGGGAAAACGTTTCCCCAGTCGATTTTATTTTACCATTTTCAGAATGAATCGTTTATCTATAAAACGGTCCGTTCAGATCAGAGAGTGCTGCTGATAATGCAACATCTCCACAACCAGGATACAATGAAATTGGATTGCCGTTCTATATGTTTTATGAATCTTTTGGAAAAATGAGGGCTGGATTTCCTCATAGCAGATTCGTGAATGATTTCTATCGTTTCCCTTCAGAGAATATGAATATTCTTCGACGTGATTTTGGAAATTGGATTACCGTTCTATATACTCATAGCAGATTCGTGAATGGTTTCCCTTTAGAGCTTTGACGTGGTTTTGGAAACTTGATTGTCATTCTATATATTTTTGTACCTCTTTTGGTAAAATGTGGTTTTGGAAATTTGATCGTCATTCTATATATTTTGTAACTCTTTTGGCAAAATATGGACTGGATTTTCTCATAGCAGATTCGTGAATGATTTCTATCGTTTCCCTTCAGAGAATATAAATACTCATCGAGGTAATTTTGGAATTTTAATGACCATTTTATATATTTTGTAACTTTTGGGGAAAACAATGGGGCCGTTTATGAAAAGTTTCTGATGTTTTTTTCCCTTCAGATACGGTTTGGATAACCATTCTGTATTTTTACGAGTTCACCGGAAACGTCGTGGTGTTAACGTAAAGGTAAGTAATTTTCAGTTACTGTAACTCTGTCTGCGTTTTTCTCCATTAAACTACACTATGGTATATATTTTATTTAGATGAGAGAGAGAAATTTGTCCAGGTGACTCGATCGATGAGTCATTCCAAATTTGCCAAGAATGGATAAACTTTCCCGGTACCTGGATAAAAGCTTATACATCATAGATTTGTTAGGATAAAAGAGATTCAACAAAGCTACCGAACTCATTCTAATAACTGACATTCCAATCCTTTTTTACCTTTTCGACTTCAAAACAAATTCTTTTTCCTAGATTGTTGATATTTCAGATACTTCAAAGTGTTAGTCTGTTTAATTATAACGTATCAGTTGCCAATCTCGCTTTGCTTCAACAATTCATTTTTGACACCGTTGATTGTAATATTTTTTTAGTTCAGAAAATAGGATGATCCGTCATTTTTTCCCTTCAGAGTATCTTCTTCAACACCATTTTAGGATTCAAAGATTGAAATATTATTTTTATTCACAGTATTTTCTTCAACATCGTGCATGACCGCTTTGAGTATCTTCTTCAACACCATTTTAGGATTGAAAGATTGAAATATTATTTTTATTCACAGTATTTTCTTCAACATCGTGCATGACCGCTTTGTAGCGAATCCGTTCTCTTCAACAACACGCTGTGATTTGAAGCGCAACTGGGAAGCTTTTATAGATAACGATGACTTCACTCTTTCAGAAGCGGTCCAGTCTGGGGAATTTTTTTTTTCTCAGAGGAAATTTGAAACACACAGATGAGTAAGACATGTCTTCTTTCTGTAAGTTAATAAGGAGGGATATATCTTACCGAGTGTGAAAAAAAAATTTATGAGAGCTTAGAGAAATATACGAGAGAAAATCTGAAACGCTTATTTAAAAAAATGTTACATCTTCAACAGCACTATGAAGCGAAACGGCAACTGTATATATATAGATTAGAGCTTCATTCTGGAAGTGGAAATGGTAAAGTGAAATCGACCGTGAAAACTTTTCTCAGGGAAAATCTAAAACATATATTAAAAAAAAGCTTTTTGTTAATTTTAAGGATGTCTTTAGACATCCTTAAAAATAACACTAATTAATTATTTATGGCGGATCCCTATAAAGAATTATCTTCGGCATGGTTTTGGAATTGTGTTTTCTATTCTATATATTTTATGACGCTTTAGGAGAAAAAACAAACATGGTCTGGTTAAATGCTCCTTCATAGCGGATAAGATGTTTCTGGATGGTTCCAAGATGAAAAGGGACCGATACATTTATAACCTACCCTTCTTCCGGTATTGAAAATTTTTTAGAGGCAACAGGAACGGTATACTTTGAAATGAAACGGAAGGAAGAAAAATTGCTGAGTCTAATCCAATTTAGACGTGTTAAAAAATATGATGACACTACTTCTAATACATTTCGTGTTTTACTTTAAATCGCTAGGGGTTGTGTTGAACTTTTCAGTATAACCTGGTTCACCATTGTGAAGAATATATTTTCCTTCAATCATTGGAAAACAGAATGTCTATAGTGAATTGTCTGCAAGTTCTGACTTCTTCCTTTACAAGTTTGTCTTTTACCCAATGTTAGGATTACAAAGAGTTTGGTCGTGACAAGAGATTAGCGGAAAAGATTGAACCTTGCTAAACTTCATTTCGGAACGGTCATAAGGAAGATCAATAGCGAAAGCACTTTATTGGACTACTACTAACAGCCAAAGATGTTTCTAGCAAACTCCACATTATGGACCTATCTTAAAACATTTTGTGTCGTAACTCATTCAAGTATGGAAAAGAGATGCTGCTGCTAGAGAGAAACCGAGATTGGCTTGAGTGACCTTTTTGTTTCCTCGTCTAATTAAAATTGAATTGAGGGACCATTTTTTCCCTCGTCTAACGAAGATTGATTTGAACGACCGGTTTTCGTTTTCTCGTCTAACCAAGATTAGCTTGAGTTTTCGTTTTCTTGTCTAACCAAGATTAGCTTGAGTTTTGTTTCCTCGTCTAACATGAAATCTGCTAATCATGACAGAATTACAGAGTTGCTAAATGTGGAGATCCAGTTAAATTTTGTCAATGCTCATGATGATCTTTGAAAAAAAAAAAGCTAAAAAACCAATTTTGAAAATACAACTGAAAATCACAAAATCTACAATTTCCGATGTAAACTACCCTGTAAATTACAGTTTCATGATGTAGTGGCAATCAAGTATACACGATATAGGCATTGTCTTAAACTCAAATCCAAGTTTCTCAAACTACAGAAAATTGTGAAAGCAAGTTAAATAGCACTTCATTCTTCTTTAATCTGAATAAACTCTCGCTATCTCACTTATATTCTGTCATGAGAAGAGTCGGTGAAAAGAGGGTAGTAGGAAAGCCTTTTCAATTTAAAATGAACTATTAGTAAAAAATAAATAGATAAAAGTCATAAGTTAATTAAAATTGGAACTGAACACAGAGAAGCGACTGTGTTGATTAATAGCTCAAGAGGTAGTAAATATGTAAGGGCTAATACAAAACAAGGGTTAAAAAATTACGAAAATAACTCATCAACTTCTACATTTAATAATTCTGTTAAGAAATTTTGGGCTTTTTGTAATATGTATAATAAACATGTTTCTCTTGAATGCATGAAATACACTGATGAACAGAAACGAAAGTATTTAAAAACATCTAATTTGTGTTACCGTTGCTCTAGGAAGCACGGGGCAATTTGTAAGGATCTTAAGTATGACTACCGCTTAAGTATTTAAGTTGTGGCCTTTTGCCAAGAGCGTAGCAGAAGGAGAGAGAGAGTGAGCTATCTTGCCACGAGTCTTCATGCGAGCTTGCCATCAGTTAGTGTCCGCGTTTAAGACCAGAGGTTATAGTCCTCTTGAAAGCTAAAGACGTATTGTAGCTTTCCGCAGTTTGCGTACTATAGACGTAGTAATTTAAAGGGCCAGTCTTAGTGTTAGTCATCTGTGTGAAATACTAAAAGTTAGCTCTTATTTAAATTTTCCCTCGTCTAAATTTTCCCGTCGCTACTTTGTTTATCTGAAAAAAAAACCGAAAGTTGGGAATTCTGTAGGGTTTCTCACTTTTATTCTGTCAAATTAAGAGACGAAGAACCTAGTGAAGTGCTAAGCGAATAATCGCTTAAGCCCAAGAATAGAAACGTAAACTCAAGAAGGATTAATTACCCTTTATTTGCTCAAAATAATATCAACAGTCGGTCCCTTTCTTTGGGCGTACAACAAAGCCTCCACTTCTGCTTGAATTCAAAATGTAGAAATAAGAACTAACTAATGACTAACTAAAGATATTTAGCCGAAGCTAACTCAATTCTAAACTAGTTAGCCCGTAATATTAAATTAGCCAGCGAACTATCAAAACGCAGGTAATAAGGCCGATCGTAGTAACAGCTTAGAGAGACATAGCCCAAAGGCAAACGTTCGCTATTTAGGAATCCTAATCTCTCTGTGGAAGTCAGTTGAACTTGACTTAAATACTGTTCTCCTGCTAGTTTGCATTTAGCGCGATTCTAAAATCTCAATCTGGTAGGGAGTTGTAAGGTGAAGCTAAAAGAGATAAGAAAGAATCATTAAATTAAAATTAAAGTATATCTTAAATGCTATGGACGACGAATTTAAAAAAATTCCTGTAAATAATAATTGTTTAGCTTTGGCTATTCCTTCGATATTTATTCTTTCTGCTACGAGTTTCGAGAAAATGTCTTCATTTGGGAAGTTAAATGTATGCGAGATACTTTAAATCCACTAAAATTTGTGAGCTTTTATTAAAGATTTTTAGCTTATATCTCGTCTTGTTAAAAGAACACTATCTATGACACGTATGACACGTATCTATGACACGTAAAAGAATTTTTTCGTAATTTTGGGGCAACATTTCATCTACTGCTGCTTTATTTATTAATTTATTTCTATTTCATTTACTGAGACTGAGCAGTTTCATTTGCAAAGCACAAAATCAAGAAGAAAATTTTTTTTGACATTTTATGCCTAGATTTCATGTTTAGGAAAATGTCTTATAGCTCTCTAAAACAACATCACATTCCTCAACTTCTTTTGAATTTTTCAGAATCATGCAGCAATTTTCTATCAAAATCAGGAAAGAAATCTTCCAAAGAACTCTACAAAATTGTAAATATAGCTTCTGTAGAGTTCTGTGCTTCTGTACAGACACATGTAGATATTCTAACGATATTTGTGCAGAGATTCTTTAAAATTTACAGAGAGTTCTAAAGGTTCCGTGTATAGAATTGTGGGGTTCCACCCTTTTATCTGACAGTTAAATGTGGGGAACCTCTAACACCGATAAGAGAATAATCGCTTGAGTGTGTGAACAGAGACGTAAGACTCAAGAAGGGTTAATTACCCTTTATTTCTCAAAACAAGGATTAACACAGTCAGATCCTGTCTCAGAGCGTACAGCACAGCCTCCACTTGGACTTGAACTCAAAATAATAAGAATTAAAGCTTAACTGATGCTTAGCTAAAAAGATATAGCCGAAGCTATCAAGATTCGAAGTAGTTGGCACTGAAATCTCAAATAAGTAGACGAAGCTATCAAGGGCCTGAAGTACGGCCGAGCGTAGTAACAGCTTAGAGAGAGACGTAGCCCAAAGGCAAACGTCTGCTAGTCAGAAATTCTGGCTCTCTAACGAACTTTCACTTAAACACTACTCTTACTCATTTGAATTAAACTCGATTCTGAAAACACATTCTGGTAGGAAATTGTAAGCTGAAAATAGAAAGTATGGGACAGAGGGATTAACTAAAGTGTTAAAAACTTAGGATAAACCTCACAGAATGTGCATGGAATTAACTAGTAGAATTCAATCAAAAATATATATATAAAACTGCGCCACTATTCTAGAGTATTCTAAACAAGTTTCCTTGCTTTAATTTTCTACAAACAAATCCTTCTAATATTCGAAAACATTTTAAACATTTTTTTCGTTTTAAATAGTCTAATTCCCGTTTAAACTTTGAAATTATTTGTGACTTGGACGGAGAATAAAAACTTTGGGAACAGATATAATTCCATTTATTAATAAAAAATTGAACATTGTTGTGATGTCAAAAAATCCCCTAAATAAAAATAGATGCATTTTAAATTAATTAAGTATTAATTAATTTACATTTTAAATTAATATTTTAAATTAAATTACATTTTAAATTAATTAAGTATTAATTAATTTAAAATGAATGATGAATTTATTTGAGTATAGTATATTAATTATATAAATATAATTAAGTATTAATTATATAAATGCAGTAAGCTTAATTAAAATTAAGAATCCATTTTCTTACTAGAGATACGTATATAAAGAGCGGCATAAATTTACTTTTTTACTCAATATGTTTAGTAAAAAAGACTGTGTGTTTTAAGTTGATTTTATGATTTTACAAGATTTAATTTTGTTTTATGTAACCAATACTGTAAAAAAAATTCTGACGTGGACACCACATTACTTCCTATTAAACTACACACATTTTTTGCTGCACTTCATTTAAACTTATTTCCTCGAATTATTCTAATTTAATTAACCGATCCTTCAAGAAAGTCAAAAGTGATATCAAAAACTGCAAAGTTCGGAATTGAAATATCCCGCTCAGTTTTTGTGGTACGGTAGTCAAATTTCTTGTATTTTTATTTTTTCAGAACGAATATAAAACTTTCTGAAATATAAGTATAGGAGCTGGGTGTCTGCATTAACAGTCAGATTTTGTTATTTGTTCATACTTTTTTTAAATTTGAAATTGCCAAAATATGAACATATTCGTAATTTAAAACACTTTTTTAACTGGAAAGATATATCTCTGACAAACGATTGCGAGAACAAAGGCCGGGAAGGACTATAAAGCCGAGTCAGAGGTGGGAGTATATATATAGAGGTACGCAACTAGATGTTATTGACAGTAACACTATATATACATGGCCATACAGGGGCTCATTTACCTAGATTTACTTGCTAAAAACAAGAGCATACGTATGCTTTTACAGAGGGTGGGGGTTTTATGTTCCACCGCGTACACCACAATTGGCCAGACACATACATTGTTGGCGCATTTACGCCAACATCTGGTTTAAATCATCATCAGTAATTGCTCACGTCAGATAGGTTAGATTTCTTTTCTCTATCTGCCTCAATCGTAGCAGACGATCAATTGGCGAGATTCGTTGGCGTAAATGCGGAGGCGATCCATTGGCAAGATTCGTTGGCGTAAATGCGCCAACATACATATACTTAATAGACACCATAACATATGTATATGATAGCACGTACATATGGTATTATTGCGTGCGTATACGGGTTCATAATGGATTGAATGCACAAGCATTATAATGCATTATTATTCAAAATAAAAATGTGTTGATATTGGAAAGCTATATTATTTTTTAAATTATAAGGAATGCTGCAAGACTTCAGTAATAATAACAATAATAATAGTAATAATAGTATAATGCATATAGTTTGTCTCTGTATAATGTATTCTTACTCCAAAGTTTTATGAATTGTGATGGAAAATACAAGAATATATTACCAAATATACATTTCAAGAGAGTAGTGAAACATCTTTTCAGTACCGAAGATGTTAAAATGCTCATCATTGTGCTTCAATAAATAGATTTATGCTAATCTATAGAACACACTTGACGTTTTCGTGATTACAACTATAATTACAGCCATTAAAATAACATTGTATCCGTATTAACTAGAATTATAATGTAACTCCATTTAAATTTATCAGTACTCGCTCTTTATTGCACCTTGAGGTAGAGGCATTTTTTTTATATATGATATAAAATACTTTCTTTGAAAAACAAAATCTGTAGACACGATCATACCTAGGAAATAACCTTCGAGCAGCCTGTGGCAAGTATTGCCAGTTTGCGAAAAATAATATCCTTATTAAACTTCGACCATCCCTGGCGAATACACTTTCTCACATTGTCATCCGACAAATTATAACGTCTTTCATTTATCTCTAAAATTTAAGCTATCTGTTATTGACTGGGAAAAGCTGGTGATTCATTGCAGTTAATTAGTAGTTAAAACTACAACTAATGCAGCTATAATTACAGTTGTAACACGATGACTATTTGAATTACAATATAACTGCAAACACAGTTAGATTTTTGGCTCAGCAGTAATAGAGTAGATAAGATGTCTTTTGAATAGTGCTAGTTCAAATTGCATTCAAATTCCGGGAAGAATCTAAATGTTTGGACATCTCCGTGGATTTCCTTATGCGTAACATGAATACAAACCAGTTTCCTTTTGAAAATTCTCCGTGAATACATGATTCCACTTGAATGTTTCCTCTCATTCAATTAAATAAAGACCTTTTTATGATGTAAATATGAGACTTTTGTGATGTAAATATGAGACAGTTTCTCTTATAAAATACTCCACAGAAGCATCTGTTGGTGCTTTACCATAATCCAAATCCTATAACGTTCACAGGCGCAAAAGAAAATTATACTTTTATTTGTTTTTACTTGAAACTGCGGAAAATAGTTCGTGTGAGTTCTTTTACTTCTAAATAGATAATGCATTTTAATTATTTATTAAAAATATGCACTATGTTTAATAAAAAATTAATTCTCAATACTTTTTTTTCAATGACGAGTATTAGCCATTTTAGACATTGGCCAATACTAAAGCTAGAAGCAGTGGTCACGATACTACGGAGACACCTAACAGGTAGGCCACTGTTGCCTCCTATAAAGGGATGGACAAATTACATCCATTCCTTATCGGGGATTCGAACACTGGTTTTTCGGTACGACGGTCATAATCACGATCCATTTTCTCACCTGGGTGGCAATTCCTAATAAATACAGTTAGTAAAATATTTAGTACACACAGCAATTGGGCAGGTCAGCGTCATTTTTTTACCAGCTAAAGCAACCGGTTGGATAAAATTATGAGACTTAGTTTGTAAGGTGATACTAATGCTACGTGATAGCATTGTAAAACATTTTGAAGTGCGTTAGTATTAGTATATCTTGCTACGCACCGTTTTAGGTAGAGGCCAATCTCCGCGAATTGCTCTGCGAAGCAAAGTTTGATTTAATTTCTATTTTAGGTTTAGTATTTAAATTTATTGATTGTTAAGTTCGACCCAAGGGTGGTCTTTTACTTTCTGTATCACTCCCGAGTTGGGAAGTCTGTATTTAATAGTGATTTAATAAAAGATTTCAAATCCCTTCACGTGCAGTTATTATCCAGCCCAGCAGTTACATCAGAACATAGCGTACCTTCCGCTCCCTGTTCCAGTTCAGGACTGAAAACTTTAGGCTAAGAACCCTTTACGGAATCTACCATGTTCTCAAAGCATACACACAAAATGTTCAGTCCTCACAGTGGCGCCCGAATAGAAAGAAGAGGATGGCCTCAGCAACAAGAAGACGAACCTGAGACACCTGCTGTACCTGTCCAGAATCCTGAGATAGCACCTCCTGGCATAGAAGGATTCGGCTACATCGTACAAACCATGCGAGCAGCCATGAAGCCAGCGGCAAGTTTTGACGGCAAGACGGCCGTAATCAATTTCCTGGAAAAGCTAGACTCCCACTTCATGCTATATCCAGTCCACGAATTTCAGAAAGTCGCTCTTGCTACCAGCGCTTTGAAGGGCCAAGCGCTAAGTTGGTTCAAGTGCATCGGAAAGAATCTCTTGGGGGAACCAGGAAGCCCCACATACACGTATGAAAATTTCAAGAATTCTCTAGTGAAAGCATTTCCCGTGGTGCGAGATCGAGCCAGATTGGAAGCTGAACTGTTTAGCCGATACCAAGAAAGAATATATTTGTCTAATTTTATTTTGAGGAGGAAAATTCAGGTTTTCAAGCTTTTGTATGGAAGTCGCCTGGATCCTGAAATTATTCAAGTTATACTTCCTAGGCTACTGCCCCAAGTTCAAGATTTCATCGAACTAAGAAACCCAACGACGTTAGATAGATTATTTGAGCTCGCGGTACAATTTGAAAGCCGAAGAACAGCCGACAACGAACGACGACGCCAATTTGAGCGAAGAAGTCAGTGGAGTTCGCCAAGACCGCAGCAAAAGCAAAATCAAAGTTACGGGAATAAGGCGAAGCAATGGCCGAAGAAAGATGTGTCTCCTAAAGCGAGCGGCGAACGAAGGGAATTTAATAGAAGAACAAGCAAAGATTCCGAGGGCAACCAGAAGAAAAAGAATTTAAACTAAGAGGGATTTCTTCGAGGAAGGTGAAGAAGTCCGAAGCAGCGCAAAACCCTTCCAAAATCAATTTAAACACCGTGGTCGTGAAGAATTTGAGTTTGCCGAAGATTGAAGTTCTAATCAACAACATACCGGCGACAGCCCTCTTGGATACAGGAGCCCAAAGCAGCTTCGTATCGGAAAGATTCTTTAAAAAGCACTTTCGACTTTACAGAATTTTTAGTGCAAGAGACACGGATGTCATAGCGGCCCAAGGAGAAAAATGTAGATGTTTAGGAAAAGTACCGTTGTTCGTGCGTATCAACAACGAACAGGTAAGAATCCTGTTTTATATTGTGCGTAACTTGCAAACTTGTATTATTCTAGGTGTGGACTTTTTTAGTTTGGCAGAAGCAAAAATTGATTTCAAAGGGGGAGAGTTGACGTTAAATATGAAGCCAATTCAAATGAAGAATGATAAGCCCCCGCAGCTGGACTTGGAACATTTACCAGCAGAAGAAAAAGAGAAAATCCAAGGACTGGTAAGTAATTTTGCGAATTTATTTAGTGATGTACCGGGTTTTACACAGGTGGTGAACCACGACATTGACACGGGGGATGCTCAGCGAGTTAGGCAAAAGCCATATAGATATGATAGGGTTAAAGAAGAAATAATTGAACATCATATTAAAGAAATGTTAAAAAATAAAATAATAACTCCTATTTCGAGTGCATATGGTGGTTTTATGTAAAAAGAATAATGATTACCCGATTACGCACCCGAAGCGGTGGCGTTTTGCTATAGATTATCGCAAGTTAAAATTCAGTTACAAAATATCCTGTATATCCGTTGCCGATAATTGAAGAAATTATTCGAAATATTTCGTCTACAAAATACATGACTACATTAGATCTCACGAGTGGCTATTTTCAAATTGGGGTAAAACCCGAAGACGTACACAAAACCGCGTTCATAACGAAATCTGGTACGTACGCATTTCTTAGAATGCCGTTCTGTTTATCCGGCGCGCCGGCAACGTTCCAAAGATGTATGGACATCGTCTTAAGACCAGTCCTTGGTAAAAGCACTTTCATATATTTAGACGATATTATAATTACGAGTAGTACTCTAGAACAACACTTACAAGATTTAAGAAAAGTATTTTCATTGTTAAACGAAGCTGGTTTAAAGATAAATGCGTCTAAATGTAAATTTGCCGCAAAAGAGTTACGTTATTTAGGATTTAAAATTTCCCAAAAGGGAATCGAAACGGATCAGTCAAAAATAGTAGCCATTAGAAATTATCCTGTTCCTAAAACAGCGAAGAAATTATCGTCGTTTCTCGGGATGTGTTCATATTACCGGGCTTTCATTAAAGACTTTGCAAAAATAGCTGAGCCACTGCTAAAGTTGAAAAGAAAAAAAGCTAGGTTTTCGTGGTCAGCAGAAGCCAACTTGGCGTTTCAAAAATTGAAAGACGCATTGACTCAAGCTCCCGTCTTAAAATTTCCAGAAGGGGATAAGGGATTAGAGATTTCAGCGGACGCTTCAGATTTCGCGATTGGTGCAGTGCTTTCCCAAAATGGTCAGCCCGTGGCTTTTTTCAGCCGAACATTAAATGAAACCCAAAGAAACTATTCCGCAACAGAGAGAGAAACTCTCGCAGTGTTAGCATCAGTACAGAAATTTCGTGTGTTCTTTGGAAGTTCTCCAGTAACTGTATATACCGACCACGCGGCGGTCACTAGACTCTATTCTGGAAAAAATTTATCACCCAGATTAATAAGGTGGGCTCTCAAATTACAGGAATATAACCTAATAATTAAACATACGCCGGGAAAAGAAAATGTTGTGGCAGATGCTTTAAGCAGAATTAACTTAGATGAAAATGGAAGTGTAATTAAGATAGCCATGTTAACATCCAAAGTATTAGATTCTCGTGAAACAGTAATAGCCGAACTCAAAAAAGATCCGGAGTTCAAAAATATATACAATTATTTGGCCGACCCTGAGAATTTCAATCATCCGGATATTGTGCCGATAAGAAATAGGGCCGAAAATTACGAATTAATTGACGGACTGTTATTCTATACGAAAGCTACTAATGAGAATCATGAATATAGACCGGTTATCCCAGCTAGCATGAGGTTGAATGTATTAGAAGAGTTGCATGATTGTGCCATTTCGGCTCATTTAGGTATAAGAAAAACTGTTCAGAGAGTTCGCGAGGCAGTTTTCTTTCCAGAACTGCAAAAGTTTACTAGGGCGTATGTCCAGTCGTGCCCAACATGTCAATTAAATAATTATGTTAATTTCCGCCCGGCCGGGTTCCTAAATAGTATTAAATCAGAATTCCCAAATCAAATAATAGGCATCGATTTACTTGGACCTTACCCTCGAAGTAAAGTTAATAAAAGCCGATATCTTTTAGTTATAGTGGATCATTTTAGCAAATGGTTAGAGTTAATTCCGTTAAAACGCGCGTCTGCAAAAATTGTAGTAGATTCAATTCTAAATAAGTATATTTTAAAATACGGGGCGCCCCTAAAAGTTATTTCAGACAATGGTCCTCAGTTTGTTAGTAAAATGTTTGAGGAAATGTGTGCAAAACTGGGCATACGTCATCTAAAGATGGTCCCGTATCGTCCGCAGTCAAACATAGCGGAACGGGTGAATAGAAATGTAGTGAAAATAATTCGTAGTTATGTGAAAAACTATCACTCTACCTGGGATAGCCATATAAATGAATTTGCATTTGCCCTTAGGACCGCCAAACACGATACTACACAAAAAACACCCGCTGAACTCTTCTTAGGAAGAAAGATCTTGACCCCCCTAGATAAACTGTTCTTTGTACAGGAAAGGGCAGAAGAATTTAAAATGAGTGATATACAAAAGTTAATACGGGAAGCGACGGAAAATATAGAAATGGCCCAAAGAAAACAGAAATTGTACTATGACCTAAAAAGAAGAGAGGTCAAGTACAATGTGGGAGATGAAGTGTTGAAGATTAAACACAACTTGTCAAATGCCCCAGAGGAAAAGGTGGGGAAATTTTTTCCGCGTTTTGAAGGCCCGTTCACAATTGAACAAATTACGGGGGCAGTGGTTATATTAAAAAGAAATGATGGTCAAACGCTCAAAGCGAATGTGGACCAAATAAAACCGTTCTATAATCGCAGCAAAATGGCTGTATTTAAAGATTCGTTTCAGGATCCGAGGCAATCGACTAGCCAGGAAGATATACGTCAGCAAAAACAGCAGGAACCAGCTACAACGGCATCGAAATGTCAGAAGAAGAAAGCTCCCCCCCAACAAAGAAATAAGAACCAAAAAGGTGGTTTCAAAAGAAAGTCTCACGATGCAGGTGAACAAATCTACGAACGGAATTACGAGCGCACCAAGAGAAGAAAGCAGAATGGGCAAGGGAAGCCCAATGTATCCAAAAGAACTGTGGAATCATCGGACAGGTGCCTGAGAAGCAAGAAACGTCGATTGCAGCCTGAGAATCAACTTCCCGAATACAGCAGGAACCAGGACAAGCAACGAGCAAGGGCCCAGGAGAGAAGGGCCCAGTCCACCAAACGTCCAGCGGAGCAACCTCCTCTACAAAGGAAATTGCCGAGGATACAACGACGGAATTTCAAAAGAAAAAGAGACGAGCAGGCTCCGAAAGAACAACGAAAAACGAGGAAACTGAACCAGGCCACAACTTACTCAAGTTTTAAAGATTGGGCCAAGAAAAGGATGGACGATCATAATAAGATAAGTACAATTTCGTATTCAAAAGTTTAGTTAATTTTTGAGTATACTGCAAGTTGCAGGACTGATTTTACCTCAAGCGAGGTTGACTTTTACGCCAAGTGAGCGATAAGTTCTCATATGGAAAGTAAAATGTTTTGTTAAAAGAAATTGTAATTCTTAAAGATTTAAAATTACTTAATTTTGTAAATAGATTAATTCTGTAAAAGCAATGAATTGCTGAAAAGAATATGTTAACTAAATGATTTTGTACGACGCTTTGTCTAAAGACTTGTAAAATGTCTAGAATGAAAATTCGGAAAATTGAAAAACACGATTTAGTCTGTAGACTATTAATTCAATGTAATTTGATATTTCAAGAAAGTACCTTGAGAAAGGAATAGGAAGCACTTGCTGTAAGCTTAGAAATTTAACCTATATTTCTGTAAGCTTAGAAATTTAACTTCTATTTGCATTTCAGGATTGCTGTGAAATTGTTAATGTGTTATGAAATGTAACAAATAATATTATGCTAGCAATGCACGTTAAGTGCAATATTAATGTGAATGTTGTGTGCAAACTGCGAATTTGTATGCATGAAAAGTTAAAGATTCACTATTTTAGAATGCAAGTGTTAATTAGGCTCTCCACCAAATACACTTAAAGTGTTAGACATAAAGCTAGTGAGAACCTTAGGATTAGCTGGTTATAGGGCGTTTTTTTCAGGTCTCGTATGTCAAGTTCTAACTAATGTTAGTCGATTGTAGGTGGAAGAGTTGAACACCCCCGAACACATAAAAACCCGCAATGGCGGTTTGCTTTACATCCAACACCGGTGAGAGAGCATACGGGGGAAGAATTTAATTGTGCTTGAATGATAATGTGTGTGTGCAAAATTACACAGAAAAAAAAAAAAAGGATTTGTACCACTTAGAATTATTCTGTTATTATGTCATACTAAAGTTGTTTTCCTTCCAGATTTTGCTGGAAGGAGTAAGACTGTTTGAAGAATAAGACTTGAAAAAAAAAATGTTGAAGATTGTTGTTCCAGAAAATTTCGTCTGTATTTTACACAAACATATATTGCCTTGTAAGAGTTGGCCTAAGTTTAGAACAGTGAAATTTTCGACTATTTAGAATTGCTAGTTTTCAACATGGTCCGTTTGGACCAAAGTAGTTTAACTATCGCAATTCTGGCGGGAAGTATGTAAGGTTTTAGTTAAACTAACCAAGTTTATTTTAATTTAAATCTTTTCTATCTCCTCTCTGCTTCAACTTCCTGTCAGAAGAAGCGCGCGTTTTTAGCTTATGCTAATTTTTGAAGTTCAGCCAAGCACTATTTAAGCCAGAGGTAGAAACCTCTCGGTGTGTGAGAGCTTTGCCTCAGATCACGGTCACGCTGCTCAACGTTCGCCTGACCAGCTAGCAGTTTAAATTTATAAGCCATAGTGCTTACTACGTGATTGCATTGTAAAATAAATTAAAGTGCGGTAGTATTTAGTATACCTTGCTACGCACCCTTTTAGATAGAGGCCAACTTCCGCGAATTGCTCTGCGAAGCAAAGTTTAATTTAAGTTCTATTTTAATTTATTTAAATTTATTTGATTGTTAAGTTCGACCAAAGTGTGGTCTGTTACGTTCTGTATCTCTCCCGAATTGGGAGGTTTGTATTTAATAGTGATTGAATAAAAGAGGATTTCAAATCCCTTCACGTGCAGTTATTATCCAGCCCAGCAGTTACATCAGAACATAGCGTACCTTCCGCTCCCTGTTCCAGTTCAGGACTGAAAACTTTAGGTTAAGAACCCTTTACAGAATTTACCATGTTTCACAGAACACTCAGTCCTCATAAGTTTAATCCTTGATGATATCCTTGCTGAAAAGGAAAGGATAAATGAAGTTTTTATGATTTATTTCCTGCGTAATATAAAACAAGACCAGCTTCCCTTAACAAATCCTCCTCGAAAACAACCCTTTGCGCAGGCATACAGTCTTTTCTTGCTTTTCCTTAATCTTATAAATCATATTCAAATGTATGTAGAAGAAGATCATAAACCTACATATTTGCTTACTAACGTTATGTGCATTTAGGCCTATATAAAATAGCCAATATTACTTCCGATTAAATTCAAATTCATACCGCTATAACACATTGCAATACATGCAGGATGATTTCAGACAGAAAATAGTAATATTTTTCTTGTAAGTGATTATACCATTCTATTACTATTTAATAACATATCATCTGAAATGGAAAAACATTTCATATATACAATGATTTACAGTAATTTTCAAATACGATCACGATTTCCCTTGCCTATGTCACTGAAATTAAAAGGGCCGTTTGCTTTTCTGATTACGTAATTACAATCATCTGCTGTGTAATTTTAATTAAGATGTAATTACAATTACATTGTAATTGTTATTAGATTATATAATTACAATTATACTGTATATCCAATTAGATTTCACAATTAAAACGCATTTATATAAATTGTAATTAAAAATAGTTACAAACTGTAAGCTGAAAATAGAATAGACAAGAAAGATGCATAAACTTAAAATAACTGTTGTTAAAATTAGGTTAAACCTTACAAAGGAAAATATCCTACCTTGTGCTAGATTTTAAAAGTTTTTACAATTCAAAGCTGAAATTTGTGGTTAAAGAATTAGCGTATATTAATTTAGAAGGAACTTAATATTTGTTTTTAAACATGCTTTTCCACGGTATGTTATGGATGACGAAGAAAAGAAAACGGCCATTTGGGCAAGTAATTACTATCACGGTTTACCTTGATACGAAGGAAAAATACCTTATTGTCATTTGCCATTTATTTCACACATGTTGAATCCGACATTTCAAAAATTTGGAATTTATTGTCGTGGGGACTTATTCTTGGAAAAATGGCTTGGAAGACCCGTTTATAATATTTCGGGATCGAGAAAAGAAATTCAAAAATATGTTGAGATGGAACACGTTTCTTGTCCTAATCATACAAAAGGATTTCATCATTGTGCTTTGCTGAAGGCGGTTCGATATGCCCATTGTTTAAAAAGCAAAGAGCTTTGAGAAATTTTTTAAGCTCTCAACTCTTCATAGCTAAAAAAAAAAAGAGAAAAAGAAAAAACTCTTTCTTTTTGTTTAATAATTTGATATCTAAACTTTTGTTTCTTGGAATGGAAATATATTTCTAGAATTCCAAGGACAAAAAGTTTAGACATCAAATTATTAATCAAAAAGAAAGAGTTTTTTTTTAATTATGAAGAGTTAAGAGGGGAAAGAATTTTCCAAGCTGATCACCAAGTGGTGAAATTGGTACACGAAATGGAATTATAAATAACTCACAATTATCCCTTCAGAAGTTCTTTTTGGGGATTGAGTCTGCTCAACTTGTTGCTACGGATTCCTTCATCGTTCTGAACATAGCAGGTTTTAACTTGGTCCAACACAACAATAAAAATTACCATGATATGATGGGAGAATATGTTATTAAGGAACTCGCGTATATACCGAGTGATAATGCCAGAGGAGTCGTATACGTTGAATCACCTAAAGTGTGGAGTGGTTTAATACCTCTTTTGAGAAGACGTTTGTTTTTTTTCCACCTATCTCCATCTAGCCGATTCCATACACGGATTTTCGTGGCACGAGGGTCAGCTTCCTTATGAAAAGCTGGAATCGTTTATCGTTTCTTTAACGGCTGGTTATAGTAAAATCTATTGTACCGAATTTTGGAACGCTTATCTTTTATAAAAAACAATTAATTGGGACATTGAGAAAACATTATCATCAATGGATATAGATGTAAGAGAGAGTAATTTATCTTTGGGTCCATATTCTTGCCTCAAACATTTAGGATTAAACAATCGTTGTGCTTTACAAGGTGCCATCATCTACTTTCGTTATCTTAAGGAATATATAATGGGCCATCTAATTCAAATAAATAATCAGTAGTGAAACAATGGATTAATGACATGATATCACAGTACGAACTCTTTTATTTGCCTCTCACTATCTATATTAAAAACATTTTCCCAAGATGAAAATTTTTTCGACCCTACGATTACAGAATAAAAGAAGACATGTTTAATTAACCAAAACGAAAAGCATATTATTATTATATATAATATAATATTATTATATATAATATAATATTATTATATATAATATTATCATTATACATAATATTATTATATACTCTCCTACAATTTTATTTTGGCACGCTGCCAAAAATTGTTTTATTTTCGAGCTGAGAAAACTTTTTCCCAAGATATTTCATTTTAGGAAATATCTTTCATTGCAGAAAACGGGAGAAGGACCTTCAAAGCAGGCCATGTGATGCAATTAGTTTTTCAGAAGGACCTTCGAAACAGGAAATATGATACACTATAAAAAGGCAGGAGAGAAAGCATTACGAATCATTGCCTTCTCAGGCTGCTGTGACTAAGCTTCTTTGATATCTACAAAGAGATTATGCAGAACTTGTGCGATGTGTTCCTTTCCAGATATATTGAATCCGTCGACAAGTTTGTCTGGCTGTCCAACTTTGAAAATGTAGATGAACTGTTTAAAGAATACTGCTATGCATTTATAACTCACATACCAACGGACAAGAGAAAACTGTACTACAAACGAATTCAGATCACGCAATTAATTAGGAAAAATATAGAACGGACTTTGCTTGATTCTAGACTATCTCGTCAATGTGAACCATATAAGTGGGTAAAAATAGATCAGAAACTTCGTCTACTTATGAAGTCATTCTATGCGGAAAAGAAATATACAGACATGAGAACAAGCTTTAGGCGGAAAATATGTTTCTGACAAAAAACTACTTTACATTTGGCCTTAGGAAAATGTAACATAGGGAAGTACATTTACCAAACGACTGAAGCACCAATGGTTTATTATGGACTTTACTTTTCTTCCCACAATTCATCTATGATGGATAGAACGTTTAGGGCTGTTGATGAACTTAAATTTAAAAAGTACATTTTACAACGCAATAAAATATACTTGATCCCATCAGATCGGCTACATATTACAGACGACTCAAAAAAACATTATTTGAAATAGATAGGTGTCCTGCTACCTTAGCAAGACAATTAAAAGATGAACTGAAAATAAAATTTAGGAACTCCCGCAGCTGTACGAAATTTGATTCATCTAGAGATAACCATATTGGCCCGTATAAAAAACCACCTGCGACTCCATATTCAGACGAAGTGGCAACTTGTAAATCTACCTCGGTACCCAAAAAAAAGAAAGAGTGAAAAAGAGGAATGAAAAGCAAAACTTGCAAAGTTTTTTGATAAAGCAGAAGCGGAATTTTATCAATACTTGTCTGATGAAGAAACGGGGAGCAACAAGATTGAAGCAGAAGGTAAGAAGAAAAAGTATTTGAACAGCCTCTTCCACCACCTGCTATTGTCGGGAGACCTAAAAAATGCCCTGAAGCACCTTCAACTATTTTCCTACCGGAGAATTTTCTAACAGCCATTAATGGAACCATTACATGGAATCTGGAACCAAAAGACTCAATGAATAATTATATAGACTATTCAGTTCCTCAAACAGAACCTTCGTGTTTCAAACATACCCAAGATACTTTGCAAGCAGGGGAATCTTACAATGAGTTTTAATAATGTTCAGTCTGGAAACGTTGCATCGGGTGACTCTGAATTAATTTCAATGAAACTTATTGACGATTTGGACGCTTTGATAGGTATGCTAAACGATAATGTGGACCTTAATTCTTACAGCTCGTCATCATTAAATAATTATAGAGAAAGAACGCCATCACCACAATTAGCATAGACGTTGTACAGGAATCTTCTTTTTTGCAACCTTTTAAATAAACCCAAGATACTTTACAAACAAAAGTAAGCAACAATCCTACAACAAGTAATTTTCCATCACTTCAAACGAACTGCGACTTTTTGATGAGTACGCGAAATGATTATAATATGGGCATTGATTCTTACAACTCTTCACCACAACTAGCACAGACCATTGCACAAGAATCTTTTATGGAATCAAAAAATGAAGTAAAGAAATATGGGAAGAATTTATGTCATTTACCTCATCTTTATATTAGAATTATGTATCTTTAACGTAAATGTATGTATATAACGTGAATATTTTCCGATTTAAAAATATATGTATTGGAACTAAATAAAGTTGCATTTTTTGTTTTACAAAATTTTGTATTATTGTTTCCTCTTTCATTTTAATTTTATGAAATTCAAGAATAACAAGATCAAGTTATCAAGAATAACAAACAAATTATATTTATATTTGAACATATAAAACTTACTTAAAAATAAATCATCATTTTTTCTAAAGTAACATAAAAGCAAAAAATATATTTACATATAAATATTAGAAATAATTCAACACACTCAGACTAGTGGAAATGACCAACTTTGGTCTAATCTCGCTCATATTCTTTAATTAATTTGTAGAGTTATTAGGTTCAAATTCAAGTGTGGAAAAAAAAGGAGCAATGCTCTCACTGGAACTTCTTAAATTATCTGTGTTATCCAATTACATCATAAAAGTATACCGAAAGGAAGGATCTTATAATTTCTGCGTGTAAGAAAAATTAAAAAAACAAGTTAATGATTAAAGGCTGAAATGACATATATATAACTATCGGTTAGTGGAAACCTTAGTAATAGAGTAAAATAGAACAATTAAAACAAAGTAGTATGCACATGCCAGTCATGGCTCTTTTATTTCAAAACTTTGTTCTGGTTCTTCTGTTATTTAGTTAGAGTTGTGGGGGGAAAACGTATATACACACACCTTTAGATTTTTTATTTACATTAACTTTTAATTTATACAGTTAGGGTTTAAAAAGTTAAAAAATTCTTTTAGCGATTTTTGTGTTTTCAAGATGGGTACCACTGTTCGAATACTTTTTTGACAGACTGTACCTTATCAGGTCCCTTAATCCTGGTGCTGGAGAATCATCATTAATCACCATTTTTAGTTCGGGTACAGACATTAAGATTTTTAGAAGCAGAAGATAGGAAAAATGTGCAATGCCCTCCCCGGGACTCGAACCACGGACCTTTCGAATACGCTTCGAGCGTGCTGACTACTACACCACAAAGGCGGGAGAAATAGGCTGAGGCTAAGAGCTGTATTTGTGGCCCAGTTTTCAGCTCAATTAAGAAAATTTAATTTGTGACAGATTGGCTGCGACCTCTCCCTGCCTAATATGGGGGTTTTTCAGCAAGGACCAGACGCCCTCAGTTGTATTTAATTAGAGAATTAGAAGAGGAGTATAACGTTTGTTGCTGTTGTTCCTCCTTGGTATTCTAGCCGGCGTGTCACAGGGCTCCTTGCTGGGGCCTACATTATTCATTTATATTTCAGCGATATCCCACAAACACCTATCGCTACTCTAGCATTTTATGCTGATCATATTGTGACTTTATCACAGAATACTTTTCTTCGTCCAGCATTACAAGTATTGAAAAATCAGCTCCATGCATTACAGACCAGTCATGAAAACTGTGTAGAGTTTCAACTCTTTATTTCTTCGTTCTAACTCCGAACTCTACGAACAGTTTACAAGCGAATAATCGCTTAACACTTTTAGTACCGAATGACGATATATCGTCGTTCGGTGCACTTGCCAAAAATACCAACGACGATATATCGTTGCGCCTTTGTTGGGGCCTTATTGTACTCATCACAAGAGGTCTGTGTTTCAAAATAACTTTATAAAATGTTAAAATGGTTCATATTCGATGCAACACAAGTGAAAAAATGGTTATTAGATTTAACTTTTTGTTATATTTTACGCCGATTAGTGCCGCGGGTCTGTATATCTTAGAGCGATAAGATAGAAACGGGACCCGGGATAGTTTCTCTGGACTGTAATCGCAATCTTTATGATGTTTATGGTAGTTATTGGAGTATTCAAGTGGCATGCGTGCATCGACTGCGTCCCGTTTCTATCTTATCGCTCTAACATATACAGACCCGCGGCACTAATCAGCATAAAATATAACAAAAAGTTAAATCTAATAACCATTTTTTCACTTGTGTTGCATCGAATATGAACCATTTTAGCATTTTATAAAGTTATTTTGAAACACAGACCTCTTGTGATGAGTACAATAAGGCCCCAACAAAGGCGCAACGATATATCGTCGTTGGTATTTTTGGCAAGTGCACCGAACGGCGATATATCGTCGTTCGGTACTAAAAGGGTTAAGTGTGTGAACAGAATACGTGAGACTTAAGGAGGGGTTAAAACCCTTTGTTACTCAGTATATTTACAGTTCAGTTCCAACTTGGAACTTTACATAAAGCCGCCACTCGGGCTTGAACTTGAAACTAATAATTTGAGCTAAACTAGCTTAACTAAAGCTCTTAATGAATATAGCCGAAGCTATCAGAATCTAACTAGTTGGCCCCTAAGTATTAATTAAATCGGCGAAGCCTAGCAAGGGCCTAGATATGACCGAGCGTAGTAAAAGCTAAGAGAGATGTGGCCAGAAGGCAAACGCGCGCTAGTCAGAAAATCAGACTCTCTCTGTTGAATTCGGTTAAGTCACGATTTAAACAGTACTCATTCTCATTTGCATTCTCTGCGCTTCTGAATTCACTTTCTGGCAGGAAATTGAAAGCTGAAATTAGAATAAGATAGGAAAGCTACAAAAATTAAAATAACTGTTAGAAAACGTATAATAAACCTTACATCTGTCCCCACCAGAATTTAACTACTCGCAAATGAAGGTCTTACACGACCTTGTTTAAGAGTTTAAATTATACGCTAGAAGTCCTTCATATCAAAATTTTAAACTTCTAGCAAATTCTTCTTCTACTACTTCTTTTTTTTTGAATGACTTTCGTCATTAAATTCCTGATTAGGGCCAACTTTACAATAATTTCTAAAGCTATACTAACTAAGGAAAATATAACAGATTTACAATTTGGATTTGATTACAGACATCTACTTCCTTTGTTTCATCTAAGATCAGTCTTGTTCTTCCGACTAATCTGGAAGGAAAAAGTATTAGTAATGTCTTTCATACAATTTCGATTTTTGTTACGAATACTCTTTGTTGAAATTATTTTGGCCCTCAATCGTTTTCATTCACACGAACTAAATTGTTCTTCCCCCATGCTTTCCAGAAATTGTTCTGAGTGACACGAGGTTTTTCTTGTTATTTAGCGTGACGACCAGCTACCACTATCCAATCGCTATGATTTGTTATTAACTCGACTTTCCAGACCTTAGAAAACTCCTTAACCACAAAATTAGACCTAATGTCCTAAAATAGAGATTAAATTTTAAATTCTTAAGTGAAGCTGGAGAGCCTAACTTTAAGCACATTCAATCTATACTTGCATGCCATTCATCTTTTACATAACGATATTTGCATTTATACTTGACCAAAACACATTCGTTTAACTTTTACAAAAATTTAAAAGTTAACATTAACATTTCAAATTCAATAGAACATTTTAACACGTAATGCTTTAAAATTCATTTTACATCATTAGTTGTAGTTGCTATGCCAAATTCACAATGCTCAGCTACAATGTTTAAATTAACACAATTGAAGTCTTTCGACTAAACCTATTCAGAATTTAGCTTCTCGGAACTTAAGAATTCTAAAAGTATTTACAAAATAAATTTTTCGCAAACTTGCGAATTGAAATTCTTTTCTATTTAACAGATAGTTACATTTACATTTTCGTATTGAAACAAACTAGCAAACAAGGAAATTTCACTTATCTTTTTTGGGGGGTTTTTATACTCCTGCATCCTTTTCTTGCAGAAGTCTTGAACTGTTGGCGCTGCTAAATTTTGGACCTTTACTCGTCTCCGCCGGCTGGTATCCTAGTCCGGACCTTCTTTTCTTTTAATTCCTCGGTCGTTGAAAAAAAAGGGATGCTTTTCGGGGGGGGGTTGCTGTGGATTTTGGAAATCCAATTTTCGCTTTGTCCTGTACTTTGCCGACCTTGCTTCTGGATCTTTGAAGAGTCTATTGCTCCTTCTTGGTTTCTGGGAATGAATAGACCTCATTTCACCTGGTTGCTTTACTTTGAATCTTGCTTCTGGTTGGCATCTTCTTCTGGCATCTGTTCTGTGGTTCGCCGCTTTTGCTTTTGTTTCAGAAGACTTTTTCGTTGTCTTCTAGGCTCTGACTCTTGTTGAAGGGGAACTTTCGTTTCTTTATTACTCCTCGTTCTGGCGCAGGTTTGCTTTTGCTGAAGGGGAACTTTCATGTCTTTAGTACTTCTCGTTCTGGCGGAGTTTTGCTCTTGTTGCAGATGTCTTTGTTTCGCTATGGGTTCTTCAGTCTTAGCTGCCCTTCTTTTCGTTGTTGAGGGATCCTTGTTCGGTGATGATGAAATTACAACTCTTGGTGCTGTTTCAGGAGCCTGCAATAATTCTTTTAAGATTGGGAAATCGGTACGACTATAATACGGCTTGATTTGGTCAATGTTCGCGACAGATTGTTGACCGTCTTCAGATTTTAAGTAAACCTTTGAAAATTTTATCTTCCCTATGATAAAAGGGCCCTCAAAGCTAGGTTCAAATTCGGCCACCCTATTTTCGGGTGCCGATGAAAGGGAGTGTTTTAGTTTTAGGACTTTCTGTCTTGTGGTATATTTTACTTCACGTCTGTTTTTGTTATAGTATAACTTTTGTTTTGACCTTGCCGCATCCAAATTTTTGATTGCCTCATTTATAATTTTTATAATTTTTTGAATATCATTCAATTTAAATTCTTCCTGTCTTTGTTAAACGAAAAATAGCTTATCCAGAGGCGTTAAAATGTTTCTTCCTAAGAATAATTCTGCGGGGGTTTTCTTTGCGGTATCCTGCTTCGCTGTTCTTAAAGGAAATCCTAATTCATTGACGCAGCTGTCCCAACGGTCATGATATTTCTCCACATATCCCCGAATAATTTTAACTATATTTTTATTTACGCGTTCTGCAATATTTGATTGCGGTCTATAAGTATCTGTTTTTATTAATGTTTGTTCTGGGGTAGGGACCAAGCAAATCAATGCCAACCAATTCATTTGGGAACGTAGTTTTTATGTTATTTCAGTACCCGTCGGGGTTGTAATTAACGTCGTTAATTAATTGACATAAGTGACATGACCTGACATGCGCCGTCACAACTTTGTATAACTGCGTAAAATATACTGCTTCGCGGACCCTTTGTAGGGTTTTCCTCACACCCAAATGGGCTCCTAATTTCGATTCATGCAGCTCCTCTAATATACTTAAGCGTAGACTCGTTGGGACTACCGGCCGCAATTCTTGATTATCGTTGGTGGTTTTCGTATAAAATAATAGTTTATCGATAATTTCACAATGAGCTGCCCTATTGTGAATAGCCATTAAGTCTACATGATGAAAGTTCTCTGGATCTTCCAGATAGGCATAAATGTCTTTAAATTCTGGGTCCATCTTTAACTCGGCAACTATGGTTTCCCGTGATTCAATTATTTTTGCAGTTAGCATCGTACATTTAATTGTATTTCCGTCTTCATCGATTTTAATGCGGGACAGGGCGTCTGCAACTAAATTTTCTTTTCCCGGCGTGTGTTTTACGATTAAGTTAAATTCTTGCAGTTTTAGTGTCTAACGTATGAGCCGAGGCGAAAGATTTTTTTCGGTGTGTAGGCGACCAACTACCGCATGATCTGAATACACAGTTATTGGGGCACTTCCAAAGAACACCCGAAATTTTTGCCCCTCTAGAAGAACTGCGAGAGTTTCCCGCTCTGTTGCCGTATAATTTCTCTGAGTTTGGTTAAGCGTTTTGCTAAAGAAAGCTATTGGCTTCCTGTTTTGGGAAAGAACTGGGGCAACTGCGTAGTCTGAAGCGTCTGCTGATATTTCCAAATTTTGATCCCCTTCCTGGAATTTTAGAACAGGTGGCGTTAATTAAGGCGTGTTTCAATTCTTCGAACGCCGTATTCGCCATCGCTGTTCATGTGAACCTAGTCTTTTTTCGTTTAAGCACCAACAAAGGTTCAACTATTTTAGCAAAATCTTTAATGAATACTCTATAATATGAAAACATTCCCAAGAAAGACGATAACGTTTTAGCCGTATTTGGCGGTGGATAACTTTTGATCGCTAAAATTTTTTAATTGTCAGTTTCTATACCGTTTTCCGAGATTTTATGGCTCAGGTACCTCAATTCTTTGCCGGCAAACTTGCACTTTTTAGGATTAACTTTAAGACCCGCTCCACGTAATAAAGTGAACACTTCCTCCAAATGTTTAATGTGTTCCTCTAACGACTCGCTTGTTACAATAATATCATCGAGATAAATGACAGTACTTTTTCCCAAGACTGGCCTTAACACAATATACATAACTTTTTGAAATGTAGCCGAAGCTCCGCTTAAGCCAAACGGCATTCTCAAAAAGGCATACACGCCTGAGTTTGGGATAAATGCTGCTTTTTCTACATCCTCGGATTTTACTGCAATTTGAAAATAGCCTGACGTCAGGTCTAAGGTTGTCATATATTTAGTTGAACGAATTTTCTTATAATTTCATCTATTATCGGGAGGGGATATGTGGGGTATTTCGTTATGCTATTCAACTTCCGATAATCAATGGCGAATCTCCACGCGTTCGGATATGCGGCTGGTAGTCCATTCTTCTTTCTACATAAAACTACAGGCCTAGCATAAGGGCTGGTACTTGGCGTAATTATTTTGTCCTCGAGCATTTTCTTAATGTGTTGCTCGAGAATATCTTCCTTCACACGGTCATACCTGTATGGCTTAGACCGAACTGGGGGCTCATTACCAGTATCTATGCTATGAGAGACAATCTGGCAGAAGCCAGGTTTTTCATCAAATAATTGTGAAAAGGTTCTTACCAATCCTTCGATTTTTGCTTTTTCTCCTTCTTCGAGGTGACTTAGATTCAATTCCGGGACAGCAACGTTTTCTTCTTGAATTTTGTCCATCTTGACCTGAAACGTATAATCTTGAAAATTAATATTTGCGCTAGCTACGCGCAAGAAATCATCCCCAATATGACTGCTGTTAGCAGATGTTTTATGAGAAAATTTATTTTCAATACTTCGTTTTTTATTTGGACATACAGCCCCACTTTTCCCACGCCAATGCATTGATTCCCTTGGGCAGCAATCACACGTTCCCCTGCTGTCTTGAACAATCTATATCGACGAAAATGTTTTTTAAAAAATCCTGCGGCAGGAAGCTGCATTGAGCCCCTGTATCTAGTAAGGCGGTCGTCGGGATGTCGTTTAGTAATATTTGTATTTCGGGCAAGGCCAAATTTTGTACGACTACCGTATTCAGCTTGATTTCTAAGGGATTTACCTTCTCACACGGTGACGTCACCCTCTTCCTAGTCACGTGATTAGTTTAAATCCTTTCTTTCGCCCCCTTTTTCCAATTGCTTTTTTATTTCGCCATGCCTTGTTCTGATCGGCTTTCCTTGTATCCGGCTTTCTTACCCTTCCCTCTTGTCGGTAGGAAATCTGCTGAACTTGAGGTTTCGTTCGATTGTGAAACCTTGAATACTGCAGAGAATTCTTCGCCCGCGCGTTTTCCGCCGTTCGCCTACTTTGAAATTTAACAACTAATTCAAATAGATTTTGCAGCGTTTGCGGGTTTCTCACTTCCAGAAAGTTCTGTATTGACGGAAGCCAAATCCGCAAAATTATTTCGATGATTTCATTGTCGGGCCTTTTCTCATATAATAATTTGACAATATGAATTTTCCTTAAGATAAAATCCGTTAAATCGTCCCCATTACTTTGGTATTTACTAAACAACTCTGATTCGAGTTTCGCGTGGTCTTTGATGACGGGAAACGCTTTCAATAGCGAATTTTTAAAATTCTCTCAAGTATAAGTTTCGGATTCTGGATCCCCCAACAAATTTTTACCAATATTCTTGCACCAGCTGAGGGCTTAACCTTTTAAATTCGTCGTCGCGATGTTTATTCTCTGTGGCTGGTTCACAGGATATAACGTAAAATATAGATCTAGCTGTTCCAGGAAGGTCATTGCGGATCCTTTGCCGTCGAATGTTGCTGCTGACTTCATCGCCGCTCTCATCGTTTCTAAAATGAATCCAAATCCCTCCATCCGGTTGGGCTGTGCTTGAGGGAACTGAAAGGTTGGAGGGATCAACGAGAATTCTTCCGTACCCAACGGCATAGTTCGTTACGAACAATTTCGGGCGCCAATGGTAGGGTTAAACTCTTTATTTCTTAGTTCTAACTCCGAGCCCCACGAACACTTTACAAGCGAATAATCGCTTAAGTGTGTGAACAGAATACGTGCGACTTATGGAGGGTTTTAAACCCTTTATTACTCAGTATATTCACAATTCAGTTCCGACTTGGAACTTTACATAAAGCAGCCACTCAGGCTTGAACTTAAAACTAATAATTTGAACTAAACTAGCTTAACTAAAGCTCTTAATGAATATAGCCGAAGCTATCAGAATCTAACTAGTTGGCCCCTAAGTAAATCAGAGATTGAAGGCGATATATTCGGCACAGCTAGAACATTATCTTAAACCTTAAACAATGGGTTTCTAAGGTACAAATGTTAAGTATTGCCCTTCAAAAAATGTCAGAAGACCTATGTCCCTTCTTAATCACATAATGTAGATTCCATGACACTTAATGTAGATACTATGTCACTTAGGTAACTGTTCGATTTTTAGCTTTCCATAGTAGTGTAGTTTTGGTTTTCTATTTTGATCCAATAACCTCCAGAAGAAATTGGATTCCTCACATCTGAGTTGTTGCTCTACACTTACTGCTGGATCACTCTGGGAAGCGAGAAACAAAACAGATTTATAGATTATACTGTAGACTCTTTGTTTTTAGTTTTGTTTTTTTTTCATCTTTGCTTCTTCTGTCTGCAGTTGTCTTTGTTATCTGACATTAGAAATAATTAAAAAAAAAGATTCCAGTTAGCTTATATGCTCATTCTTTCGATGTCATGTTATATCTTCTTCAAGAGTTTTACGTGCATGTGGATTTTTATAAATGAATCTGTGTGCATCTTTCGAACATTTGTACTTTTACCATGATAGCGAACTAATATTGAAATTTTGTATTTTGGCCTAAATCAATCAGACCTGTGAATAATTAAAAATTTTACAGTTTTAATTTCAACAGAGTTTGGGCCATGCTTGAATACTCAAGTGATTACGCCATTTAACACCTGCACTTAAATAAAATTTGTGAAACCAGAAGTATAAGGGAAAAGTCAGTTCTATCCGAACACTGGACTTGTAGACTGACTGGACATGTGAATTTTAATTTAGTTCTTTTAATCTTTTTAATTTACAAATTTTTGGATTTATTTTCAAAAGTTTTTTTAAATTTTCTATAGATTAAGTTATTAGTTGGGAGAATGTTGGATTTCAGATTACGGGTAGTTCCCATTTTACGCGTACTTTCATTTATTTTATTTATTCCATTAATGATTGTAGTTTTATTCCTAGGAAATCTCAACAAAAGTGAATTTTAGAATGATCTAAAATATAAGTGTTTAGTATGCTTATTAAAAATATTTGTTGTTTATAAGAGAGATGTTTTATTTAAAATCCAAACACATTTTCCAACCTAAATGACATTTTAGAATACGTTTATTAGTCTCTAGAGTCCCTAATACTCTGGAAGTGTACAGAAAACTAGGAAATGTCTGATTAAGAGTAAATTTTGAGAAATATGAAAGCAGCCTTTTGGCAACAGATGGCGCTGACCATTGCACTGGATTTCTGACGTCAGACTTACGGTTTGCTATCTTTGGCAAGATTCTCGCCGAGGCGAAATTGGAATTTTTTGCCAAAGAGAGTTGACGCTAATGGCCCTGGTAACTGTAGCAACACCGCATTAGGATTTAAATAACGCGACCCCTTGAGCTATAAACACCATCTGGACTACTGGAGAACGGAAAAAGTCTTCCTAGGGGGTCTATATGGTTTTTCAAAGCAGAAAGGATATACATCCAGCGATCGTCTTAGAAAATAGTGCCATTCACTTCTGCTATGTTCAGCGCTGTAATGAATTAATAATTTCTATTCGTTCATTGCCTTCTGTAGATTTGTAGTAAATTTTGTTTGCAAGATTTAAAAACGCTGATTCGCTTTTCGATAAACGCTAGGATAACAATTATTAGTAATCAAAGCTATCTTTTTTTATGTTTTGTTTTGTTTTTATGGTCCTTGTGTTGCATTGACAATATTTTTATTCTTGTCTTTTTTAGGAATTTTGATTTGTCTATTCAGCATCGGACATAAATTTTTATTACATTCAAAGTAGTAGGAGCGGTAAAATAAAAATACAGCTCAACCCTTTTATAGTCAAATTTTTTATGTGATAACTTCAGACGCCCGCCTCTTAAAATGACCAATCCTTCTGAAAATATACATGAAACATTGCTTTAAATATCATTACGTTTAAACAATCGTATTCATAGAAAACCACATCTTTTGGACACGTTGAGGATTGTCTTGGAAATATTCTATTCTGTAAATTTCTGCAATTTAAATAACAAATCAAAGATTGAAGCCGATATAATCGGCATAGTTGCCCGTGGCCGACCTCGAGTGCCCACGAGCACTCGAGGCAAACGGCACGAGCCCATGCCGTTTGCCACCCGTGGCCGACATTGAGTGTGTCCGCCTAGACAGTCTTTGAATTCGTCTTTCCTTTTGGTATAAGCAAATGACTGAATGTAAAAATGACATGAAGGAAATAAATTAAAAATCTACTTCTGAAAAAATTTTTAATTCTATCATTTTAAAATTGTATTATTATTATATTTGTTTGCAAAGCCGTCTATAACAGAGTAGTACGCTGATAGTACAGAACTATTTCTTAAATGCAAAATTAATCATTTATAGTTCTAAAATGATTTTTATTAAAAAAACTCTTATCACAACTAGAAACACAGCAATTGTGAAAAAAATTCTCGGCAGTACTACATTATGTGAAGAGCTGTATTTTAGAACAAATAGCAAAACGTCCACAGGACCCACCTTCTACATTCTGTTTCGTTTTGTTTAGCAATAATAATGGAAATAAAACTTTGAAACACTTCTCTGTAACTGAGGGAATTCTTCCTTATTAACCTTTTGATGAAGAGCTCAGCTCATATTCCTGTTACGCACCGCAGTGGGCGCGAACAAACGCAGCTCTCATTACAAATTTACGTGTGACAATTGTCGCTCGTATTTGGAAAGAAAGAATTGCTTAATCTGGCTACCAGTGGCGGCTCGTAATAAGCACTGTGGAACTGCAGCACCCCCTATTTCCACTTGTTATTATTTTTAATATTTAATATAATGAGCCGTTTTTTCTTTAATTCTTTCTTTATACTTCTGCAATATATAATCCTTAAACTTAATGTCAGTAGCCATCCTCCAGTTTATACAAAAGGTACGAAAGTCTTTGTACGGAACTGCGGGCTTCGCAGTTAAGCGGCATGGTGTCTGGTTGGTCTGCGCATGCGCACACAGAAAGCAGCACTCGAGCCACCCAGCGAGAAGAGCGCTGTCGCTCTTGGAGTGCCGTAATTCTGGAAACGTGACAACTTTTTACTTCGCGCGTGTGGTATTTTGTTGTTTTGCGCATGCGCCCTTAAGAAGCAGCGCACGAGGCCGAGAGGAAGACTGTCGCTCTTGCAGTGCCGAATCTGGAGTGTCGTTTGGAGGGGTTTCTTTTTTTTTACTCCGCGTGTGCTGTGATTAAAAAATCATACACCATATTCTTGTTCAGCTATTCTATTTTATTCATTTTTTTTCGGTTCTTTTATTTTACAGAAAACTTTAACCATGTCCTTGCATCCTCAAGTAATAAATTCTGTGGCTGTAACTGAACTTCAAGAGCTTTCGTTTTCCCAGCTGTCTCTCCAGGAGAAAATTACAATTAAGAAAAGAGGTCGTTCAACAACTGATATTCTAATATATCAGCCAGACATAAGAAACAAGAAGAAATATATTCGTAGTTTCAATTCTGAATGGTAGCAACGGAAAAAGTGGCTTTGCGGTTGTCAAGTAAAAAATGCTCTGTTTTGCTTCCCGCACTTGCTGTTTGGAGGTGATGTAACGTGGACAAAAGACGGTTTCAGAAATATAAACAAAATGAAAGGAAACACTGAAAAGCATGAGAAGTCAATGAGCATAACATAAAGGTTAAAAAGAACCATAAAATTTTGTGCAAAATAATAGACTGTATTTTCTGTTGTGGAAACTTTGAAACTCCCATGCGTGGGCATGATGAAAAAGACGATTCAGTAAATCCAGGGGTATTTAGAGGATTAGTAAATTTTACTTCTAAATTAGATTCAGATTTGAAGAATCACTTAGAAACTAGTGCAGTCTTAAAAGGTGTTTCTAAGACCATTCACAACGAGATACTTGACTGCCTCTTTCAAATATATCATGAGGAGATAAGGAATGAAATTAGAAAAACTTGTAGCTTTAATGGCTGATGACACAACAGATGTTTCGGAAAACACTTAAATGGTCCTTGTTCTTAAATGATCGAATGTATTGAATGGAGAAATATTTGAGCGTTTCTGGGGTTTCTTTATTCCAGAAAATCAAACTGCAGATGGCATACCAAAATGTATTTTAGAACAACTGGAAATAATCCTTCAGGGAAATAAACAAAAATTCATAGCTCAGATATTTGATGGCGCAAATTTCATGAAAGGCAAAAAACCTGGATTTCAAGCAAAAATAAAAAACAGTTTATACTAATGCACATTTCATTCACTGTTATGCACATCAACTTAAATTAATAATGAGAAATGCAGCAAGTATTTTACGAAACGGAAAAATACTTTTTTTCTAACATTCTAGCTATTCCAACGTTCTTTTCAAGATCACCGCAACGTGTGTCCATTCTAAAGAAGCATATGGCGGTTAGCATTCTATGTTCCTTCCTCCACAAGGTGGAACTTCAGCATACGGACCATAAACACAGTTCATGAAAATTTGCAACCTTTAAAAAATTGCCTTACTGAAATTCAGCCAACATCAAATGCAGATTAAACTATTGCAGAGGCATCAGGAATTTCAAAATATCTAAATGATGATAAAGATAATTTCAAGTTTTGGTTAGAGCTTTTTTATCAGATTATGCCTTATGTTGAAATAATATATAACCGAATGCAATCCAGAGAAATTAGTGTGTTTAAAGTTAAGGAATATATGACAAATTTCAAAACTGCTATTTTAGAATTAAGAAACTCAAAGTCTGTGAGAATTCTTCAAAGACACTGATGGCAGAAGCTAAGGAAATATGTGACTTTATATATATATTGATATAATGGAAAGACATTCTTCCACTAAACGCTTAGCAGCTGCTAAATTGTTCAAGCTTGGCTAGTTTTAGGAAAGAACATCCTGCAGAACAAATAGTACTGACCACTGAAGCATATCCAGTGACTGACAAAGAAAAGTTTGAAACTGAACTAAAAGTATTCTATTGTAGGTCTGATATTCATGAATACTGGAAATTAATTGAGCTATTGAAATTTATCTTGGAAAATAATCCAGATAATGTTCTTAGTGAAATTACGAAACTGATAAAAATTCTCTTGACAGTTCCTATGACTACATCAGACTCGGAACGTTGCTTTTTAACATTGAAAAGTGCAAAAACTTTTCTAAGAAGCATTATGAATTCGGAGAGACTAAATGCGCTTGCAATGATTTCAATAGAGAAAAATTTCCTCAATTGTCATCCAGAGATCAAGGAGAAAATTATTGATCTTTTCGCGCAAATTAAAACAAGAAGAATGGATTTCATTATTAAAAGAAGAGATAAAGATTTGACTGCAACAATTTAGGTTAAAGTAATTAAGAAGTGTTTAATTTTTTTCTTCTAAGATTTCATGGAAGTTTCAAAATAAATTTTCTTTTTATACATGTTTGTTTCCGTTTACACAATTTTAAAACAAAAGTTAAAATTTTTGTAACAGCCCCCCCCCCCTAATTTTAGCTACGAACCGCCAGTGCTCGCTACCCTCCCCCCGGTAGGTTGGACCATGATCACAATTTAGTTGATATTCGCAATTTTCAAGCTTTTAATGAATAAAAATGGTATAAGAGTGCGTAGCTGTTGAAATCTCGCGGTGATTTCTTTCGATACTAATCTTCAGAAAAATCTATTTTTCTTCTTAAATTAATTTCATACGGTAATTCAGAATAGTATTGTTCTTTATTTGCCTGAACGATCCACAGGATTTACTTCCATCTATTATTTCACATGAAATTGGCGCCTCCAAATTATATCGTCCGTGGGGGACCAGCCCCCTTTAGCTACGCTACTGAGCCTGACACACATGAATTAAAGAAAGAAAGGTGAAATTTTCGTATATAATTAAAAGCCTTAATTAAGTTTATAAGAAAAATATAAAGAAAATGGAAGCAAATTATCTGAAAATGTGTGTCTGTAAATTGTAAGACATGTGAATATATTGTAAATTTAAGTTTTGATTTCTGCATTTCAGCTCTTAAAAGTGCTTGGAAGTAGGTCTTACTATTTTTACTTGAAGAGGAAAATTAAAACTCAATTCTTTTGAAAATAGGAAACGTTGCTAAGCCACGTGCTATAATACCTATGATAAGGAACTCGCTGACCAGTTATCTATTGATATGCAATATGCATCGACTTATGTACCGTAAAGAATATAAATAGCAATGTTGCAAATCACGCATAATCTTCAAATTTTTAACCGTATTAAAACTATTGTTAAGATCCAACAGCGGCCTACTGTAATATTGCTGTAACCAGCTAGATCAACTAGTTTATATCCCGGCGATTGAGTTGTCTATATGGGAGTTTTTCGTGGTTCCTCTCCCCGAGAAAAGATGTATACTTTTATAGCTTATAACGTGTACTGCTTTGCCAGCCGAAAGAGACTGGTCACGTGATTTACCGATCGCTCCGATTTGTTTCTCGGAGTGAAAATAGGGAAGATGGGTAGCTGCGGATGAATTCTGTTGTGCAATACAAAGAGTCTCTTGCTTAAATGCCGACAAGAATAAATAAAAACAAACAACGTATAAAGGGGAGATGCATAAAATGGAAAATTACTGAACAAAAATCAGTTTAAAATTATCACAAGAATAACATACACACACACAGAATAAAAAACACATCTATAATAAACTTTTAGAATTTATTTTAACTATTGTAAGCTAAAATAATTGCTGTAAACATGTCTGAAAAATTAATTACACTAATTATTTACATTAAAAATTAATTATTTTTATTGAAGTCTTTAAAATAGTACAAAATTAAAGAATTTCTTACTTTGGGTTTCATTAAGCAATTATGCAAAAACAATAATAAAAATATTTCAGTTGGAAATTTAACCTTCGTTCTCTGTCGAATCGTCCAAGGAAATAACTAAAGAGTCGTACATTTCTTCAAGTATACCATCTTTTTCCCAGTAAGCTTTTTCCGAGCTTTCTACGTGTGCACAATAGTTCTTCCATTTTTCAATTGTAACATTTTCTATAGCGTGTTCAGTAAGCTTTAAGAGTTTTTCCATGTTTATATCTGCCGTTATGTTTTGTGCACGAATAAAATGCTTGATATCTGCCCAATCATACTCTATAGCATTTATGTCACAGTGATATGGTGGCAGTCTCAATGCTGTGAATCCATGTTCTTCTAACATGACATCAAATTTATATGTTTTTTTCGGTAGCAAATGTTCTTTAACAATGTTCAACAGTTCGATCTTTCGCATATTAGGTGAGTACACAATATTGTTTGAAGTAAGCCAATCCATTATACTCTGCTTATTATGAGATGACTTGGGGGCTTGTTCAGATGCACTGTCTATTACAACAATTGAATCCTTTGGTAAATTCGGAATCAATTTTTCTGTAGCCCATTTCTCAAATATATTCGAATTCATTTGCCCTTGGTAATCTCCTGTGCTACAATTAGCTTTATAAATTAAATTTGTGTTTGGAATAAATCCATGAGGAAAAATATCAAACAAAAAACACAAAAGTATTAGAAAATAATTAATTGTGACTTATACAACGATCTTGAGATGGAAAGAACTAAATTTAAACAAGCGCAAAAGGGAAAAGCTAAGAACACTCTGAGATTACTGAAGGAAATTCCAAGCAAGTGTATTTTTCCGTCCCTCCAGACCTTCCTTTCTCCCCTTTGGCTTGTTCCATTTTCTTGGCAGCGCGCCAAACCCAGTTTCTCTCGCTTGGGCAAGCAGTAAAAATACAACAAGGATCTCTCGTAGCGAAGCTGGTAACATTAGCAAAATTGGGCTGGTTTTTATGGATGAAAAAAAAGGGGCGGATTCAAAAATGTATGATATTATGTTTCGCATATGATACTTTTAGTAACTATAAATGAGAAAACTCATTTGCAAGATTGTCATGAAATTTCCCCAGGGTATAGAATTTTTACATTTTCAACTTTCGAAAACAAATTCAGTTATTGCATCGACTTCTCCACAATTAGATAAATCACTAAATCTCCGATTTCTCTGCATGAAATAATCTTTTCTCATGATCGACTTTGACCATGTTTTCTTTTTATATACGCTCTCGCATAGCGTTGAGTGGGCGTGCGTGGATACGCATGGATAAAATCCGCAAATCGGATAATGCGTACCTGTATAATCAAGAAAATAACTGTATATACACTCACTTCCAAAAGTTAAGCACGAAGATGTAAAATGCAGAAGAATTCAACAAATACTGCTTTGATTGACACGAAATTCGGCAGGACAGTAGCATATATATTTATGCATAAATCAAAATCAATTTTTACATACGGAAATGAAAACAATATTAAATTTTTGCAAGTTATCAGATAATGACATGCTAGAGACTTAAACAGAATTAAGTATAAAGTAAAAGTAAACAGCATGAAATGAAAAAAAAAGTACATTAATAGGGTAATGTGATCCCCCTCATCTATATACAAAGTTTATACCTTGGGACACGCTTTCGATTAGGTGGTCAACCACCGCAGAATTAAGCAATCTCCATTCTTCTTGTAGAGCAGTTTCCAGCTCAATAAGAGTGGCTGGGGATGGGAAACGTGAAGATACAGCACGGCCGAGAGCATCCCAAAGATTTTTCAATGGGATTTAAGTCGGGCGAATATGCTGGCCAGGCCATACGCGCAATCCCTTCACTCTCCAGGTAGTCAACGACGATGTCAGCTCTATGGGGGACGTGCGTTATCGTCCATTAAAACAATAGTAGGGCCAACTGCTGCAGCTTACAATCTCACAATGGGTTCTAGGACTTCATCTCGATACCGGACAGCCGTCAAGGAACCCTGTTTAAAGATGTGCAGGTCGGTGCGGCATCCTAATGAAATCCCTGCCCACACCGTAATGCTTCCGCCTCGGAATGCGTGATATTCGGTGATGTTTTGGGACTGATTGTGTATTCGTCGTTCACGCCATATCCTTATACTCTTGTCATCTGTTTCCAGAGCAAATCTTGACTCTTCAGCAAACATGACATTGCCCCAGTCAGACACACTCTAACTGACATGTTCCCGTCACCACTGTAATCGTGCCCCTCTTGATTGGACGGAGAGAAGAACACAAACTCGAGGTACCCGGGCCTACAATCGTCTCATATGTAATCTTCGGCGTACAGTAGCTGCATGTTTCGCCTTACCAATGGACGCTGTAACCATAGATGTCGCACAACCCTTGGGCGATCGGCTCGGGCCTTCGGACAACTGTTGGCGTGATTTGGAATCGTTTCCATAAACGTGAAATTACAGAATGATGAACGCGGAAGAAAAGAGCAACATCTGTGATAGACTGTTGTGCTTCAATGCGCCCCACAGCACGCCAGGGCTCAGAATGTTCCATTCGTCTTCTGGAAATCATAAAAACTCGTATGTCTTGAAAACAAATTGCACGAAAGTGTTAAACACCTTCTATCAGCACTTACAATCAACTTCTGTAACCCTTCATAGTGCTGGCTTCTTATAAGACTGCCTTTTCTGCATATTTCTTGACATGAAAGCGCGATTGCCTGTTACTTAAAATATTTGCATACTTCCATCTAGCAATACTGTTCATGACATGACAACCTTTTATATTTCTTGGAAAATCTGTCACATGATAATTGATATATGTATTAGAAGTTGAGAAGGGAGAAAAAGTGTTTAAGGTACTCACCGCTCTGTTCCTAAGAAAACCTTTAGAAAGAAGACATCATCGGATGGCCTGCTGGAATTTTTTTGATTCCCGTTTTGATGACTACGCTAAATTTCAAATAATTTATCATTATCGAATGGCAGCAACTGGTTTTAACTTTATGGAAACTAGTATTAAAGCTTGGCGGGAGTAATGAATACGGATATTAGTAAGATTTAATTAAAACTTGAAGTGTTTTCCTTCTATGTGTTAGGGAACTTTTAGACATAAATTTTTAAGTATGAGTGCTCGAATGCCTTCGACAAGCAAGTGGGATTATGAATGTCCTATGTTTATTGATTTTAGTCAAGACTTAGACAGCACTCAGTCTCAGGAAACGTTTAATTTTGGTATGGTGTTTTAATATTTACGGTTTCGTTAGCGTATTTTTTAGTATGTTTTCTCGCATTATATGTTATGCATTTAATTTGTTTAGGTATTTTGGAATGTAGTATAATTTTCTTTTATTATTTGATACATTTACGATTATAGGATATTCGAATGTTTTAAGTATTTAAAAAATTTTGGATGAATGAACTAGAATTCTGGAACTGCTACGCATTTCAAAAAATTTCGTTACATATATCGTACTGAAAATATTATTCATCTCTGAAATACAACGAATGAAAAATTAGTGCTGGTTATTTTCTTTATTACATTTATGACAATACTGAATTTAATGTGTAAAGAGACCAATGAACTTCTGTTTAGATTATATACTCCAAGTCGATTTTTTTGTACGTGATGTAAATGGAAAATAAAGAAATGGAATTTGCTTAATTTTTGTAAATATATAAAGGGGAAGTTTCACCATGAAATTACATTTTGCTTTCTCATATTTAGCCATTGTTATGTTTTACCGCAAAATAGATATTGAAAAGGGTATTGCTTGAAGAGTTATTTCTTTTCATTGGAAAACACATTATGTGTCCGTGTCTTAAAGCATATTGTTAGTTGTTTTTTATTTTAAGTGCAGTTTGCTCTAAACTTAGTTCAGATTTATTTATATGTTTTTGCTTAAATTTTTAAGTTTATAGTATTTCTATTTAGAAGACTATTTCTACCTGGATATAAAATGAAAGTTACTGCATAAGATTTTTTGTCTAAATGCATCTGGCTTAGATCTGAACACTAAACTGTTAAAATTGAGATTTTGGATTAATTTTCTCATATTTTGTAGCTCTACTTTAACATCATGGAGATTCAATATACATATTATTTATAAAATTGCTTTAGTTTAATGATATTTTCGTGTATTCAATCAATTTTACAAAGTCATAAATTGATACTGTATAATGTTTCTATAAGTAATCAATGCCTGTGTTTGCTAAAGTAGAAATATTTTATCACATTTCTAATGCCTTTGATTTCTTTGCTGTTTCATCGCTAGTAACCTGATTTTTTTATTCTGTAATTATAAAAATCCACTTTTACAGTCTTATTTTTTTTACATACATTTTTAGAAGAAAAGTAATATCCTTAATATTTTTCATATCAAAAATGCAAGACTAAACATGCTATATAGAGCCATTTAAATGGAGATGTTAAAAAAATAAATGATTGTGACTGGGATCTTTGCTGATTTATCCTATAACTATTTAATGTCTGAGTTAATATACTTTTTAAAGATGAACTTCATATGAACTGCCTTTATTATACACTGTGGATGGCGTGAGGTAACCACATTTTGATGCCTTGAGATAAAATGCATAACATGTACTTGAAGTAACTACTTGAAAAGGTAATATGATTGGAAACATGAAAAGTTTTTCATTGAATATGATTTTCTGGTAATCTAAAATTATGCTTAGAATATATAAATATGCAAATTGAAATAAAAGCACATAACTTTACTATTTCCAGATTTAGCAAATGTTTGAATCCCAAAATATACATCACTTATTTAGCATGCTTTTATATCATACATATCTGAATTGATGTGGTTAATTGCTGCCCATTTTATTGAGTATGACATGCATTTTCTTCACATAGGTTGAGCAACACCAAATAACATCTTTTTCAAAATATATAGCCATTAAAAGAACTGAGGATAAGGCATATATTATATTAAAGTCCAGTGACAGTGTCAGGAGAACTAATTTCTTGTGAAGATTTCTAAGAATGGTGCATTGTTATTAATTAGCAGTAGTTGAAAGAATGAAATTATGTGCCTTTGAAAAGCAAAAATTTATTACTTTAGATCACAGCTGGCTTTGTGCTGACAGTAAAGCGTTTTTGTGAGGCTGATTTTTGTGGTATAAGTTAATTTTAAACTAATCTTAGTTAAAGCTAACAGAAAGCTAGAAAAGTTTTTAAAATATTTTAATGCATAAAAATATTTTTTAATTAATAAATTTCAATTTCAAAAAAAGTTATTACTTGAATATTAGAAGAAAGGTAAGCCATTGTAAGCAAAAAGTAGCAAGTAGGTTTACTTTCTGAATACAAAATTGCGTAGATCATTTCGTAGGTAGTTTAACTTAATTTGCCAAGAAATTAAAAGGGTATGGGAAAAAAAGAATAGATAGACCTTCGATACATTAAACCAGTGTGAGAGACTATCATTAAAACAATATGCTTCCCAACCTTTCATTTGCTCACTATAAATTAAGGAAGGTTTGGGGTTTTAAAACAGCAGTAAAATTAGTCCTCTATTATGAACTCGGTCGGATCGAACTAAGAGTTGTGTATCTTTTGCTATACTCAGATTGCACTTTCTAAGAAAATAGAATTTTACCTTGGACTTAAAAAATAACTAATTGAATTCTGCCTCTGACAACATAACCCTATTCGCAGTTAGCAAGGAAGGAGTTAAATCTGTCTACAAAATCATTATTCAAGACAATATCACAATACCAGCAAGAACAGAATTTTTGCTTCCTGGATCCATAGTTGAAAATAGAAATTTCAGCTGCAACATCATAGAATATCCTAAGAACTGTCACAGCCCGAAAGGAGTACTAGTAGCCTCAGCACTCGTCGACCTATCGAGGACCGTTATCCCATCTAGAGTTATTAAGGTGAAGTGGTTGCAGCATGTTCTCCAGTGGCCGGTGTTAAACGAAAGAATAACGCTTCAGAGAGAATTACATCGGAGTTATTGCAGAATGCACAATTAAGCAATGAAGAGAGGAATGCTGCCAAATGTGTCATTCAAGAATTTTAAGATGTTTTCTCCTGTTCATCTTCTGGCGTGAGTCAAACCAGTTTGACATAGCATAGAATCGATACCAGCGATCATTCCCTGAGCAAGCAACGTCCAAGACATCTCCTGATTACTAAACAGGAAGGATAGGAAAACTTCTAAAGGATATGTACATTTCCCATCGTTCTCATCAGAAAGAAAGATTGTTCAACCAGATTTTGCCTAGATTGACGCCGGTTGAATGAAGTTACGAAAAAGACGGCTACCCTCTTCCTAGAATTGACTGCATTC